>CM056842.1:18019035-18111535 GCA_029853015.1 Chelidonichthys spinosus | reverse complement strand
GATGAAGAGAGGAGGAGGAGATGATGAAGAGAGGAGGAGGAGATGATGAAGAGATGGAGGAGGAGATGATGAAGAGAGGAGGAGGAGGAGATGATGAAGAGAGGAGGAGAGATGATGAAGAGAGGAGGAGGAGATGATGAAGAGAGGAGAGGAGGAGGATGATGATGAAGAGAGGAGGAGGAGATGATGAAGAGAGGAGGAGGAGATGATGAAGAGAGGAGGAGGAGGAGGAGAATGATGAAGAGAGGAGGAGGAGATGATGAAGAGAGGAGGAAGGAGATGATGAAGAGAGGAGGAGGAGATGATGAAGAGAGGGGAGGAGGAGGAGGAGATGATGAAGAGAGGAGGAGGAGGAGAGATGATGAAGAGAGGAGGAGGAGATGATGAAGAGAGGAGGAGGAGGAGATGATGAAGAGAGGAGGAGGAGATGATGAAGAGAGGGGAGGAGATGATGAAGGAGGAGAGAAGAGAGAGAGAGGAGGAGGAGATGATGAAGAGAGGAGGAGGAGGAGGAGATGATGAAGAGAGGAGGAGGAGATGATGAAGAGAGGAGGAGAGATGATGAAGAGAGGAGGAGGAGATGATGAAGAGAGGAGGAGGAGGAGATGATGAAGAGAGGAGGAGGAGATGATGAAGAGAGGCGGAGGAGGAGGAGGAGATGATGAAAAGAGGAGGAGGAGGAGGAGATGATGAAGAGAGGAGGAGGAGATGATGAAGAGAGGCGGAGGAGGAGGAGATGATGAAGAGAGGAGGAGGAGGAGATGATGAAGAGAGGAGGAGGAGATGATGAAGAGAGGAGGAGGAGATGATGAAGAGAGGCGGAGGAGGAGGAGGAGGAGATGATGAAGAGAGGAGGAGGAGGAGAGGAGGAGATGATGAAGAGAGAGGAGGAGGAGAGGTGATGAAGAGAGGAGGAGGAGATGATGAAGAGATGGAGGAAGGAGATGATGAAGAGAGGAGGAGGAGGAGATGATGAAGAGAGGAGGAGGAGATGATGAAGAGAGGAGGAGGAGAGATGAAGAGAGAGGAGAGATGATGAAGAGAGGCGGAGGAGGAGGAGGAGATGATGAAGAGAGGAGGAGGAGATGATGAAGAGAGGAGGAGGAGATGATGAAGAGAGGCGGAGGAGGAGGAGAGATGATGAAGAGAGGAGGAGGAGGAGATGATGAAGAGAGGAGGAGGAGATGTGAAGAGAGGGAGGAGGAGGAGGAGGAGATGATGAAGAGAGGAGGAGGAGGAGGAGATGATGAAGAGAGGAGGAGGAGATGATGAAGAGAGGAGGAGGAGGAGATGATGAAGAGAGGAGGAGGAGATGATGAAGAGATGGAGGAAGAGATGATGAAGAGAGGAGGAGGAGATGATGAAGAGAGGAGGAGAAGATGATGAAGAGAGGAGGAGGAGATGATGAAGAGAGGAGGAGGAGGAGGAGATGATGAAGAGAGGAGGAGGAGATGATGAAGAGAGGAGGAGGAGATGATGAGAGAGATGAGAAGAGAGGAGGAGGAGGATGTTGATGAAGAGAGGAGGAGGAGATGATGAAGAGAGGAGGAGGAGGAGGAGATGATGAAGAGAGGAGGAGGAGGAGGAGATGATGAAGAGAGGAGGAGGAGATGATAGAAGAGGAGGAGGAGGAGATGATGAAGAGAGGAGGAGGAGATGATGAAGAGAGGAGGAGGAGATGATGAAGAGAGGAGGAGGAGATGATGAAGAGAGGCGGAGGAGGAGGAGGAGGAGATGATGAAGAGAGGAGGAGATGGAGGAGGAGATGATGAAGAGAGGAGGAGGAGATGATGAAGAGAGGAGGAGGAGATGATGAAGAGAGGAGGAGGAGATGATGAAGAGAGGAGGAGGAGGAGATGATGAAGAGATGGAGGAGGAGATGATGAAGAGAGGAGGAGATGATGAAGAGAAGGAGGATGGAGATGAGAGAGAGAGGAGGAGATGATGAAGAGAGGAGGAGGAGATGATGAAGAGAGGAGGAGGAGAGGTGATGAAGAGAGGAGGAGGAGGAGGAGATGTATGAAGAGAGGAGGAGGAGGAGGAGGAGGAGGAGATGTTGATGAAGAGAGGAGGAGGAGATGATGAAGAGATGGAGGAGGAGATGATGAAGAGAGGAGGAGGAGATGATGAAGAGAGGAGGAGGAGGAGATGATGAAGAGAGGAGGAGGAGATGATGAAGAGAGGAGGAGGAGATGATGAAGAGAGGAGGAGGAGGAGGAGGAGATGTGATGAAGAGAGGAGGAGGAGATGATGAAGAGAGGAGGAGGAGGAGAGAGATGATGAGAGAGAGGAGGAGGAGATGATGAAGAGAGGAGGAGGAGATGATGAAGAGGAGGAGGAGGAGGAGATGATGAAGAGAGGAGGAGAGGAGATGATGAGAGAGGAGGAGGAGATGATGAAGAAGGAGGAGGGTGAGAGGGAGGAGGGAGGAGATGATGAAGAGAGGAGGAGGAGATGATGAAGAGAGGAGGAGGAGATGATGAAGAGAGGAGGAGAGGATGATGAAGAGGAGGAGGAGAGGAAGGAGGAGGAGGAGGAGGAGGATGAAGAGAGGAGGAGGAGATGATGAAGAGAGGAGGAGGAGATGATGAAGAGAGGAGGAGGAGATGATGAAGAGAGGAGGAGGAGATGATGAAGAGAGGAGGAGGAGGAGGAGATGATGAAGAGAGGAGGAGGAGATGATGAAAAGAGGAGGAGGAGGAGGAGGAGATGTTGATGAAGAGAGGAGGAGGAGATGATGAAGAGATGGAGGAGGAGATGATGAAGAGAGGAGGAGGAGATGATGAAGAGAGGAGGAGGAGATGATAAAGAGATGGAGGAGGAGATGATGAAGAGAGGAGGAGGAGATGATGAAAGAGGAGGAGGAGAGATGAGAGGGAGGAGGAGATTGATGAAGGAGAGGGAGGAGGAGATGATGAAGAGGGAGGAGAGAGGAGGAGGAGAGATGAGGAGGAGAGTGAGAGAGAGGAGGAGATGATGAAGAGAGGAGGAGGAGATGATGAAGAGAGGAGGAGGAGGAGATGATGAAGAGAGGAGGAGGAGATGATGAAGAGAGGAGGAGATGATGAAGAAAGGAGGTGGAGGAGGAGGAGCAGGAGGAGATGATGAAGAGAGGAGGGGGAGATGATGAAGAGAGGAGGAGGAGATGATGAAGAGAGGAGGAGGTGATGATGAAGAGAGGAGGAGGAGGAGGAGGAGGAGAGAGAGGAGATGAATGAGAGGAGGAGGAGAGTGATGAAGAGATGGAGGAGGAGGAGATGATGAGAGGAGAGGAGAGAGGAGATGATGAAGAGAGGAGGAGGAGGATTATGATGAGAGGAGGAGGAGGAGGAGATGTTGATGAAGAGAGGAGGAGGAGATTATGAAGAGAGGAGGAGGAGGAGGAGATGTTGATGAAGAGAGGAGGAGGAGGAGATGTTGATGAAGAGAGGAGGAGGAGATGATGAAGAAAGGAGGTGGAGGAGGAGATGATGAAGAGAGGAGGAGGAGATGTTGAAGAGAGGAGGAGGAGGAGGAGGAGGAGGAGATGATGAAGAGAGGAGGAGGTGATGATGAAGAGAGGAGGAGGAGGAGGAGATGATGAAGAGAGGAGGAGGAGGAGGAGATGTTGATGAAGAGAGGAGGAGGAGATGTTGATGAAGAGAGGAGGAGGAGATGTTGATGAAGAGAGGAGGAGGTGATGATGAAGAGAGGAGGAGGAGGAGGAGATGATGAAGAGAGGAGGAGGAGATGATGAAGAGAGGAGGAGGAGGAGGAGATGTTGATGAAGAGAGGAGGAGGATGTTGATGAAGAGAGAGAGAGGAGAGTGTTGATGAAGAGAGGAGGAGGATGATGATGAAGAGAGGAGGAGGAGGAGGTGATGATGAAGAGAGGAGGAGGAGGAGGAGATGATGAAGAGAGGAGGAGGAGATGATGAAGAGATGGAGGAGGACATATATATTCCTTTTTGACATATATAAAACGATATATAAAACGGTGGCGCTGCCTTCTCCCTGTCAGCCGTCTACTGCGTTGGGGTTTTTGGTTTGATGATGCTTGGCCTCCTGGAGATGAGTTTGGTGATGTATCTGCTGGAGAAAGACTCCTAAGCAGACGAAGACCAGGGCCTGAGTGAGGACGGTGGGGACAAACACAGAAAAGCCAACTTGTGGAGGTGAGATGAAGCTTCAATTCTACAAACCTTGTATTCGACTCTGCATTCGTTGAATGAAATCTTGCAGAGTTGACCAAGAGAACTCCCCGTTGCTGCATCTGTGACGTGTCTGTTGAGGAAACATCTGGTGAGCTGTCGGTGGCCAAAGAGGTTAGAATTGTGTTGTGAAGACTAATCTCATTTAATGGTCTACCAAACCACGTCTGCAGGGCAGCAGCCAGCAGACGGAGGAGTCCGACGCCTCGGAGAAGGTGGAGCCGGAGGAGGTGGAGAAACCCCAGACTGTGCTCATTGGGAGGGAGGGAATCCCGGCTACTGGACCAGAGTCACTAAAACCATCAGCAGAGTTTTCTTAGTTTCCTATGTCACGGCTGCCACTCTGCTTTTAATTGTTATCTTTGTAATGTGGACCGGTGCAGAGGATGAGTCAAGCTAAAGTCTAACGACACGATTACAGAAAGCCTAAAGACATCACTTGCTCTTTTTATTATTTACACATCTCACAGCCTCAATCTGAACATTCAGTCAGCTGGAGGACGATTAAATGATGTTTGAGCTCCAGCTAAACTAAAAGATAAATCATTGGTTTAAACAGTAAAGACAACTCTTCACGTTAACGAGGGGGTTCCTGGTGCAGGTAGATATTCAATTCAATTCAAAGTGTTTATTATCATATGCACAGTAGAAAACATGTTTCCCTGTACAACGAAATTCCTGCTTTGCTGTCCGCAGAATGCCAACAATGTAAAATATACAATACTAAAAAATATACAATATATACTAAACAAATGTACAAGACAGCAACATTTAAGGCAAAAAATGAAATAGCAGCAATAATAAAACAGTGCAAATGTAGCAGTGCAATTATGCAAATTCAGTTACTTGAGGTAGTAAGGTTATATTAATCTCCTATGGGTTGTTTAGGAGCCTGATGGCCGTGGGAAAGAAGGAGTTCTTCAGTCCGGTGGTCCTGCATTTAACACTTCTGTACCTCCGGCCTGAGGGTAGAAGTGTGAACAGTCCGTGCTGGGGGTGGGTGGGGTCCTTGAGGATGGAGGCGGCTCTCCTGTGGACCTGCGGTTGTAGATGCTCTGCAGGGAGGGCAGTGGAGTCCTGGTGATTTTCTCAGCGGTCTTCACCACTCTCTGCAGACCTGCGGTCCATAGCAGTAGTGCTGCCGTACCACACAGTGATACAGCTAGTTAGGATGCTCTCAACAATGCAGCTGTAGAAGTTGCCGAGGATCTTGGGCGACATGCCAAACTTCCTCAGCCTCCTCAGAAAGTACAGCTGCTGTTGGGCCTTCTTAACCAGCTGAGTGGTGTTAAGTGTCCAGGTGAGGTCCTCGCTGATGTGGACGCCCAGGTATTTGAAACTGCTCACCCTCTCTACTTCAAGTTCCCGGATGTACAGTGGCCGATGAGGTCCCCTCTTCTTCCTCATGTCCACTATCATCTCCTTCGTCTTGTCCGTATTGAGGATGAGGTTGTTGTCCTCGCACCATGTTACCAGACTGGCCACCTCCCTCCTGTAAGCCGCTTTGTCCCCACCAGTGATGCATCCTATCACTGCGGTGTCGTCTGCAAACTTTAGGATGATGTTGTCCTTGTGGGAGGCGACACAGTCATGGGTGAACAGGGTGTAGAGGATGGGGCTGAGGACGCATCCCTGTGGAGTGCCAACATTTGTAATAATGCTGGCTGAAGTCCTATTGCCAATCCTGACTGGGGCCTGCCAGTCAAAAAGTCTAGGAGCCAGGCATAGAGGGTGGGGTGCAGGCCAAGTGTGGACATTTTGTGGATGAGTCTGTGGGGAATGACTGTATTAAAAGCGGAGCTGTAGTCTACAAAGAGCGCCCTGATGTAGGAGTCTTTGTTTTCCAGGTGGGAGAGGGAATAGTGGAGGACAGCAGCGATAGCGTCTGAGGTGGACCTGTTGGGCCGGTAGGCATACTGCAGAGGGTCTAGGGTGTCCGGCATGCTGCTCTTAATGTGTGCCAGTACCACTTTCTCAAAACACTTCATAATGATTGGAGTGAGTGCTACTGGCCTGTAATCATTCAGGCAGGCAGGCTGGCTCTTCTTGGGAAGGGGGACGATGGTTGTGGTCTTGAAGCAGAAGGGAACAGTACTGTGACAGAGGGAAAGGTTGAAGATGGAGGTGAGAACATCAGCCAGCTCGTTAGCACATGCTCTGAGAGCCCGCCCAGGGATGTTGTCTGGTCCTGCTGCCTTGCGGGGGTTGATCTTCCTCAGGGCTTTGTTTACCTGGCCTGATGAGATGGTTAGTGGAGGGGAGTGGGGTCGGGTGGTCCCGGTGTCTGTGTGCCTCCTCTCTGTGCTGTGGCTGGAGGTCTCAAAGCGGGTGTAGAAGATGTTAAGGTCGTCCGGCAGGCTGTCTGTGGAGCTGATGGTGTTGGTGGTGGTCCTGTAGTCTGTGATGTGCTGCAGGCCTTGCCACATCCGCCCGGAGTCAGCAGTGGAGTAGAAGCCATCCAGCTTCTCTCTTCTCTCTTCTTACGCAGCATGTGGCGTACCTGACTGTTTATCCAGACCTTCTGGTTGGGAAACTTCTTGACTTGTATGGTGGGCACGATGTTGTCAACACATACAGTACATATACATATAGATATGTATTGACCTGTGTTGATGCTACATATTTGGATGATGGATTTCAAATGTAGAGTCCTATTTTATCTTCAGAATAATCTCATGCTGATGAATGGGTATACATGGAGTTTTAGGATTAGAGCATCATAGTCTGTAGAAAGAATATACGTTAGAAAGAAGCATTTCTGTAAAGCATTTGTCTTTTTACAGACACTGTATCCTCATTTTTCTGGAATAAATACATACAAAATAGTTATTTGGGTAAAGTTCATATGATGTGATCAGATTAACTGTGAGCTTTACAATCAGGTTTGGTTTCTTCTACCGTCTACTTAATGACTCTAAACGATCCCCTACAGTTTAGCCTGGGACCGTGAGGAACCAGTTAACCGTGTGTGGCCGCGAGGAGGCACTGCAGGAGTCTTGGTGGTGGAGAGGCTATGTACCGGCAGGAGGAGACAAGCTCTGCTCCTCTTTTCAGCCCGAAGGAGGCTCGCCGGCGGCGTAGCTGAAAGCAGCAGTGACATGCAACGTGCACTAGTTACAAGCACTACTACCACAGTACTACTGCACTGACGCTTCACACACACCCTGTGTTTCACCACACACACACACACACACACACACACACACACACACACATTGATGGACATAATGGCTGTCAGATTTCTTTTGTTTTTTGGGTGGGGTGGGGGGTGGTGAAGTCTGAACAGGTGAGTCTTGAGCCTTTTTCTGAAGATGGCAAATGACTCTGCTGTCCTGACATTGGTCTGGAGTTCGTTCCACCACTGAGGACCAGAACAGAGAAGAGTCTGGACTTTGCTGAGCCACATTTGTTTGATTTCAGCGATGGTGGTACCAGCCGGCCAGCTGAAGTAGAGGAGCGAAGTGCTCGCTTCGGGGCATGAGGTTTGACCAGTGTTTGAAGGTAGACAGGTGCCGTTCCATTGATGGCCCTGAAGGCCAGTGTCATCATCTTGAATTGGATGCGTGCTGCTACAGGGAACCAGTGGAGGGCACGGAGGAGGGGGGTCACATGGGAGAATTTGGGTAGATTGAAGATAAGGCGTGCTGCAGCCTTCTGGATACGCTGCAATGGTTTAATCTCCGTCCAGGAGAGAGTTGCAGTAGTCAAGGCGGGAGATGACCAGTGCTTGGACCAGGAGTTATTGTACTTCCATCTTCCATCAACCTTTACTTTGTTGCTTTACTGTTTTCTTCCACCTTTTTTTTCATTTTCGCACTTATTTCCCTCCTTTTTCTATTTAAGCTGATCTGATCTGAAAATATACAAATCCACCAGCAACTCTTCTGTCCTCAACCATCAGACACAAACAATCCTTTCACAGATCACCATGAAGAGGCGGTCCCTCCTCTATATTGTCAACTTCCTGATTTTGTTTTTGATTTGGTGGGAAGTTGAAGGTGAGGAAGGACAGAGTGGAGGCAGATGGATGAAGGGTGTTTTTTTCATATAAACATACTATATATATGTATATATTGTAGGAAAACCTGAGCACCAGGCAAAAACCTTTTTATGTTGGAGGTGAGGAAGGACAGAGTGGAGGGAGATGGAGGTGAGGAAGGACAGAGTGGAGGGAGATGGAGGTGAGGAAGGACAGAGTGGCGGCAGATGGAGGTGAGGAAGGACAGAGTGGAGGCAGTTGGAGGTGAGGCAGTTGGATGAAGGGTGTTTTTTTCATATATACATACTATATATATATACTGTATATATTGCGGGAGAAACGTTAGCAGCAGGAGAAAACCTTTTTACGTTGGAGGTGAAGAAGGACAGAGTGGAGGGAGATGGAGGTGAGGCAGATGGATGAAGGGTGTTTTTTTTCATATAAACATACTATATATGTATATATTGTAGGAAAACCTGAGCACCAGGCGAAAACCTTTTTACGTTGGAGGTGAAGAAGGACAGAGTGGAGGGAGATGGAGGTGAAGAAGGACAGAGTGGAGGCAGATGGATGAAGGGTGTTTTTTGTCATATTTACATACTATATATGTATATATTGTAGGAAAACCTGAGCACCAGGCGAAAACCTTTTTACGTTGGAGGTGAGGAAGGACAGAGGTGAGGCAGATGGATGAAGGGTGTTTTTTTCATACACACATACGATATATAAGTCTATATATCTCCTCACGTTCTTTCTCCTCCCTCTCCCGTTCGGCTTCCTTCTTCTTCTGCTTCCGCTCACGTTCTTTCTCCTCCTTCCTCCGTTTGGCGCCCTTCTTCTTCTGCTTCCACTGACGTATTTTCTCATCATTCTCCTGCTTGGCTTCCTTCTTCTTCTGCTTCTCCTCACGTTCTTTCTCCTCCTTCTCCCGCTTGGCTTCCTTCTTATTCTGCTTCTCCTCACGTTCTTTCTCCTCCTTCTCCCTCAGCTTCCCCTCACGTTCGTTCGCCTCCTTCAACATCTTCTTCCACCTCTCGTCACGTTCTTTCTCCTCCTTCTCCCGCTTGGCTTCCTTCTTATTCTGCTTCTCCTCACGTTCTTTCTCCTCCTTCTCCCGCTTGGCTTCCTTCTTATTCTGCTTCTCCTCACGTTCTTTCTCCTCCTTCTCCCGCTTGGCTTCCTTCTTATTCTGCTTCTCCTCACGTTCTTTCTCCTCCTTCTCCCTAAGCTTCCCCTCACGTTCGTTCGCCTCCTTCAACATCTTCTTCCACCTCTCGTCACGTTCTTTCTCCTCCTTCTCCCGCTTGGCTTCCTTCTTATTCTGCTTCTCCTCACGTTCTTTCTCCTCTTTCTCCAGCTTGGCTTCCTTCTTATTCTGCTTCTCCTCACGTTCTTTCTCCTCCATCTCCCTCAGCTTCCCCTCACGTTCGTTCGCCTCCTTCAACATCTTCTTCCACCTCTCGTCACGTTCTTTCTCCTCCTTCTCCCGCTTGGCTTCCTTCTGATTCTGCTTCTCCTCACGTTGTTTCTCCTCCTTCTCCCGCTTGGCTTCCTTCTTATTCTGCTTCTTCTCACGTTCTTTCTCCTCCTTCTCCTGCTTTTCCTTCATCTTCTGCAGCACTACCTCGTCCTGGATCTTTGTCCTGGAGAAGATTCCTCTCCTCTTCTTCTTCATGTTCAGACAGAGCTTCTCCAGGACCCTGTTGTCCTCTTGGACCTGTTGGACTGTCTCACAGGTCTGTGCTTTGTCGGCCAGGGCCTTTGTGAGATCGTCCATTGATTTCACCTGAACGCTTTGACTTTGTTTGACCATTGTCTCCAAGCCCTGGACTCTCTGGACCAGGTCTTTGTGCTCCTCCTCCACCTTTTCTAGCTTTGTTGTCAACATTTCATTCTTGGACAGCTCCTTTTGGAACTTGTCGTCAAGTTTCCTCCTCAGGTCCTCCATCAGTAGGACGTTCTTCACCCAGCTCTGTTCTTTCTCGGCCAGCTCCGTCCTCAACTCAGCTTCCAAAGTGTTGCATTTTGCAACGCTTAAAGAGGTTAAATTCTCCAGGAGTTCATCCATTTTACTCAAAAGCAGGTTTTGGGTCTCTGTGAGCTGCTGAGACAGACCCTGCTTGTCTTTCTTGAGTTGCAGGAGTTCTTGGTCCCTCTGGTGGATCTTCACCTCCTGCACCTCAAAAGAATTATTCAGGGTGTAGACCATCTTATCCTGCATGGTTTGGTCGTCCTCCTCCAGGGTTTGAAGATGTTTCCTCAGCTGGTCGACCTTGGAGTCCTCCATCTGTATGGTTTTGTAGTTGATCCTTTCTGTATGAGATGCTATCTCTAGATTGGACTTTCCTGCAACACCACTAACAAAAGGTTGTGTTTGTCCAGTACCTGCACTATATTTATAGTCTCCAAAGTGCTTGGATCAAAGCCACTGCTTGGATCAAAGCCACTGCTTTGATGTTGCTGTGATGTCATCAGAATGGAATGGAATCTCAGAAGGAAAAAAAACAGTGATGTCATCAGAATGAAATGGAACCAATGAAATGGAATGCTAGCCCTAAACATCAAAGCCACCACTGTGTATTCTTTTTAAAAACACATCTTTATAGAAAGGCCTTTTAGCTAAACTATTTCTATGTTTTAATATGTTGGTTTTTATTTTTTATTTTAATATGCTAGTACTAAATTATTTTACAATGTTTTTATCCTTCTTTTCTGTGCACTGTAGCACTTTGAGGTCGTTGATGTAAAGTGCATTATAGATAACGTATTATTATTATTATCATTATCATCATCAATGAAGGGAAAAAATAGAGAATAGGGAAATAACATGTAATGGAATGATGTCACACATTTGTGTGACTCCACCCTCATTGATATAAATGTGTTGGACAAAATAAATAACAATTATTTGTGATGATTCAAATTTATATCTTTGTATCAGGATCTCTGAAATAAGCCTTAATTAATAAGTAATAGGCCCCTCCTATGATGTTTACTAACCTTATTATATATTAGAAAGATGATGTAGTGATAGATATTGTGCATAAAAATATAATCACCTGTTAACAGTCGATGGTATTTCCTGTATTTTGGTGTATTTTAACATAGTTTGATACTTTTGTCTGACTGTGTCATGAGGAAGCAATATGGGTTCATGTTGTAAAGTGGTCGGCTCCTGTCAGATCACATATTTGAAAATAGACAACCAAATCTCTTTTTTCTCTCCTTATCAAACACACACAAGTTCTTGTTTCTATCAGTTGTGGGGACCACTGAGTTCTGGGTCACTTGTGAGGGCCATCAAATTTGCATGGACACAATACATTGGTGCGTTGATTGCGGATTGAGGTCTTGGACCAGTGTCAACAAAGCTTATTAAACACTGGTCCAAGACCTAACCCTGTAGAAGCAGCTGTCATGGTGAGCTGGTCTCTGCTGAGTTTTAATTGTCAGCTTACCACACTGTGAGCACTTCTTGGAAAGAGATATTGCTTAAAGGAGAAATCCGGTCATTTTTGACCCCATGTCCATTGTCCTCAGGGTCATCCCGACTTATTAGAAGGAAAAAATCAGACAAAAATTGACGTTGCCTAGCCCGAGATCTGTACCTGCCTGGCAGCCTTACAGACTCGCTACAATGCTAACCCATTGGGGCACCGTTGTATCTGCTTTCCTGGGCCACAGAAAAAAATTCCAAGACCAATGCAACACAGGTTGTGTCCGTACGAGACACCACGGCGCTCGTTTAGCACAAATAGTGTGTCAAAACGACATAAATATGTGTGTTTTAGCATGAAGTTACTCACCTCAAATCACCCCGTAGAGTAGACATTAGCAGTAGATAGCCGAGCGCCTGTCGTCCCTCCCAGTCACCGCAGAAACGAAAACGTTTTTCACGTAGTTTTGATTTTGTATCCATAAAGAAACGATCGAGCAGTGCAGTCGTCCTGTCCGTAATAAATCCATGAAGCTGTTACGTCCATATGTATGACTGTTACAACATAGCAACATAGCTTCAGCTAGTAACGTTCCGGGCCCGTCCCACTCACCGCAGAAACATAGCAACTATAGCTTACAGCTAAACAGTAGCCGGGAGCCAAAACAATGCAAGTCTCCCAGTTCCCGTCTCCCGACGTCCTCACTCTGGAGCTGTTTTCATGCCACTAGTGACAAACTTCTTTCCATTGAGTAGTGCCGTCATGTCCATATGACAGTGTATCTAGCGCTAGCCTACATAGTAAGATTGCTTAGCCTTTGTGACAGTTGAAGCTGCTACAGCGACAACAAATCTCGCGCAGTCTCAGTAGGCTAGTTGTGTTGACAGCACGAGTGGGAGTCGCGTGTCGCGTGTGCAGACTGCAGTCTCTCATCAACAGAGTGAGATCAAAGTGACCCTCGCGCGACTGTCCAAGATGTTTCACTGTACTGGCTTGAAAACAGCTTCAGAGTGAGGACAGCAGATGGGAACTTACTCGAGACTTGCATTGTTTTGGCTCCCGGCTACTGTTTAGCTGTAAGCTATCGTTGCTATGTTCTAACATAGTCATACATATGGACATAACGGCTTCATGGATTTATTACGGACAGGACGACTGCACTGCTCAGTCGTTTCTTTATGGATACAAAATCAAAACTACGTGAAAAACGTTTTCGTTTCTGCGGTGACTGGGAGGGACGACAGGCGCTCGGCTTTCTACTGCTAATATCTACTCTGCGGGGTGATTTGAGGTGAGTAACTTCATGCTAAAACACACATATTTATGTCGTTTTGACACACTATTTGTGCTAAACGAGCGCCGTGGTGTCTCGTACGGACACAACCTGTGTTGCATTGGTCTTGGAATTGTTTTCTGAGGCCAAGGAAAGCAGATACAACGGTGCCCCAATGGGTTAGCATTGTAGCGAGTCTGGAAGGCTGCCAGGCAGGTACAGATCTCGGGCTAGGCAACGTCAATTTTTGTCGGGTTTTTTGCTTCTAATAAGTCGGGGTGACCCTGAGGACAACGGAAATGGGGTAAAAAATGACCGGATTTCTCCTTTAAGGTTTTCTCATCATCAACTTTGATCATGAGAACAGCAACATTTCAAAGTCCTTTAACCTGCTCCGGAGCAGTTATGTCCCTGATAAGAGACCAACGTGGAGAAAAGCACCGCCTACTGACCAATCAGCTCTCTTGGAAAATGGTCTAATGGAAAAGTAAATGTACCTTTGTCTTTAACCGTCAGTTATCATTCCCGGTACTTATTCCCCCACTTGGTGGTATTCAGATTCTAAAAAAATGACCTGGCAGCAGATCTCTGAACATTGGCGCCCTCCTGCGGCCTCTCTCTTCATCACAGGATGTTAAACCAAAAACTCATCAGAGCACCAATTGTGATAGAAATATATCATGAAGAAATGAACAGCAGGCTCAGATAGAACTCATTGTCTGGGCTGTTGTTGTGTGTTAAAGAAACACAGACACGTCTCTTTGTGTTTTTATAATAGGTTTATTTTTAAACTTTTTTTTCTTTAAAAAAATGACAAGGTCCAAGTGTTTTTGGAAGCCCCGCCCTCACCCTATGTTCCCCAGCCGGGTAGCTCGACTCTAAAGCAACCAGCAAAGAAAAATAGTCATATGGACGATTGATAATATACACCCCATATACAGCAATACATAGTGGTCTACCGTAAAGTCACCAATAATACGCAGCCCCCCCACCAGGCTTCAATGCAAACGGTTGCCAGTGATATGATTCATTCTCAAAAGCAACGGCCAACCGACGGCGGTTGTGTTTTTATACTAGTGTGTGTGGGGGAGTGGGGGGGGGCGTCTCACCTTTCTCCGGTGACCTCAACACCCTCCTTTTTCTTTTTTTAAACCAATCAGATTCAGCATAAGTGCAAAACATTTTAGGAGGCACTGACACACACACACACACACACACACACACACACACACACACACACACACACACACACACACACACACACACACACACACACACACACACACACACACACACACACACACACACACACACACACACACACACACACACAGCGTTTCTGGAGGATCAACTTCACTCTTCAGTTGGTCAGACTGTTGTACGAGGATCAGAAGTGTTGCAGCGTCCTGCTGCTTCTCTTTAACCGCTGACAACATTAACCTTACTATAATAAGGTCGAAGGGATTTTACAGTCTGCTTCATGGATTTACGTTTCTAACAGTCGACTTCTGGTCCACCGTCAGAAGGTCTAGTTTCACCTCAGTGTGCAGAGAGAGCCAGAGGACGACAGTGTGAATGTGCATGGGTCTGCATGGGTCTGCATGCGTCTGCATGCGTCTGCATGGGTCTGCATGTGTCTGCATGCGTCTGCATGCGTCTGCATGTGTCTGCATGCGCCTGCATGCGTCTGCATGTGTCTGCATGTGCCAGTGACCCCGCAGTGGTAGAGACAGCATAGAAGGTTCTATATGTGCATGAAATAAAGACGCCGCCTGTACACGGTGTGTGAGAGTGCGTGTGTGTGTGTGTGTGTGTGTGTGAGCGTGTGTGTGTGTGTGAGCATGTGTGTGTGTGTGTGTGTGTGTGTGTGAGAGCACGTGTGTGTGTGTGTGTGTGTGTGTGTGTGTGTGTGGGGGGGGGGGGGGCTACAGACAGGACTCCCAGTGCAGCTGCAGGTCTGTGCTGTCCAGAAAATCAGTGGAGAAGACGCTTGGGGGGGTGTGAGGCACCAGTGGAGCCAGGCTCGTCCCCCCGTCCCCGTCACCGCCGCCTACTCCCCGACTTCCACCGCCACTCCCTCCGCTGGCGCTCCCCACCATGGAGATGTCCAGCCAGTCCATGCTGTCCAGGGTGGGGTCGCCGAAGTCCAGACCTGTGGAGTGGGGCGAGAAGCCCAGGTCGGACGTGTCCATGGGGGAGGAGGGGTGGTCCAGGATGCTGGGCGTGCTCAGCATTTGGCTGTGGAGGTCGTCGATGAGGGTCAGGCCACCATCTGGCTCCACGCCCAGCAGCGGGCTGCCCGTGGTGCTCTCCAGGAAGTCCTCCAGGCGGCCGCCGCCGGGGCACGGCTCGCTCACGGACGGCGGAGGGGAGATGAGGGGGTGTGTGGGGGAGGGAGGGGAGAGGTGGAGGGGGGACGGAGGGGAGGATGGGGAGGGGGGGTCGGAGTGGAGAGGGGCGAGGGACGGGTCCGGGTGGGCTTTGAAGCCCGAGATTTCTGGAAGTGGAGAGAGGGAAACATCAGAACAGCAGAAACGGCAGGCTGCTGATGTCATTCTGTAGTTCTTGTAGTTTTTTACCTCCACTCTTCAGCAGGATGTCAAACAGGTCGTCCATCTGCTGGCTGTTGACGCCGTTCTCCTGCTGACACACAAACATCCAGTCAGCCAAACATACACACATACACTACTCCGTCTTCATCTTCCACGTCGTTGTTTTCAGATTTCTTTTTTACTTCATTGCGTTTTACAATACACATAATAATATAGACTTGTTCTCAAGAAAAGTGGCAGTTTTTTGTTAGTAGACACATCTGCAGATAAATATACCAAAGCAAAATAAAAACACATTTTAGGTCTCAGTGTTCTCTGAGAATCCATGTATTTGTCGGCTTTGTGATTTGTGTGAATTCTAGTACAACAACGTCACCCTTTTAATGTGATAACATGTAAAAATCTACAATATAGAGTCAAAGAAAATGTCATGAATCTTGTTAAATATATATCTTTCTGGTTTCATGTTCATGTAAAGGCTGCTTTGGCTCCAGTTGCTAAGGAAATCCAACACCCGTCAACAAGCTTACACCCACTCTCAGCACATGTTTCCCATAATGCCTTTCAGCAAGGAGAACCATGTATCCCTCAGACACACATCATTATCAGCGTCTCCCAGCTGCCTCCAGATCAGTGAGGAGAAACGACAGGAAACGAGGAGCAGAGCAAACAGATGGAAAGAAGAGGAGGAGGACGTACTTTGGAGCGCTGAGGAGGAAGGGAGGAGTCGGGTTTGGGAGAGGGAGGAGTGAACAGAGTGTGCCGGTCGTACGGCGGACACACCTCCTCTCTCTGGAAGCATGAGGGGATGAAATCAGAAGAGGAGAGAAGAAGGAGGAGAAAAGGTTAACGAGGTTTGAGCCGGAGCAGGAGAGATGACGATGGAAGATACCAAGAGAGGAGGAGGAGGGGAGGGGGGGGTACCTTCAGTAAGTTGCTTTGGCTTTCGCTGTCCGACATGTCGTCAAAGAACGGCTGCAGATTGGGCGGAGCGGTGACGGACAGGCCGGTCGGAGGAACGCCGTTGGTGTCCAGGTGAAGCCCCGCCTTCTGGGAAACCACACAAAGCATACTCACTTGTGATTGGCTGGTCTCAGAATATCTGGTTCACATGTCATCAGTGACTGATTCTGATGATTTTAAATGTTAGTGGCGACATCTTGTGGCAGGAAGTGGTACAGTTGTAAAAATGCAGAGCCTGCTGCTGCTTCAGGGTCAGTTAGGTGTTACGTTACAATTAATCGGCACTTTTGTCCGAGCAACATGTTTTTCTGCTGCGTAAACACACCACTTATGGAAGAAAGTAATAAAATAAAACCATTTATATTTGTATTCATCATATATGAATCAATTCAAAACACACGTATAAAGCACTTTACACAGAAAGAATTAAAAAATAGGATTGAAACATTTTCGGTAAAAGCAAGAGAAGCATCAAATGTGTAAAATACATAATTATTACAAATATGAAATAACATAAAAAGCATGTATTACAGTGACATCATTGCCATACCTTTTTGATTGGTTCGGCCTCTGGCGGCTCTTTTGATTGGTCGGTGCTGGGGAGTTTACTTGGAGTTGACTGCAACCTCTAAAAGAGGACAAAGAGGAGGAAGTTGCAGGTGGAACCATCACAGATGATGAACCCCGTCCACCACAGCAGCAACCTTACCTGCAGTGTGATGCGTCCGCTGGGCTTGGCCAATGAGGAGCCTCCGTTGTGTGCGTCGGCGGTGTGATTGGTGAGGGCGATCAGGTAGTGGTTGCCGTTGCTGTCGGTGACCAGCGTGGGCGTGCCATTGGCCTTGAGGAGGTCCAATGAGATGGCCTGAGTTTGGACCTGACTGCTGTTCTGTTGGTTGATGAAGACCGGGGTCACCTGACACAGAAAACATTCTTTATTACACACTTTTAATACATTTTATAGAAATGAAAACTTAAACAACCACTGCCATTCACTTCTCCCTCACTATACTGTACAGATTCTTTAATCTAAATAAAGCAATAAATACTGACATATTATTTTGGAAATAATATTTGTAAGTTAATTTGAGTAAGTTCCCCTGGTAAGCAAGGCTGTATGTGTCTCGGGCTTTTATTGTGAAAGGGTACACAATGCTGTTGTGTCAATGTGGAGGCAATAGGCGTGTTTTTATTTAAATTAATAAATCCATTCAAGTACTTTGTGACCACTTGTGTTGTGATGCAGTGTTCTACTTACGTTAAATATTTTACTGAATGAAATATTCAAACTTTTAAAGTGAAGATAAGAGTGGACTGCTGTTCCCTTCTCTATATTTATACAGATTTCATGTATCTGTTGGTTATGAACTTGTTGTTCACACATGTGGTTGTTTAGTGAACAGGAAGGAGGATATCTGACGTTACCTGTTGCTGGGCGACGGCCGCCGCCTGCTGCCTCTGCTGCTGCCGCTGCTGAGCCCTCTGCTGCTTCTTCTGCTGGCTTTGGTTCCCTGCAGGCTTCTGGATCTGCACCTGGACCTGCTTCAGCTGGACCTGGTTCTTCTGCTGGCTGTGTTGGCTGAGTTTGAGCTGGTTCTGCTGCAGCAGCTTCTGCTGGCTGAGTCTCTGCTGGGCCAGTTTCTGCTGCGCCTGCAGCTGCTTCTGTTGGGTCTGCTGTATGATGAGCTGCTGCAGCTGCTGCTGCTGATGGAGCAGGATCTGGGCTTCCTTCTTCTGCTGCTGTAGTTTCTGAGGGTTGGTCGCGGCCTCGGCCACTTTCACCTGACTCTGCTGCTGTTTGAGCTGCAGCGTCTGTTTCTGCTGTTCGGCCTGTTGGATCTGCAGCCGGTGGATCTGCTGCAGCCGGACCAGGGTCTCCTGGGAGCACTGCATGGGCTGGGAGGCTTTCTTGGCCTGGGCCGCCTCCGTCACTCCCTCCATCCCCTCCTCGGGCTCCGCCTCCTTCTTCACCTTGACCACGATGCCGTTGGGGAGCGTTGGGGGCTGAATGGCCGAGGCTTTTATCAGAGTTTGAAGTTTGACCTCTGAGGATGTCCTGCTCTTCTCACCGTCTTCCTTCTTCAGAGAAGCGACTCCGGCGGTCATCTTGCCCTGCTCCAGCTGGGACCGCAGGGTCTCCACCAGCCGCTGCTTCTGCCTCAGCATCCTCGTCAACTCCTCGATCTGCTTGTCCTTCTCGTGGAGCATCAGGTCCTTGTCCAGGGAGCAGGTGTCCATGGCGACGCCACACGGGGGCTCAGGAGGCTGACACGGGGCCGGCGAAGGCCGGGGGAGGCTGCACGAGTTCTGGATCTCCTCTTTGACCTTGGAGAGCGGAGACAGGTTCGATGGGTGCTGAGGAGATGGGTGCAGCGTGAGCTGGGTCAGGGGAGAGCTCACCTAGAGGACAAAACAAGAAGGTTAGGACATGTCTGTAAGGTCATGGAGGCTTTATTTAGAAGATGCTTTGTTTACACTTCTAATAGTTAGGTGTGTAGAGAGGGGACATGTGGACAGGCGGGTCATTATTTCACTGCTTGCTCCCACATAAACCTCACCATCTCTCCGAACATGTCTCCGTTGCAGCTCGTCTCATCTGGACTCATCCCGGCCAGCGACCTCTCGGACGGCGTGGGCGACATCGGAGGGCTGGAGCTGGTGCTGCCGAATCGCATCACTCGGCCCGGGATCACCTGAGCCAGCGCCGACAGGTCCAACTTGAACCCGCCCTCTCCCGGGTGGTGGTCGGGGGTGCTGCTGGTGGTGGTGGTCGGGGAGGATGTGACGGTGCCGGCAGCGGAGATCAAACCCTGCTGGCTGATGTTTTTCAAAGCTGGCGCCGCCGCGTTGCCCCCGTTGTGCTCCTGGTAGTGGCGGAGCCTCTCGATGAGGTCGTTCTTGGTGCCGGAGACGGTCAGACCACGCAGTTTCAGTTCCTGTTTCAGCTCGGCAACCTGCAGGAAGAGAAAGCAGACCGCCGTTCAGGACTCAGAGTGAAAGAACGACTGATACTTAAGAGACAGAACTCAGTCCAGCAGCAGGGACACCCCCGAGATCATCTGAATCTCACACATGAGAATTCAAAATGACATCATTCATACTTTTTACTTCTTCTTCTCTTTTCCCTTTTTACTTGTCAAATACTGCATACTTTTAAAACATTTTCCCACGAAACAATCTGAGCTCTAAGATCGACTTTTGGAGGCAAAAAGGTCCGACAATTATTTTGTGCAAAAAGTCATTAATTACTTGATAGGAGTTTTTTTTTTTTATGAATTCATTCTTTTATATTTTTTTCTCACGTGTAATTTATAATCATGGTATTAGTAGAGTGACCTAGATTAGTAAGGAAAGAATCTTTATCAGCAGTTACACTGATAACGAGGTAAATCAATATGTGGATTGTTTAAATGCTGGCAGCAATAATATGCTGTCGTCTCCACGTGACGACTTTACGTTCACGAACACACCGAAGGCCACGTCTTAAAACTGATCACTTCGTTCTGTTTCATTGAACATTTTCACACTCTAACTCACTTTGAACTCGTCCAGGTTGGCTGGCAGAGTGCCCGGTTTGGCTCCTCCCACTGTCGCTTGGGTGTGACGGGAAGTCCCGCTCTGATTGGAGGGGGTGGGGGTGGTTGCCGTGGGAACGGCGCGGGAAGGGGAGGGGCCAGAGTTGGTTGTGGGAGGCTGCTCAGTCGGTGGCCTGAGAGGAAGTCAGATTAACACAGAAATAAGTATGAATATTACATAATCCTTATTTGAAATAGCAGAAGTCACATCTAATGATAAATGAATAGAATATTAGTAATATATTATTCAAATGTTTAAAGTTATATAAATTATATAAACCAATAATATACACATACATGGGTTTCACATAGTTTATTTAATTATCTGAACTTGGATCCACATTCAAAGATGAAATCTGCTTTTAGCCCGAGGCTGGAAGTGGAAGGAACAAAGCAGAGCAGGTAGTAATAAAAGCTGCCTGCAGGCGGCGCTGTAATAACTCACTTGGGCGGGGCCGGCAGGATGGTGTGGTAGTTGTAGTGCTGCTGCTGCTGGTTCAGGATCTGCAGCTGCAGGAACAGCTGCTGCTGGTGGAGGAGCTTGGCATAGGACGAGTCCATCTGGGGGGGGCGCTCTTTGTCCACCTTCTGGTCCGGAGGGATGTACTGGTGGTACTTCAGCTTCTTCACCTACGACCGGGACACCAGGGTTAGGAGGACAGTAATCCCATAACTACACTCAAAGAACAAGTATTTCCAGGTCAGGATGCACCTGATTCTTCCTCATCTATGATGATTCTTAAACAGCAGAGAGAGCATGTTGATGGACTAGAGGAGCGATGAGCCCAGCTGGTTATCTATAATCTGACAACAATCATTCTAGTGCATGATGGGACCCGAACACACCTTGGGTTTGCTGTCCTTGGGTTTCTTCGGTCTCTGTGGAGGACGGTCTGAACTCGACTTGGAGTGAGACTGGGGGGGGAGGAGAGAGAGAGTTAGCCATCATAAAGAGAATAAATCATAATTATTCATAAATCATCTGGGTGTTGATGAGAAGAAAAAGAATCATCATTACCCGCACCTTGATATGTCCACTGGAGGGGCGGGAGCTTGTTAAGGTCACCATCGTCCCATTAGTCATCTTTGGGAAAGGGGAGGAGTCTGAGCCATTCACCTGGGGGGGAGGAGGAGGCGGAGGAGGCGGAGGAGGAGCAGGTGGAGGAGGGGACTGTGCAATGAACTGGAAAGATGTTGCTGTGGTTAACGATGGGAGTTCATATTTCTTTGTTTCAGGACTTCTTAAGGTTCGTTCATCTCATTTAAACGTGCTGCGTTTACCTGCGTGGGCGACATGTTCCCGTTGTGGGCGAGCACATCGGAGGGCGACAGCTGGGGGACGGCACTCAGCGGAGAGTCCTGATTGGTCAGCTGGTCAGGTGACAGAGCATCACTGCTGTCTTCATCCAAAGACGAGCTCTCTCCCTTCGGAGAGTCTGACGGAGGAGGAAAGGTTGGTTAGAAACACACGTGAGGGCTAACCAATGAAATGACACGGCTTCCTCACACACAGTCACTGTTGATCAACGCGTTGCTCAACGGCCATGACTGAACGTTATACAACACCGTGTTTCCAAACAGGACTGTGTGCTCACACGTTGTGAAGTTTTCATGATTTCACATCCAGCAGAATGAAGCAACCTGACTCACTAATTCATCACCGTTCAAATATGTGTTGCAAGTGTGTGGAGACACCTGGATGTTGTAATGACAGGTAAAGGTGCGTTCAGAGAGTCAGAGGTGGTCAGAAGTCGTCAGCGTAGACACTCGATAACAGGGAACATGTTTGGGACGGTGTAGGACATTTGTCTCTGTCTTTAGGTTTCTAAAGAACCGGTGTGAAGCTCAATAAAGTTTGATTTTGTACCAGGCTGCTTATTTACGCTGTTGAGTTGGGAATTTAATAATAATAATAATACATTTATTTATAAAGCAAATCAATACAATAAAATAAGTAAAAAAATGAATACAATTTAATAAAATAAATAAATAATAAAATAAAATAAATAAATAATACAAATTAAATAAAATAAATAAAAAAATAAATAAATTATATAAATTAAATAAAAAAATAAATAAGTAGATAAATAATACAAATTAAATCAAATAAAAAAATAAATAAGTAGATAAATAATACAAATTAAATAAATAAAAAAAATAAATAAGTAGATAAATAATACAAATTAAATTAAATAAATAAAAACCTGATTGACTTGTTTTTGAAGTTATGACGTTGGCTTGATTTCCCAGAGGTCGCTGCTTGGTTTTAAAGGTAAAACACCTGCACTCATCCCTGCACTGCATGGCTTCAATTAATTTTCTAAGCGTCCGGTGTGTGTTCATGGATAAAGAGTGCAGTTACCCAGCGGGGACACGGGACAGTCCACGGACAGGATGTTCTTGTGGACCAGCTCGATGGGACCCGGCCGGTGGGAGATCTTGTCGTTGAGGTCGTCGGCGAGTCGCGCTCGCTTCAGCTGCAGCTGCTTGGCCTGCAGGGACGGCTCTGCAGACGTCTCTGTGGTCGGCGGCACAAAACGCATGCAAGTCCATTCAACTGATGGTCAACACATACATGAGATACATACGGCCATATAAACACCACCGGTCTACCAAGACAGGAAGTTTACGTTCCATCACATTCTAAGAAACACAGAACACCCTTGAATGTGAAATAGGAACTAACACGATCCTTATCACATGGGGATTGGTTCTGTTTCCTTCATTATATGGTTCCTTTTAATATAGTTTCCTGTATTTCATCCAACGTTAACCTCTCGTTGTGAAACATGTGAGGGTTTCTAGATCTCACCCTCCAGGATGTGCATCCTAACCAGCTCCGAGCGCTCCGGACGACTCCGGATCTTCCTCTTCAGGTAGTCCTCGGTCTGGAAGACACCGGATCACCATCAACACCATGATCATAAAGATAGTACAGATGGACTGCAGTGGACTGCTGCTGTGGATCCTTTATACCACTTCGTTTCTGTTACTGTGACATTAACTATCACTTCATTTTCACAGTAAAATCACCCACAAACCAGGGATTTGTTCAATTACTATTCCATGCCATAAATATCAAAGTATGTGTATTTCCATTTGTGGAATGGTTCTGACAAAACGATTAAACAAAGTATGAATATAATGCAATTTACATTTTAACGTGTAGTTTTTTTTTTGTCTGTTTGTTTTGTTGGATTTTGTTAATAAGTGAAGACTTGACAAGCAGAGGCTTCTTCCTATCCCCCCATTTACAACGAGTCTAATATGTATTATGCTGAAATTGGCTTTTTATATTATTGCATTTATATATATCCTTTTGTTTTCATCTTTTTTTATCATTCCTAATTAAGAAAATTAGGAACTTTGCATGTTACCATAACTATGCAGACGATACACAAGTTTACATAACAATATCACCAGGGGACTATAGTCCAATTCCAGTACTGATTAGATGCATTGAGCAAATCAATAATTGGATGGAGCAGAATCTTCTCCAATTAAACAAAGACAGAACTGAAATCATTGTTTTTGGAGCCGAGGAAGAACGGTCAAAAGTTAGCACCCAGCTTCAAGCGCTAATGGTAAAAACCACCAACAAAGCCAGGAACTTAGGTGTAGTCATGGACTCAGACCTGAACTTCAACAGCCACATTAAATCAGTTACAAAGTCAGCCTACTATCACCTAAAGAATATATCAAGGATTAAAGGACTTATGACTCAGCAGGATCTGGAAAAACTTGTCCATGCATTTATCTTCAGCAGGCTCGACTACTGTAACAGTGTCTTCACAGGTCTCCCTAAAAAGTCCATCAGACAGCTGCAGTTAATTCAGAATGCTGCTGCTCCAGTCCTCACTAAGACCAAAAAAGTGGATCACATTAATCCGGTTCTCAGGTCTTTACACTGGCTTCCTGTCTGTCAAAGAATTTACTTTAAATTACTCCTGCTGGTTTATAAAGCACTGAATGGTTTAGGACCAAAATACATTTCTGATCTTCTGCTCAGCTACGAACCATCCAGACCTCTCAGATGGTCTGGGACAGGTCTGCTCTGTGTCCCCAGAGTCAGAACCAAACAGAGAGGCAGCCTTCAGTTTTTACGCTCCACATATCTGGAACAAACTTCCAGAAAGCTGCAAATCTCAGCTCTTTTAAATCAAGACTGAAGACTTATCTGTTTGCCGCTGCCTTTCAGTAATCAATGAACTTCTTATGCTGCACTGTATTTGCTATTCCTTGATATTATTGTTTTTAATGATTTTTTTTAAACTTTATTTTATTATTGGCTGGTTTTAATGAGGGTTTTTCTATGCACTTTTCATTTTGCTTTTATTTTCTGTTAATCCTTCTATTTTTTTCACTTTATTGTATGACATTTTTATAATGTGAAGCACTTTGACACTGCCTTGTGTATGAAATGTACTATACAAATAAAGTTGCCTTGCCTTGATGCCCTTTCCTGATGGTAACAGGAGCTTGATCTAACCTCTGACGATGAAAACAGTAAAGCGTGCTGCGTTTGATGGTAGAATTCAATAACCAAGCGGTGCTTTGCCATATCTGCCAAGGTCTTTCAACAAAGCATGAATGTGTGGACTCACTCTGGCTCGCTCCAGACTCCTCCGCTGTTCGTGAAAGGCTGCCGGGCTCTTCAGTGCTGCGAACAGAGAGAGGGATGAAGGTTGTTGTGATGCTGCGTTCAGCGATGACAAGCACAGATAACGTCTGCAGAGGAAGGCTCAAAGCAGAAGTGGCTGCAGAAGGTCAGCGGTGCTATTTAACCACACACCTAGATGACAGCGCCGTGGGCCATTTTTATCAAATCATACGCCGAAAGGAAACATACGGCCTCCTGGGAGCCGGCTACCTCGTTCTCTATCATTTCTCTGTATTACAACTGAGACAGGAAGTCGCTTTGAATCTACGAATAGACATGTTTCTGTCAGTTCCTTTACATGAAGACAGGCAGAATGCCAGACGTCCCATCCACAGATGAATGGTATGATATTATTCATGAAAGAATCACTTTTTATATGAGGTCAAGCAATTTAAATTCAATGACATCTGGAAGCAATAGAAAATGTACATTTCCCTGAAACGCCCTTCTTTTGTTTAAGATTTTATTCTATGTCAAGATGTACTTGATTGGTGAATTACTTTGCTGTAATAATGTGACAGAAAACACCCAATGTTAATGTTACTTCATAAAATGCTTTGTAAATAGAAAATATTTAAAAAAAATACTAATGACGACATTCAAAAAAAAGAAAAGAGACAGAATCTCTAACACACAGAACCTGTCTAATCTGCAGAACGATGCCCATGAGCAAAATACTATATATTCTAATTAAACATGCCTCCAAGAGTCAGCACACTATGTCCCCTTCATGATATGAATTATTGCTATTTTAAACAGAAAACACTTCTCATGTGCAACAACTTTGGTGGTAGACAGTCCAACTGTGGCGTACATGAATGAATATTATGCTTATGGAAGTGAAGATAGTAGTTGGAATTATTGCCCACAAGGATTTAACATTTTGAATACTTTACTCTATGCTTATACAAAAAAAGAGTATGTTTCCTTTGATGAATGTTGTTTTCCAAATTAACGTGTGTTTTAAGTCTGAGTCAGACAGAAGCCGGGAGTCAGGGGGACATGAATTCTTGATGACTCGGCGTCTGGATCGTTAGAAAGCAGCGAGGAGACGGAGGACTGATGGATGGACCGCTGCGTCAAGAGAAAAATCTGCATTCATCACTGCACTCGGCCAGGACCGCCTGTGTGTGTGTGTGTGTGTGTGTGTGTGTGTGACTGGAAACATTTACTCATCTACACTATTTTTAGTCGGCCAGTTACGGCCTGAAAAGCAAAAGAGAGCATTAAATGAAAATGTCTGTTCAGCACAGAAAAGAAACAAACATAGATATTAATAAGCTTTAATACGGAGATTTCTCATTCATTATCATGGCTATGTTTTTCTTTTGTTATTATGTTGTGTTGGATATTTAGCTCATATTCAAATTTGGATAATGACTATTTCACAAACATATAGGAGCTACATGTAAATTGGATGTAAATTATATGTGATAATGTAATTAAGGGGCAGGACGAGATAAGCTTAGCTTCCTCCTGTTTCTCCTGCTTGATTTATACAGATTCTTTTTCACATTTGTATGATGTATTTCATGTAAATATTGTACTTTCTATTTGAGGAAAATAAAGGTCAAATCGAATGTTTTGGTCAGTTAATGGGTTATGGTTTTTAATTGTCAAACCGTGAGGGTTCAGACAAGCCAATCACAAAGAGAGATGCTCACTGTGTTTGGGGAAGGATGTCAGGGTCAGTGGCAGTTACGATGATGCAACAGAGCCTCCATCTGATTGGTCCAGAGCTGGTGAAATCCTCAGAAGGTGTGTAAGCTTGGACGCTCTGGCTACAGGCTACATGTGTGGGGGTGGGGGCGTGGGGGCATTCCTCATGTCACAAACCTTGACATCACATACCAGTTGGGACATCACCAACGGTCAAGATCACAACAAAACAGCGGATCCTCCCAGCATCGCCTGCTGAAACAGATTCATGCAGCCTCTTTGCTCTCTAGCAGTTCATGTGATCTTTACTGTCCTATAATTTAACAGCTGAGCAACCTTTCCTTGACCTTGCCGAGTCTCTAAATATAATTATGATCCTGAGTTTGAGGAAGATATAACAGAGATTATGAAGAAGAAAAGCTTGAACGTGAAGGACTCCACGAGGACAAGCTGATCCCAGATCTGTTGCATCGTAGGAAACTACTAAACTACTAAATGTTGAAATGTGAGGCTGTAAAACCGGCAGCAGGTCTGACTGTCCATTCTAGTGCATTCTTGCATGTCTAACTGGTGCTTTTAAATGCAAACGGAGCCGGGGGAGTTATTTTAGGTGGATTGTTAGAGGACTGATATTCACCAGCGTTATATTACAACGGCAGCAGTGGAAGAATACAACATGGGAAGAGAACACAGAACAGCATGTTTTGGTGCTTTTCCCTTTCTTTCCTCTGTGAACAGTAAACAGTCTCCTGGTGTGTGTGTGTGTGTGTGTGTGTGTGTGTGTGTGTGTGAATGTTGGCTGTTTTTACAAAGAGCTTCTTCAGAAAGAAAAAGAAAAGGCTGGTACTCGGTGCCCATAGCTGTGTTCTATCTCTGCCTCTTGTGATGTGCGGAACTGTGAAACAGGAAGTGGATCGAGAAGAGGAGGAAGCTGCCTACTTTGATAACACAAGTGGTGCAAGGAACACCAAATATAAAACACACACAACATCTGCACAGTTTCAGCACAAAGCCTGAAACTCAACACACACACACACACACACACACACACACACACACACACACACACACACACACACACACACACACACACACACACACACACACACACACACACACACACACACACACACACACACACACACACACACACACACGCGGGAGGATACAGTTCAAACACATCCTGTCTAGCAGACGAGGAGAATCAGATTGTGCTGCTTGTGAATCGATCGACCGTTCACGTATAACTCATATTTACTGTTATGTATGTGTGACGGTCCGACATGCTGTCTGATGTCTCCCTTTGTAAACCCTTTGACCTCAGCTCAATCACAACACACACACACACACACACACACAGCCCTGGTTTCTATGTAAACATGAGTGACTACTAATAAACTCTTCCACATGCTGAATAAAAACCACATTACTAAACTACATACTAGGACACGAAGTCTTTGGGTGAGACTTCCGGGTCCTGTAACCGGTATACAGCATGTGCACCGCTGTAGATGTGTATAGATGTGTGTATATATATATAGTAAAACGCTGAGACTTACGTGGCATGATCCCTTGGCTGACCAGTTCCTCTCGTGTACGTCTCTGCTGGAGTTTGAGCTGGAGGACTGCATGGAGACGGAGGAGGTGAGGGGGGAGGGTGGGGGAGAAAGAGGTGAAGAAGAGAGAGCCGGTGAGAATGAGAAACTGCAGTGATGAAGTTCTTGAAGCATCCTTATTGTCTGCGCTGATCAGTCGTCCATCTGCCACACAAACAACCCCGATGCATTTGGACAGACATGAAGAGGATCTGCACTTTCTCACACATAATTCATCCTCCCATTTCCCCCTTCTTTTTTGTAGCTCGGAGGCAGAGGAGGGCGTGAGCAGCTTTCTACACACTTCCTGTTTGTGGACTTTTTTTTTTTTTTCGTTTCTGTGCCAAGCATGCGCAGATGTATATGATAAAAACATTAATCATTAGAAGTATCAGTCAGAGAGAGAGAGAGAGAGAGACAGCAAGCACAGCATAAAAAGATGAGAGAAGCCATGTAGGAAGGAGAGCAGAATGTGGAGTGAAAGGAGGCCGGCCTCCATGAGACGGCAGTGAGAAAAAGAGTGTAGCATATGATCGCACCGTCACATGAAAACAGGAAGCACTTGTTGCATAACACACGGCACTGCAAGGAACACAGCACAGGACAAAAGGAGAGGACCATGTTTGACCTTTCAAAGTGTTAAAGTGATGTTGAACCTCATTCCAGTCTCGGAATCATACTGTTGCACTAGAAACACATTAGTAATGATTAAAAAAGTTAGTCAGACGAGGGCTTCCTACACTGTCTCTAAAGTTAAATTCAAGCACTTTCCAAGCACTTCAAGGTGCATTTCCATGGTTTTCCAGCCCCTTCCAGCTGTGGTAAACTCCATCTTTGTACCAATCCAATGGTCAGTATTCAGTCTACTTATTCTGTCACTTGTTCATCACATTAAATGAGATGTTCTTGTCCTCTAAACAACCAACATGATGTTTGGAGACAGCTTTTTACAGAAGGACCACAAATGAAAGGAAAACTAATTCCACTAACAGATCCACAGAAATATAATCACTGAGAGTCTCATTTATAAAAACAAACATGGACCTTTGCAGGATCATGCATGAGTCTTTATCAGTAGTGGCTGGCGTATCCGTTTCACTGCAGCACAGTGAGAGTTCAGGGAAGTGACCCTTCAGTCCGTCACACTAACTAACCCACTACAAACATCAACGTGTCACCGAGCACGACGAGAACACACAGCAGCTGCACACGCTCCACTGTGGTCCGCTGGTGTTTCTGCAGCTACATGTGGAACTGCACTTCTACCTCCACTGTGTTTCTTGGCAACCGCCTGTTTCCATGTTAAAACCCAAGCCACGCTTACTGTTCATCTTGGTTTTCAGTGTTCAGAGGATGTTGGTTATTATACCAAACACCGCTGCTTTAACACAGAGCTCATTCCAGCTGAGATGCATGTTTTATATTTATATATTATGGATATACCAGCTGTCCGTGTTGAGGGGGTGCGTGAGGCTTCCCAGGCATCTCTGTGCAGACTTGTCTGCTACACAGGCAGCACCTGTTCCTCCTCGCTAACAAAGTGACATCATTGGTAGCTCGCAGGCGAAGCTAGCCAGCTAGCCGCCCTGCATAGCTGCTGCTGCTGCTGCGTAAGTCCTCTGTTATGACAAACAATCCAGAAACTCTGCCAGATCCATAAACTAAACGTCAGAGCTGGAGCTAAAATGTCCCTCTGTGCTCCGCTGTGTTATATTTACCAGAGCTCATGCTCTACATGGTGAGGGACCGGAGAGAGACTCCCCCTCTGCAAGCAATAACATGTCAGGGATGTAAACACACAGACCTAAACACAGCCAGGGTCCTTCATGGGGATTTCTGCACCGGCCGCTCAGACATTCATTCTCCTCATCGCACCCCAAACACACTCAGAGGAGACTCACGTGTTGCCTGAAGCCCCATACACACACACACACACACACACACACACACACACACACACACACACACACACACACACACACACACACACACACACACACACACACACACACACACACACACTCACACCCACACACACACACACACACACACACACACACACACACACACACACACACACACACACACACACACACACACCACCCACACACACACACACACACACACACACACACACACACACACACACACACACACACACACACACACGGACCGTGCCACAGTTAAAATCCGAGCCACTTCCAGGGGGAGAGGGGTTTATTCTGGGAAGGAGAATCTTACACTTTCCCTCTATCCCAGCCTCACATCTCCTCATATTCCTCCACAGAGCGACGCTCCTGTTAACGGATTATTCCTCTCTTTATCATCGCTGCCAGTAGATGTTTAGTCCACGATGGCTTTCAAGGGCTGCTATCAGCAGTTTATCAACCAACTGAATTACTAAATAGAGATTTCCAAAATCATAAAGTGTGAGCCAAGTTTCACAGAGACACCTCATACATTTGCAAAGTGTGAAGTGCTCCAGTGGTGTTAAAGTTGTAGACAAATGTATGAAAATGAAAGCAATGATGGTGCAGTTATAACAACGTCAGCTAGTATCGACAAATAACAAACCAAATACCGAACTAACGTCGAGGCCAGAAACTGTAATTTGCATCCAGGTGTCACTTTTGTAATAATACAGTGTTTAAATGGCGATAAGAAACAAGGTGAGGTCAACAATCTGCAGTTATCAGTTCTCCTAAACGCTTCAGACTTCATTAATGTTAAGGATAAAGAGAAGCGTGGTTAGACTTCTGCTTTAACATGACCGGGTTACAGTAAGCCGGCTTCATGTGTTCACGTATCCTCAGTAGTGATGCTGGTTGATGGGGAGGAAAAGAACCACAACGCCTTCATCTAAATCAGGTCTGAGGGTCATTTTGGTTCATTTAAAAAAAGGATGAAGAGGCAGAGCAGGTATATATCGGGATACTAGGCCAGAGCCAAGGCCGGCCTCCGCACTAACACAAGTTGGAGCCGAGGAAAAACAGAGGGAGGACACAGCATGCACAGTTTTTATACGAAGGCGGGGAAACAATGAAAAGCTTTTCTTCTTACCGAGCTACTTGTAAGAAACAACCAGCAAAAAGCTGCCTGGTTGTTGTTTGAAAGTGAAACAGCATCTCTGTGAACTGTATATTTGCACCATGCTTAATGTTTGTACCAAACCTTGAATCTTGAACCTTATTTTCTGCACATCCAGGAGTAATTGTATCTGCACCAACATGGAGGTACATCCTATGACTGTCCATAGCCTTGATAATGTAACGGAGGGATCTCTGGTTTGAGGCTTTGAGGGTGTGGCGGAGGGAGAAGAAGGAGGTCAGCGAGGTGGAAGCCGACTTCTTGGTGGCCAACTAGGCTAATCCTGCTGTGCTTATCCGTCATTAGATCTGTCTGAGTGTGTCACTGCCCCAGAAGACCCCCAGCCTTGGCTCAGCTCAACCTGAAACCTCAAATCTACACGTCCACACGGACCGCGCACTCAGCCGGCCAACACACGGCATCGACGTCGGAAAAACCCCTCTATTTAGAAACCCTGTTGATGATCTCCTGCTCCAGCTCATCGTTATGCACAGAAGCATTTCAGACGACCACAGCAACATATCTCACATGGATGGAACGAGGACGCAGGAACAACGCACGCCGTTCACACCTTGGAATCGCTTCCGCAGCGTTCGCTCTGCTGCACTGCGTTTGGCCCGGTGACAATAATCAACGCTGCTTATCTGAGAGTTCAAGAAGGGCGAGTCTAATTCACGTGATGTAAACGATAGCGGTTATTAAAAAAAAACACCGGGATAATGATAACTCTGACACTGCAACATGCAGTCAAATTCAAGCACTTTCCAGGCATTTCCAGGTGCATTTCCATGCTTTTCCAGCCCCTTCCAGCTGTGGTAAACTCCATCTTTGTACCAATCCAATGGTCAGTATTCAGTCTACTTATTCTGTCACTTGTTCATCACATTAAATGAGATGTTATTGTCCTCTAAACAACCAACATGATGTTTGGAGACAGCTTTTTACAGAAGGACCACAAATGAAAGGAAAACTAATTCCACTAACAGATCCACAGAAATATAATCACCAACTATTTTCATCATCTGTTCATCATCAAAAGTCATTTTTCATAAAGAAATGTCAGGAAATGCTGTTTTCAGTCCCTCAGATATGGAGATCTTCTTTTCTCTGTTCTATCATAGATGTCATCACATACAACACACATTTATAGACCTTCTCAAACCTTGAAAACACTTGAATTTTAGTGTGCTACATGTTGCTGAAACCTTTCTCCGTCTTCACTGAAGCTCACAGGAATGTTGTGTTTCAGTCAGCGATGCTTGTAACGTTGGCTATAAACAAGCTGAAGATTATTTTTCCTGCTCACTGATAAAATACCAAATTAGGCCGTCTAAGGCTTGTATGTGATATTATGTCACTATTGGCTGGAGTTTGGCCTTCCAATGGAAAACATTTGTGTAATCCTCAGACAGGGTTTGTTTTCCTCTCAGGTTTTTTTAGATCTGGGAAAATTCATCTACATCCAAAAACGTACAGTATCAGTAAATATCACAGCAGATACAGCCTATAATACACTACTACTACTACTACTACTTCTTATCATAATCAAAATAATAATAATACTGCTGCTGCTACTACTACTACTCCTACTAATAATAATAATACTGCTACTACTACTACTCCTACTATTACTACTACTACTACTAATAATAATCAAAATAATAATACTGCTACTACACTACTACTACTACTTACTACTACTACTACTACTACTACTACTACTACTAATGGTAATGATAATAATAATCCTACTACTACTACTACGACTACTACTAATAATAATCAAAATAATAATACTGCTACTACACTACTACTACTACTACTTCTACTACTACTACTACTACTACTACTACTAATGGTAATGATAATAATAATCCTACTACTACTACGACTACTACTAATAATACTAATACTAATAATAATACAAGTAAAAAGACAAAAGCAGCAGCAATAAAAATCTGATTTTACAGCTCTACAAGTATTAAATATCAGTAGCTTCCAGCTGGGTCATAACTTAAAGCACCGTTTACTGCTCCTCTGACCTACAGGTGGTGCTAATGTGCCAAGTAAGGCAGCAACGTGCCGACAAAGCAGGAGAAGAAGACGACATGCTGGCATGTAAGGATGGGCAGACAGGCGAGGTTTTAAATGAAATTCAAACATTGGTTCACCCCATAGTAGACCAACTCTGTCCCTATAAAGGACTCCAGCTCATTCCTCAACTATACACACACCTGTTTGTCCTGTAAATATTCTGGTTTCTGGAAATGGCAGCTCATCATGTAAACACGTTTATGCAACACGAGGTGTTAGCGATGCAAAACAGCACAATCTCATTCTACCATCTCCCAACCCCACCAGATGCTGTTCCTGAATTTAAGACTTTATCAGAGAGAACAGATGATTACTTGTACTTCCTTATAATACAGGAAGCGGAAGCCACCAAGTCCTGACATGAACCCTGTGGACTGAATCACAGAAAGAAAAGATGATATTGAAAGATCTCGGGCGTCTCTACTGACTATGTGCGGCTCCAGGTTCCCCACCTTCCTTCAGGCTGTGATAGAGGAGTCTGTCCTGGTCCATCATCAGTCCTGCTTTCTCCAGCTCCTCTCCCATTGGAGGAGAGCCCGGGGGGGAGGGCTCAAAGGACAGGCAGTGGTTGGTGTCCAGCATTATCATTCACAATGAGAGATAAATCACTTGGTGAGCGTTGAACTTGTCATTCCAAGGCAGTCCTCCTCCCAAATGTTCCAGTTTGAGGAGGAAAGAAAACCAGCTGTCCCTTCAACGAGCGGTCCTCTCTTTCCAAACGGGAAGACGGGAATCAAACGGCCGATCAAAGTGGAGGAGAATATCCGTTTAAAGCAAAGTGTGAAGGGAAAGCGTTGCTGCTGCCTCTCCTCTTCTCTGTGAAACGCCTTCGGTCTTTCTGAGCCAGAGAGGATCGATTAGACCGGCTCAGATTCTCTCTCTCTTCCTGCTGCTCCCTCGTTCCCTTGCAGTGGCAGACAGCGAGTCACGACAGCAAATGCTGTGCGAAGGTTTCCCAGAGACGGGGGGGGGGGGTCCACAGGGCGAGTCGTGGATGAAATGAACAAGGGAGAGAGAGGAGGGGAGGAAACTGAAAAGAGGCCAGTGGTGGAGGAAGAGAGGACGGCAGCTCCTCCTGGATCACACACACACACACACACACACACACACACACACACACACACACACACACACACACACACACACAGACACAGACACAGACACAGACACAGACACACACACACACACACACACAGTAAAGTTCTCCTGCTCAGCTGTTGCCATTCATTCATGGGGGGGCTGCAACAGGCAAACCCCTCCCTCCCCATCAAACGCACACACAAACACACACAAACACACAACATACAGAACAAGATCAGAGACAATATGTACTTGAACACACTCCAAGCTACACACACACACACACACACACACACACACACACACTCACTCATTTTAATCTACGGTCAGTTTTTTATTGGATGAGCGGAAACAGCAGTTAACTGTTATTCCGCGATGACCTCATCCAACATAATCGACCTTTGTCAACGATACTGGGATGAATCACACACACACACACACACACACACACACACACACACACACACACACACACACAGACACACAGACACACACGTTGTATAGTGATTGATACCCACTGCAGTTCTGAGATGTTGTTTTTTAACAGTCTGCCCTTGAGGGAAGGTTTCTCTTTCACATAGGGACTGTATGAAATATGTTTTGATAAGGAATGAGCGAATGAGCCTCCTATTGGAGAATCTGATGCCTCCTAATCCCCGTCCTCCAGTCCCCCCATCCCTGGTCCCCCCCCCCCCCCCCCCCCCCTCTGTTTTAAATAGCAAGGCCAGCTGGCCATACAGGGGCTATATTCAGCCTGGTATCACCTGTGCATTCGCAGGGTAAGGTTACTTTGAGGCACACACACACACACACTCACTGCTTGCAAATATACACACACGCAAACTTTAAGCTGCATTTCCACCCGGACATAATGAATGTTTTATGAGGCGTGACATGAAGGGGAGATACTTTCATTTCATCAAACACATACAGCACAGATAGCAGTCGAACTTATTAATAAAACAAAAAGGCCTGAGCATGAATATAAAATGTAAGGAGAACACTGTGTGACCTCACAGACATGTGACCAAAGTGCACCTGAAAACACACGACAACACCTTGAACAAACGCTGACTGGTCCTACAGTAACGGTCTGGTCTGAGTCTGTGATTAAGGTCCACCTGCTGCTGTGATTCACAGTCTGGGCAGGACACAGCCAGATGACAGCACACACACTGGGATTAGGATGTCGCCGTGGTGGGTCCAGCCAATCACAGCAACGCACGTGCACACACACATGCACACACACATGCACACGCATCATCAACTGACACACAGCATGCCAAACATGTCTGTTTATTTTCATCCTGGTGGCTCAAATCCATCTCACATTTTCACTTCACTTTTCCTGCAACTCTGACTTTGTGATTTAATCTGCATTTTTCTACATAACGAAAACACGACGGCCCCCTGATTCCCACGCAATACTCACATCGTGAAAGGACAACAACGTACACTTAACAGACACATTCTGTGCTGCCTGGTAATTTTCATTGTAACCTTGACCAACAGGGTGAAGCAGCAGTTTGCAGGGGAGTTTTATGGTTTTAGGGCTTAGCTGTCATAGTGTGTGGGAAGTACAGTTTTGTTCTTTCCCATGACTTGACTAGACCAGAATTAGTACTTGGTGTGGATGAACATCCAAGTATCTAGGAACTATTATAGGACCAAGTATCTAGGAACTATTATAGGACCAAGTATCTAGGAACTAGTATAGGACTAAGTATCTAGGAACTAGTATAGGACTAAGTATCTAGGAACTATTATAGCACCAAGTATCTAGGAACTAGTATAGGACTAAGTATCTAGGAACTAGTATAGGACTAAGTATCTAGGAACTATTATAGCACCAAGTATCTAGGAACTATTATAGCACCAAGTATCTAGGAAGTATTATAGCACCAAGTATCTAGGAACTATTATAGCACCAAGTATCTAGGAACTATTATAGCACCAACTATCTAGGAACTATTATAGGACCAAGTATCTAGGAACTATTATAGCACCAAGTATCTAGGAACTATTATAGCACCAAGTATCTAGGAACTATTATAGCACCAAGTATCTAGGAACTATTATAGGACTAAGTATCTAGGAACTATTATAGGACCAAGTATCTAGGAACTAGTATAGGACTAAGTATCTAGGAACTAGTATAGGACTAAGTATCTAGGAACTATTATAGCACCAACTATCTAGGAACTATTATAGGACCAAGTATCTAGGAACTATTATAGCACCAAGTATCTAGGAACTATTATAGGACTAAGTATCTAGGAACTATTATAGGACCAAGTATCTAGGAACTAGTATAGGACTAAGTATCTAGGAACTAGTATAGGACTAAGTATCTAGGAACTATTATAGCACCAAGTATCTAGGAACTAGTATAGGACCAAGTATCTAGGAACTAGTATAGCACTAAGTATCTAGGAACTATTATAGCACCAAGTATCTAGGAACTATTATAGGACTAAGTATCTAGGAACTATTATAGGACCAAGTATCTAGGAACTAGTATAGCACCAAGTATCTAGGAACTAGTATAGCACCAAGTATCTAGGAACTATTATAGCACCAAGTATCTAGGAACTATTATAGCACCAAGTATCTAGGAACTATTATAGCACCAAGTATCTAGGAACTAGTATAGCACCAAGTATCTAGGAACTAGTATAGCACTAAGTATCTAGGAAATACCTTCTTCCCAGGAGGATTGCCTTTTAACATGTACTAGTACTATATGATGCTTTTGCATGCTTGTTTTTGTTGAGTATTCCCATTGAATCATTACATTGGGAGGTGATGTTAACCTTAAGCAAGAAAAATGAGCTTCCTTACGTTTTCTGGCTTCGGGAACATTCCTGTGAGGCTGTTTGGCCTTGGACAACTTTATCTGGGTCTTTCTTTATCCGTATGTGAAAAACATTTCTGGTAATTAAACAAGAAGAAAACACTCTGTTTTGGGGAGTAGGCAGGATATAGTGACTCTCAGGCTTCCTGTGAATGTGTAAATGGATGGAAAACTCCCTAACGCCTTCCAGGTCATTGTAACCTGGACCACAGAGAACATCAAAATCATAAACATCTTCTAAAAAGGCATCTACTCATGCCAGTTTTCGAGTTCCTATGCTAGTCTCAGATGGAAAGGTGAAGACAGGAAAGCAGAGTAACATGCAAGCAACCGCAAATCAGAACATACTGCAGTACATAATCATTTAGGAGATAATAGAAAGACTCGAGCTGAGCATGGCAGACAGTGTCCAAGTTCTTTTATATTAAAAATGTCTGAAGTTGAAGGAATAAAAAAGTTTGTGTTTCTTTCTACCATGGGTGTGGAACATCATGACCCTCTTGGCACAGAGTGTCCTTCAGCGGGACCTGCCCAAAACAATTACCCCTCCACATTCCATTAACCTTGCCAAAACAATCCGTAATTTCCGCAAACCTCCCCCAATCATCACCAACAAACAAGCTGAGGCGTGTTGTTCAGGTGAACAACACACAAGGAGCTCATGAGACAAATTGTCAGGAATGAACCCGTTTGGGTCCATAATTAGTCCTGGAGCTCAACAACATGATGACTCTCCAGGTCTACGCTGGTCTACGCTGGTCTACGCTGCCTTCAGACCTTCTCGTCTCATCACAGCTGTTAATATGTTGGATTACCCATCTCTATGCCATTTACCATACTTCCACCTACTTCTGATAACAGGAGATCAAATAATAGCAGCTATGATGTGTGTTAAAGGAAGGTAACCACCGATGAGTCCTGGACACAGGAGCTCTGGTAGTCTATAACAGCATCTCATCTCATGGTCTATCAAACCAAAGGTCTCAATGATAAGCAAAGTGTTTGTGTACCTTCACATCTGCTTTAAAAGAGAGGAAAAACATTCACATTCACTCAAAAAGTGTCCTGTATCCAACGTTGAATCTTCTGAGGCCTGTGTACTTGTGCTTCAACATATAAATATAGACTTTAATTAATGAGGGAACGTTTGACATTTATACTATGCAACAGAGCAGTTTGCATATTCTGTTCAGGGTTAAACCTATTTCTTACATAAACTAAGGTGTCATAATGGTTGTGGTAGCTGTGCAGATACCTGATTAACATACTAGTAATACTCCCTGCTTGTATTACTTAAATATATATAGTTATGTGTGTTAGTTACAAGCAAGTTTACCAACCACACAGATGGATGAAGCATTCACCAAACTACCCAGGAACCAACGAGGCTGTGAACCAGTCTGCCACCAGTCAGACCGGCCATTAACATTCCAGCAGGGAAAACAGAATGTTTTTTCTCCTTTACTTCCTGGAGGACCCCCCCCCCCCGACCCCCTCCCCCTTCCCACATTTGGCTGTGACTCAACGCTGACATCAGACTCTTGATTTCTTTGTGCATCTCAGTGAATCAACACAGAGCAGAGCCTGAGGAAACCTGTGTCTCTCTTTTACGCTCTCATAGTTAACAAAGACAGAGGGATGGGACAATGAAAGGACCGCAATAAAACCACTCACCATTAAAATTCATTTCCATCACTGGGATAATCCTAAATCAGCTCACAATCATGTTAGAGAAGTTAAATATTAAGCATCATTTAAAAAGAATACAGGATACCTAAAATACATTAATCCTGTATTTATGCAGGGAGACATTATGTATTTGGTTGTTTTTCACTATAAAGGATGTTAAACTAAATGGAGAGTGACATCAGCATGTTTTAGTGCTGCATATTTGGATGATTATGGGGATAATATTGTGGATCACAAGTATTTTTGTCCAGGAGGATAATAATATTCTCCCATGACTAATAATAAAAATACTCCCACGATACCTAGCTCCTTCAAAGAGTTTTACAACTACAATGTCTTAGAGAAACAACTGTCACACTTGATATCTTGGATTTAGATATTTGACTCAATGTATGTATGAAGTGTTGGACCAAACAGGGATACTGAGGTTCCAGGAAGCTTAAAACAAGCCCACCAATAACAACGGCACTTCCAGAGAGAACAAACAGAACATTACAGGAGACTAGAGCCAATGTTGTCAGTAAAGTAATAAAGAGTGCTTTCTACCTGGTCAAGGGTGCTTTGTTGGGTGACCACTGACCAGCCGGCTGTGCACCCGCCACCCTTGGTCACTTAAAGTAGTCCCACTATGGTCTAATTGTATACTGTTGAGGGAGGAGGCAAGCCTCTATAAGAGCCCCAGTGATGAATGGAAGGAGAGGCACAGAACCAGCTGGCAGCTGTTAGCATCTGGTAACATAAACCTGTAAAGCAGACTGCAGTAAAGGGAGGGATGGAGGAGGAGGAGGAGGAGGAGGAGGTGAGGTCATGTTCAGCAAAGGAGAGGAACAGAGGCTGAGAGAAGGAAAACAGAGGCTGAGAGGGGTGTTCCCTGTCCAGCCATGATGATGACGCCGTTGTTCAGACTCTTACATAACTAAACATCTGAAAATCATTTTTATTGGAACAAACCCCCCTAACCTCCTGCCCAACTCAGAGGAAACTTTCTTTCTTCTCTGCTTTACAACAACAGACTCCTGGGCAGCAAAGAAAAGCTCAACGGAGAGAAAACAACTACGATGAAGTGGAAGTGAGGCTTTATTTTGCCTGGATATGCTGCTGTATGTGTGTGTTTGACTTCAGGTTGCTGTTTGGGGCTTTTATAGGCCTCTTCTTACCCGCCTCCCCCGCCTTCCGCTCTCTGTATAACATCTAATATAAGCCTGCCTGTTAATTTGCTTCAGCAACCAAAATGGAAAGGTTTTTATTCTTAGACGCCGACCTTTACCGGGGACACAGGTTTCCATTTTATCAGTGTTTAAGTGACGTTGAATTACTTCTAAATATAAGACAAGATGACAGAAATAGAGAAAGGGTGGTTTTAGAAGTCACTCTGACACATTCTTGTCTCTCTGTGGACAGAAATCTACTCAAAATCAAACTTTTCTAAAAAGATGAGTCCCTGGAGCCTTCGCCTGGAATCTGTGGTATAAGCCCAGACTTTTCATGATATCTACCCTGATCAATTCACTTTCCTCATTAGTAGGCCAGAACTCGATGCTATTCTTTCAACGACTTTCAAGCTTGTCTAAGCTTCACATTCATGAAATATGAATGAATCCTTAATTGTGTTTCAGATGGAGCAGAAATCAGATTGCTTCCACCTCGTGCCGCCATCAACACCGAACCATCCCCTGCACGTGTCTCGGCATCTCAACGAGCTAAAGGGCCGTTGTATTATTCAGAAACACGGAGCGTGTCGAGTCGGAGACGAGGTACAAGGCAAACCAACGAGAGGCTACATGTTTGCGTGGCTGAGAGTTCCTGCAGCAGCAGGAACCTCTAACTGTGTGTGTGCAACCCTCATTCACATAAAGTACAGGGTGTTTTTACTGCATGATGTGGGGGGAAACTGGCTTTAAAAGCAGACTAGTAGAGTATCAAAGCCACATTCATGCAATCACACATCACTAAAAGCAAAAAGCAAAGTAAGTCAATCCAGTACTTTATCATTAAAACAAGCTGCAGCTGCCCAACAATGCAAGACCTCTGCTGTGATTTAAAACCATCACGTTTGTGCTGCAGCTGTTCCCCAACCACCCACCATAACATGGCTGTGTTTATAACAAAATATTATATACAGGGTTCCTACACCTTCTCCAGGCAGATTCAAGCACTTTTCAAGCACTTCAAGGTGCATTTCCATGCTTTTCCAGCACCGTATGGACGCTGGATCTAGGAATTTACAGAGGTAGAAATGGATTTAGTGTGATGTCTGTGGATGTCAGTGTGGGGACATGTGTGTCTGCATGTTATAAGATAAGTGTGTCTTCACCGCGCTGCATGAATGGACATGTACTACCTGTCGGAGGTGCAGGCTCCGTGATCCTGCTGCTGCCAGCAGACCTACAACGCTGATCAAGCACTATATTCCTTAGCTTTAGGCTACAGAACTGAGGCCGTCGCTCACGTCTCATTATCTGACAGGAATTCACTGGATCACAAATCAAAGATAAGGGTCTGTTGGTGCTTGTTTGAAATACCGTTCTGTCAGGACACTCTGTGAAGATGGAAGGCTACCAAAAGCCTGTAAGTGCATGTCCAGGTCTCCGCACTGACAGTGTGTGTGTGTGTGTGTATTCGAGATTTAAGCCTCTCGCAAAACTTGTTTACCGGAAAGCTGCGATTTGGGCTGCAATTAACTTCAATTACATTTAATTTTATTAACAGCGTCATATAACAAAAGTCATCTCATGAAACGTTTCCCATAGAGCCGGACTACGGCACGCTCATGATTTTTTAAAGTCGAGGAAGTCCCAACATCCCAAATGACTACTTTAATCGTAGAAAAAAACGGCCTTAAAGCAGAGGTCGTCAACGTTTCCTGCCCAAGGACCCCCAAGGCTGACAGTGATGACATATCTTATACGATTGTGTTCCTTATTAAAGAAGGTGTATTTGTGGACATATTTAGGAAGAAAAAAGCTTGGGATCGTATCATCCCGGACCCCCTGTTGAAGATCTCTGCTTTAAACGGTTTAACTGTAGGCAGCTCCAACACAAAGACATCACTTATCATAAAATACACGTTCCTCAAAGACACTGGAATCACCATAGGTCAACAACGTGCTGTTGTCATGATCATCACCATGTCATTATGTTTTTGATTGTCATGAGAGAGTTATGTAGCTGCAGCGTTTGGATAAGACGTTTTAAGTCTTATTTTCTCCTCCTCCTCCTCCTCCTCCTCTGTGCAGATTCTTCCTTGCTATCTATACGTCCATCTATCTCCTCCTCTCCCCTCCTACTCCCAGCCTGAGTGCTGCTGGCAGCCTCCCAGTCTCTTACATAACCGGACCATCAGCCTTCCTGATTCAGCTGCTCGGCTATACATCTCACTATCTCAGAACCAGCAGCAAATCATCCGTCTCTGCTCACATTCTGTACGTTTCTGACAGCAAACGCATCATTTCTGGCTCCTGTCGAGGAGAGCACTTATATCACAGTAACATGGAAGGGAAGGGGAAGGTCCATCTATTGTCATTATGCAGGGTGGGGACGGACAGGGACACGCTGTTTATCTCTGCATGTTTACTGGCAAACCCTAGATTTCACTGATGGAATTTACCCAGAGTCTGTTAGCTCCTCACCACCAACATTCAGCCTTATATAGTCTGAATCTCTCTCCGTTCACATTTATAGACATTTATAGTCCGTAAAATCCAACGTCTTCAATTCAAGCTGATTTCTTTGACTGCTGACGGTGCGATAATCGGATTTATTGAAATAAGCTGCATAGTTAGAAATCACTGTCAAGGTTTTCTGAGACAAAAAAACTGCCGTGTTGCATTTATCATGTACAATCCAGTCTCTCGTCTAGAGGTAGCGGTCCTGGTCTGTGCCGCCCCCCCCCCCCGTCCCCAGCTTAACCCCAACCCTGCAGCCCTGTCTGGATCTCTGGATCTAGTCGGTCCTCGGGGAGCAGCGGGACCTTGGCTCGACAGATGACAGCTGCTTTGAGGGAAAGGGGGGCTGGGGGGCCGGGGGGAGGGACTGGTATCTGGTCCCTGAAGTTCTGGGGACCCTCTGAGGTCAAACCCTGAAAACAACATTGACACACTACAGCATGTAATGGTCAATGCGTGGTCTAACTCCCACTTGTAAAATACCTGTTTTTACTATATTTAACAGTGATGAGATGATCCATTTCCAACCAAATACACCATAATGTTTGGTAATTAATCTATTGGAGTTGTTGTGCTTCGTCCTACTCCTTTTCAAAGATATTTTTACAAATTGAGTTGTATATTTGTTTCATGTCATTAAGGGCCATCTTGTTTTTGTTGGCTTAATTTTGTTGGTTAAATTCTATTCTATTGTATTGTAAAGGCATGCAGCCACAGCAAAGGACTGTCATTGTCCTGTGTATATGTACTTATATTCCTATCTGTACATAGTTGTCAAATGTCATGTTTAGCTTGTATTCAGTTTGTTTTTATTTCTGTGTGTTTATATCGAGAGCTGGAGTCAAATTCAAACTTGGCATTAAAACGGATTCTGAACATTTTAAAGTTAGCAAGTAAACACAAACAAGTAGTCTACATCACGGGAGACAGCAGAGTCAACACACCGAGCATTTCCTGCTGCATGCAAGCCCTCACACCTCACACACCCGGCGTAACACAAGCTTCACACAGCTTCCTGTTCCTGCAGACACACAAACGCCAACAGCGAGCGCACTAAAGAACTTTACCTGGCGTGATAGTCATATCCCTCTGCACCATGCTGAAGACAGCGTCACCCTCCCGGCCACATCACAGATTCATACTCCCAGTACAAGCACAACAAGTAGTGTTGGGGGGGGGGCACAGTGGTAGAAGGCTGAAGAAAAGTCCAGCAAGAGAGAAGAAGCCACATTCAAACAGGTTTTCCTCTCACCGGCAGCAGCGGTACTCCACAGGTAGCCTCACATTCCCTTTCCTCTGGACTCTACGAGTGTGTGCTCGCCCCGACGCCGGAGTGAGGGAGTGTGTCCCGTCTACGCCCCCCCCACCTCGGAGAGCAACACGTTCCACCCAAAAGGTTTCTGCTCTCTCCGTGGCAACACCTTTGTTTCACTTCTCCTCGCGTGGAGATAAAAAAAAAAAGTTGCCCTCTCAGTAAAAAACTGAAACTACAAAAACAAACTGCTGCCAAGCCTCGCCTCCACACGGACCAGAGCCACGCCCCCTTCCCCGCTCGCTTCCCGTTTCCCCCCTCGCCTTCCTTCTGTTCCCTCTCGGAGAAGTTATGCAATACATTTCAGACGTGACCTCCAACTCCTCCCTCCTCCCTCCTCCTCCTCCCACTCCCTCCTCCCTCCTCCACCTCCTCCCTCCTCCACCTCCTCCCCCCTCGCTTCTCCACCACAAAGTTTTCAATGAGCTCAGTCCCGTTAAAATAGCACGGCCACTTTGGCTCGCCGTGGAAAACTCAGAGTTTGTGATGGGAAGACATCACAGGGAATCTGAATCTGCTTTTTAAAGCCATTCTCTGTTATGTCAGCCTTTTATGTCCTGACACACACACACACACACACACACACACACACACACACACACACACACACACACACTGTAAAAGACTTGTGCAATAAACACATTGCGTAAACCTGATCAGAGGTAATGCTACGATAAGAAGCATGACGATGTGGGCATTCCTTTCTCTTATGCGTATAGAAATGAACATGCAGTCACACGCCACGCATCTCTGAAAGCACCTCCGTGAGATTACGCTGCAGGAGTGCCTGCAGCAGCATGTCTGCTAACACAATGGGAGAGAGAGAGTGTGTGTGTGGGTGTGTGTGTGTGTGTGTGTGTGTGTGTGTGTGTGTGTGTGTGGAGGCCAAGCGGAGCCGGGGTTGTTTAAGTTTGGGAGTGGTGGCCTCGGGCGGTGTGAGGGAGTCTCCGCCTGGTGTGTATCTGGGAGGTAAACACCGTCCGCTGACAAGTAGTCACAAGATTCCTTTAACAATGTAAACATCACTTCAAATATTGTCAGTGTTACATGAAGAACGTCTGTGGTAAAAGCTGGCTGCACCAACGCATCTTCTCCAGAGTCATATTCAACCACTTTCCAAGCATTTCCAGGTGCATTTCCATGCTTTTCCAGCCCCTTCCAGCTGTGGTAAACTCCATCTTTGTACCAATCCAATGGTCAGTATTCAGTCTACTTATTCTGTCACTTGTTCATCACATTAAATGAGATGTTATTGTCCTCTAAACAACCAACATGATGTTTGGAGACAGCTTTTTACAGAAGGACCACAAATGAAAGGAAAACTAATTCCACTAACAGATCCACAGAAATATAATCACCAACTATTTTCATCATCTGTTCATCATCAAAAGTCATTTTTCATAAAGAAATGTCAGGAAATGCTGTTTTCAGTCCCTCAGATATGGAGATCTTCTTTTCTCTGTTCTATCATAGATGTCATCACATACAACACACATTTCCAACCATGGAAACAGCACACTAAAATTCAAGTGTTTTCAAGGATTTCCAGCCCCCGTAGGGACCCTGTAAATCATTTGTGTCCACACCGCCAACAGGTCAACATAGGAGTCTCCACAGAACGGTGAGGCCGACGCCCAGCTGGGGACAATGCTGTCTGATAATGAAAGGTGTGTTCAGGTGTTTCAGTAACACAATGGCAGGCCTGACCAACGCTCCCATATCAGAAATGCTTTCTTCAAGTCGGTGCATGCTAAAGTGCAACTGCTTTTTTATGATAATATGCCTCCGTTTTGGCTTCAAACCAGTTTGCAGGCACCTTGGTAAGTGAGATGCTGTTTGATGCCACGTAGCACTGAACCGCTGCTAACTAACAAAGAGTTTGTCTTCATGGTGCTTTTTATCGTTGTGATGACGGAATTTGAAACGACAACAGGAAACAACCTTGAAACAGGTTTTATGGGTATGAAGGAGACAGATATTTACATCCGCAAGCTTCCGGAAAAAAACAGGATTACATGAAACGTAGACTAACAGCAACTGTACGGTTGTTTCAATTGTGAAAAAAACTGCAGTTTCCCAGAGCTCAAAGTGAGGTGGCCAACAGTTAAAAATGCAAAGATTGCTTCCTTTCAACAACAAGGCACTTTAAATTGTTAAAGACATACAATGACACAAAACACAGGGGAAATCAGTGTGGGGCATAAATCGATTAAAAAATGACTTACAGGGTCCCTACAACTTCTCCAAAGTTCAAATTCAAGCACTTTTCAAGCATTTCAAGGAGCGTTTTCATCCACAGAAATATAATCACCAACTATTCATCATCAAAAGTCATTTTTCATGCAGAAATGTCAGAAAATGCGGTTTTCAGTCCCTCAAATATGGAGATCTTTTTTTTTTTACATTTCAAGCACTTTCAATCACTTTATTCCAACTCCAAGCACTTTTCTAACCTTGAAAACATCACACTAAAATGCAAGTGTTTTCAAACATTTCCAGGACCCGTATGAACCCTGCACTTCAGACTTTCAACACCAACCACGTATCAAACATATTCCCAACCCTCGGCCTGCGAGTGCTTGTGACTTGATTCACGTAAATGAAACAAACGGATGAATGCAGCTCAGAGAAACCGCTCCAGGCTAACTCCAGACACAAAAAGGCCTACAGAGCCTTAAGTCACCGCAGCAAATGTGCAACGCAGTCTAATCGACTGGAACACGGGGTCAGAGCACAAGAGCCAATTAGGTACAGCAGCGTCTTTACTCCCTTCTTTCTGGAGACACACACACACACACAGACACACACACACACACACACACACACACACACACACACACACACACACAGACAGACACACACACACACACAGACACACAGACACACAGACACACACACACACACACAGACACACACACACACACACACACACACAGACACACACACACACACACACACACACACACACACACACACACACACACACACACACAGACACAGACACAGACACAGACACACACAGACACACACCTGAGCACTGAGACAGCCTGAACAAATTAAATGAACAAGATGACGTACAAACACAACCGACATTTAACTTCTGGCTCTCGGATACTTTTTTTTCCCACGTTCATCTTATGTAACATGCTGTTCTCGCTTTGAGTGGAGGAACATATGTTGGATATAAGCCACTTTCTGGGAAGGATGAGTAATAGTGTGCCAGGAGTGTGTTTCTGTATATCACAACTCAGACAACAGCTTGTCCTCCAGCCAGGGAACATCTTTAGATACAACATTAATCCATCCTCTGGTGCAACAACATCCATACTGTAACAGCCGTGCTTGCACTATTTGTTGCACATGATATTGTCGAGCTATTCTGCTGCAAAGAAGTACTAGTGTGTAGGTGCATGCAGCGGGGTCTCACCATTCTTCCTCTCCTGCAGAGGCCTTTTGATGGGTCCCGGGTGAAGAGACAGCTCCTGGAGTTCGGAGGTCACAACCTCGCTCTGAGGGCTGGAGGCCAAGCCCGCCATCAGGGCCACTTCCATGCTAACAGGACTCGGCTGCAGCCCTTTCTGTGGGTGAAACGTTGCCAGGGCGACGGAGAGACCTGCAGAAGAAACAGGACCTCAATTAGGTTCAAGGTTCAAGACTCAGAAGGTTTACTGTCTTATGTGCAGTAAACTGGAAGTATTCATCTAAAAAGGTGCAATCAGTAATACTAAAACAATGAAATACAAAATCCACTTGTGCTTTGGATTTGGTTTAGTTTTACTTTCAGTATCTAATTCATAACATCAGCACAGCATTGAATACGTGCAGGAGAACTTCAGTACTGATGCAGAGTCGGCACGTTAGTACCTGAGCAGGTAAGCAGCTTAGGATCTAGCTACTGAGCACATCACGAGCTAACTGGCTAACGTTGATCTTTGATGCAAATGAGCAAACTTCAGGCCATCGTCACACCATCGCATTTAAATACCATTTTACAGACATCGCATGGCATTATGTGCTTCTACAATATCCCATTGGGTCTAATCTCTGAAACCCTCGCCCCTCCTTTAGTTCAGTCTTCTCCGTTTTCCCATAAAGGGTTTGTTTTATCACTTCATTAGTAAACAGGGTCATGAACTACATCAGATCGTCTCTATCAGCATCGAGGATTCAACAAAGCCGGGGCATAAAAGTTAAAAGACAAATGGTGATTTACGGGCTGCAACAACAACAACTGAGGCCTTCTCCTCCCGGTCTGCGGTCGACTCTCTGCAGGCCAATGAGATTTAATCGGCCATCGGGGGAAGCATTTGCATGTTTGAGCTTTTACAACTGTTGCTGTGGCCGCCGCTTTAGAAAGGCAGAACTGTCTCCTCCCTTAACAACCCTCCGGACCATTTCCATATGGTTTAAGCCGTGCACCAACTTGTCCTCAGAGCTGCAGGAATTTCATAAAAGGAAGCTCTAAAATGTGAGTGTACGTTGTGTGCTGCATCCTCCACCGGGGACAACTGAGGTAACGGTGCTTTGAGTCTCCAGAGAGACACTCAAAGAGAAGGTTCACATGTTGACGGTCACACAGAAGCACATTCTAGACGTATAGGAAGACAAAAATATTGAAGGGGGAATTACAAAGCCACAGAGAGCGTTTGGCAGGACTTTGTAGTCCACTGGTGGGTTCAGACTCTTAGCCGGGTCACTGCAGCCTTCTCCTTGTAATCATGTCATTCTGGGCTCAATATAAATAACCTGAACTTCCCTTTGTACTCCACATCAACCTACAAACTAACTCACTAACAGATCCACAGAGATATAATCAACTATTTCATCATCTGTTCATCATCCATCATTCTTCATGCAGAAAAGTCAGAAAACGTCATCGATGTGAAGGAAATAATCGTTGAGCAACATGTTAAGAAACATTTCAGACCCGCCGGTACGTTTGTAATAAATAATAAACGTGAAGTGAAGCTGAGGTTAAATAGGAACCTGTCTGATCTCAGACTAGTCTGGAGAACGATGTCTTTATTGTCACTAATTTACACTCGCTTTATGAAATAATGATTTACGGAAGTCGGGTGAAACTGGTCTGCTTCCTTTTAGGAAAACAGTGAACACGCCCAGTAAATTTGGTGGCAGCACATAGCCGATTGTTGTACACAAAGGCAGGTTTATATGTGCTGAGCTCTCTGTGCAAAAATGTGTTTTTCAGTCCGTGGTGTTGTGATGGGGATCCTGTCTGAAAACAATGAGGCAGTGTTGTCTGAGATATCACTCTCACATCCAACCTCACAGGTCTGAACACACAATAACAGCCTCTCGGCCTCGGGGATGTCTGCAAGTTTTATCACGTCAAAAACATTAAGGACGATATTTTCCTAGCCTGCAGGCTATCACTGAACTGTTCGGGTAATTGTGCTGATTTTAATTAAAAGTAAAAAGTCTGATCACAAGAGCGTTGATCAATATCCGACTTACATTTTGCAAAATTAAGATTTAGATATCTGACACCGTCCCAATCTGACAGTGTCTGAAACTCGAACTGCGGGTTCTATACCCGGTTTAAACATTGTTCTTGCCCCACAATCAGTCATAGTATAGGTTTGAGAGTAGCACGGCTTTGTATGGGATGAAGGTGATAATTATATAGATAGATATAGACAAAAAAAATGTCATATTGGACAAGTCTGGAGGTCAAATATGATATAAAAATTGTGAGAAAAAAAGTACCAGCTAAGAAACCTGTTGATTCAAAACTCAAATTCAAGTGTTCTCAAGGATTTCCAGCACCCATACGAACCCTGTGGATGTACATCTCAATACTGTAGCCTAAACGGGGATCAGGACTCTGAGGTGAGCAGGATTCCAGGTCTGTTACACGGTTAAATCAATGATTTCTAACAGATGACTTTGCCTCATCCTGACTTCCCCCAGTAACAGAGGGCTGCTGAAACATGCAGTGTGTGTGCTGTTCCTTCATCCAGCATTCCTCCCCACCTGTCCACACTAGACATTAACACACACACACACCCAGTCCTGATTTCAACAGCACAAACCAGAGATTACCCCACACACCGGTTCAGTAAGCGGATCTGGGTCACAACCTGGGCTTGGTTCTTACCTGTATGTGGCTAAATGTCGGAGGGGCGTTTTCCCATCTCAGCCTTCTTCTGTGGGAAGAAACATAACAAAAGCTTCATCAGAGAACAGCTGATACTTGATCCCCTTCCTCTCGATCCTGCTCCTCTATTCTCGGATCGTGACGTAGAGCAGCAGTATCAGTAACCAGGGCAACAACATAAAAAAAACCTCGTCGAGTTAAAGAGATTATTTTTTAAATGAACGATTTACTGCTACTGTGGGTTAGAAGAGTCCACGTTGCAGGAGGCCTTTCCCACAGACGTCACGGGGCAGCAGCCTACAGCTGTCACTGCCCAAAACAACAGCCGGAGCTAAGCTAAGCGACTGTTAGCTCGGCTGAGGTTAGCCTGAACAGCTAAAGTGGAAAGCTAAAACGACACAATGAGAGGTGAAACAAGGTTACCAACAACAGAATAAGATCCGTGTTCCAGACTCACGGCTCCAACCCGGGGAGTGTCCCCGGAGACCACCAAAGTCCTAGACACACCAACTTAGCAGGCTAGTTAGCTACCGTTAGCATCCATACATCAGGCGTTTTAACGCTACCGCTAACAGGGCAGCTAGCTCCCTGTCTGTCACAGTTAGCTGATGCTAATGCTAATATAATATATGTATATGCGCTTACTTTTCATGGTCGCCACTTTGTTTTGTGTGTGTTGTGTCTGAGGGGGATAAACGGCTTTGGCGTGAACACAGCGCCACTTCCGATCACAAAGGAAACTTTGACCGGAACTTCCCCCTCCTCCTCCTCCGCCGCGCGTGGACCCACTTCCTTCACAACACGGCCGCGACCGGCGCACTACTCCGTCACACGGGGATGCTTCCGCGGAGGCATGTCGGGCTCACGATGATAGAATATTATATTATAGCATTTCATTTGAAGTAAAAGGAAGGACAATAAAGTGTAGGTATTTATACGTAGCACTGAACAGTCGCTACGCAGTCTTTGGCTCCACCTAATGGTCAAATACATGTAATGCATGAGACGAGAGCTACAGGTTAGTAAATCACATTCCAAAATAAAGTTAGTGCCTTTAATTGCAGATTCTATTTTCTTTTTATCCAATTAACCCACAAATAATAATAATTTTAAGTGTTTTACAATTTGTCTGTTTCAAAAAGAAACATTCTTATTCTTTGTTTTCCAATTTTTTTTTTTTTTTAAATCTATGTATCTATGCATATTAACAACCTGTTGTATAAAGCTGTTGTAACATTTCTTATGTAACTTATTACATTGCCATAGTACTTTTTCTTTATTGTACATTAAAATATAATATACTGGTGCCCCATGCTCAACTTTGTTAATACACTCCATGATGGAAAGAACTACAGAGAAAAAGGACATTTGTTTTAAGACATTCTCAAACTCTTCTCAGTTGTAGTTTATTTACTCAATTAGTGAATCATTGAAAAGGCAAACACTCCCCTTTAGATCGGAAAGAAAATATATATAATGAAAACAAAAAAAGACAAAAGCAAACAGCTGTGATGACACAAACAAGCCTTTGGTCACACACCTTTTCTTTTTTTCTTCTTTTTAAACAGCCAGATAATAAAAGGAGAATTCTAACAAATCCAACGTTCAGGTTAGCAAAATATAAGAAGTGACACAGGATAATAAAAACGTGTGACGTGAGCAGCAGATGGTGTTCTTTGATTGGGTGAGTTTTAACCCCAGTGATGTCACGGAGGGGCCTCAAACACAACGTGTTTAAATATTGGTTCACCATTTTCTCTCTCTCTCTTCAACATCAGATCCATGTGATCGCAGCAGAACGCATCGACGACTCATCACCTTTCGATCTGTCCCCTCAGTCCTCTGTGGCATGCCAAAATGGACAATATTTTAGTTTATGAAACAAATATAAATGTGTAAAAGGACCCAATTAACCTGTGATTACAACAACTAATTTAATTTATTTCATTCTTTTTAATTTCAGGGATTAAAAAAAAACGACTCTCGGACCTCTAAGAGCCAGGTTCACCAACGTATGGTTGACTTTATTATTTAAACATTTTATTCTGGTTATTTCTTATGAAGTATTGGCCATTTTGGTGTTCCACAGTCCCACATAGATAGTTACATAGAAGTTAATAAACATCACTCTACAATGGAAGACCTCTGGACATTAGTTTTTAATTAAAACAGGAGGCGCTGTGACTCCCACTGAGGTGATATGGAACAGTTTCTTCTTAAATCCTGAAACTGATCAAATGTCACTGCGTGGACAAAAAGATGCTGAAGACTGAAAGATGGAGGACCAATCAGAGCGAGCGGTGTGTGAAGTTAACACTGATAAACAGCAGCTTTTGTTTAAAAGAAAAAAGAAATCAAACTTCTGATTGTGCACCGGCTGAACTGATGTTGGGAATATTGATCCGAACAGAAAGAAAAAGAAAAGAACGGAATCGGAACAAAATCCAGAAATGGTCAGGTATTGGTAAGGTCAGCTGGTTTATATTTATATAAGCATTTAGGAACATGAAAAGCAAGATTCACTCCAACAGACAGGTTTTCACAGCGTCTCCTTTTGCATTTTTAGAGATCACGTGACATCGATCGAAGGTAAACCCTAAAGACTTATTTCCCACAGCGAAATGCAGACAGGCAGCTCACGACCAGGAAGAGCCTCAACGCCTCAATGTCAGACGGCTAATGACTTGGCAACTGTAGAGAAATGTAATAAATAAAAAGCCAAATTCATATATATATATATATTGTTCCCTCTCAGAGACGCAGACAGCAGTTCAGCGAGTGCACAGTAGGAAAGTGCAACCTCTACGATGGATCTATTTGCATACAGACAAGACTGTATGTTTCGCAGTGATTCGCAGAAAAGAACAGGTTTGGTTGAGATGCAGGATGAGCCCTGATAATAACTTACAAAGAACTTTGCTGTCTTCTTTTTGAACATACCGCCAAAGGCCAACAAGAGATGAGAAGCTGAAAGATGGCATTGACTAAAGTAGACGTGAGTTTACTGAAAGGAGAGACTTGTTGAACAGCTGAGTTGTAGTGAGTGTTATAACAAGGTCGTTAACGACGTTATAACAAGGTTTTAACTTGTGATGTTCTCCACCAACCTTCCAATCTCTGTGGAGTTTTCTTATCTCCCGTTAAAAAATCAAACAACCTAAACAGAGAGTCCCAAACTAACAAACAAACATGATTCAAATAAAATAATATAATAATCTGAGAGTAATTCAACAGGGGAGGAGTTTGCAGTTTGGCGCGGTGAGTCCCGGCAGTGCTGGGGGGGGTTTGGCAGCCTGATACTTTGCTCTGATTTTAACGGGGGGGTTTTTTGGAAACAGCACGCCTCTGAAAACATGGATCGGCGCCTTCGCCCAGACCTTGTTATGGAGGTGAAGGAGGCAGGCGTCGTGGTCTCCCTCTGGTTTTTGTGTGTGTTCATTTGTTCTCTTTGTCCCCGGTGCAGGCTCAGTCCAGCTCTATGGGACTGCTGTCCTCCTGGGCTTCTTCAGCTCCTTCGTCCTCCTCGCCCGAACCCATCAGGCTGTTCAACAGGTTTCCTGCAGGGGGCAACACACCGGTCATCGCTCTGTTCATTTATTAAAGGAATACCTCACTGACGTTTGCTCAAATGAAGAAGGTGTGGGCTCACCTAGCAGTCCTCCGTATGATGGGGACTGTTTGGGTGGAACGCCAAAGAAAACCTGTCCTATTCTGTCGAGATACTGAGGAGCCAAAGGGAAGATGAAGAGGAGGACAGAGGGACCATGGTTGTGAACATTACAGCCGAAGACACGTGTACATGGACTGAAACATGCCATCATAAAAGACAATATTAGGCAAACTGCAGCTGCACTCGCATCACTGAAGGTCATGGAGGAAATACCTGAACATCAAGCAACACTCACCTCATTATACATGGGGTCCCTCTTCAGGGAAGGTTGATATTGCTCACATAACACTGTGAAAACTGTTAATTTACCCCTGAAGACACAAAGAAGAGTGTTAAATACTGTAAATGACACATTAAATCACAGTATGGGAGGAACAAGTCTGTAGCTTGCTTTGTTCTATTCACTTCACGTGTCAATCAAATGAGATTAATGCACAGTAGGAAGTCTATATATATATATATATATATATATATATATATAATAAATACATATAATATAATATAATACATACATCTAGGCCAAAATCTTTGAGGGTTAGGAAAACAAACTCACCCATCCACTGCCAGCAGCAGAAACCAGATAAAGTTTAGTAGAGGCTGGACGAAGGGAGGGCCTTTCTCTATGGACGGGTGTTTCTCTGTGTACGTGGTAAACACTACAGAAGCGCCATTTTTGTTCTTTAAGCAGAGGAACCTGGATGGTGGAAGATCAGAGAAGGAGAAGGAACAGAAGATTAAGACAAACGGGAGAGGGTGGGAGACAAAGTGAGAGGATAAAAGGAAGAGAGAGAGATGGAAAACAGATCAAGAAACTGCAGACTGAAAGTGGACACTTTCTCCACTCCATTCCAGCCCCTTCCAGCTGTGGTAAACTCCATCTTTGTACCAATCCAATGGTCAGTATTCAGTCTACTTATTCTGTCACTTGTTCATCACATTAAATGAGATGTTATTGTCCTCTAAACAACCAACATGATGTTTGGAGACAGCTTTTTACAGAAGGACCACAAATGAAAGGAAAACTAATTCCACTAACAGATCCACAGAAATATAATCACCAACTATTTTCATCATCTGTTCATCATCAAAAGTCATTTTTCATAAAGAAATGTCAGGAAATGCTGTTTTCAGTCCCTCAGATATGGAGATCTTCTTTCCTCTGTTCTATCATAGATGTCATCACATACAACACACATTTATAGACCTTTAGTCTACATCCAAGCACTTTTCCAAACCTTGAAAACACCACACTAACAAACACTAACAGGTGTTTTCAAGGATTTCCAGCACCGTCCCAGCCCTGATGAGTGTTGGCGTCTGACTTACTGTAGGACGGCCTGCGCCACAAACATGTCGACCTCGCTGCGGAAGCCTCGTGATGCTGAATACTCCACCAGCATCTGTGCACAGCCCTCGCCATCCGATGAATGCAGGAAGTGGTAACGAGACTCACTGTAGTTTTGCTCTGCAGATGAAAATAATTTTAAATAGTCTTTAAATTGTAAAGACAGCAACTCTGACGCAGGGACAGCTCAGCTTGCAACATTAGAGGAACATTAAGATGGGCAACACACACCGGAGATGGCATAAGGATGGATGAGTTAAAGTACGGAGGCTCGGAGGTGCCTCGTTACTCAGAGGAAGTAGATGGAATAAGTGCCTTCCTGCATCGTCAAATAATACGGGTGACTGATGAGATGGTTTGAGACTCAATTATCCGTTTTGTATAATCAAATTCCACCTTTATCACATAATTAGCAAGTGTCATTACTCTACACTTTATTTTTTTTAAACGTTTTTCCTGATTGCACCCAAATCTACATCATTTAACAACAGAAGGAGAACAACATACATTAGAAAAATAAATAAATAAATAGAACAAAAACCGAATAAGACAAAAAGACAAAATAAGAGTTAGTTCCAAAGTAAAGAAGAAACAGCAGTGATGATGTGTGCGTGTCTGTGAATGCATCATGTACACAACATCTGTCCTACCCCAGGCTCTCAAACTACTTTGTCACCTACTATATACTTCATGCGTTACCTTTCCACAAGGTGACCGCGAGCAGCTGGTGGAGTTTGGGGTGACCCAGCTTGCCGGACCCCCCTGTGGACCACTTCAAGGCTCTGGACACGAACGCCACTCTCTCCGGGGAGTTCTGGTCCATCCGGCTGAAGAGCTTAGCCAGGCTTTCTGCTCAACGATCACAACACCAACACAGAGGATCAATGACTCCGAGTAAGACGTAGGACTCCCTTTCACCGTCAAAATCACAGCACGTTAAAAAAGCACAAAGTATTCATAAACTCATTATGCCTCTAAGTGAAGCATCTCGTAGGTGATTTGGTGACTCACCTAATATTTCATCTTCCACTTTAGTGTCAGATTTCTCCAACACCTCCAGCACCAGCATGGACAGGTCTGCTGCACTGTTTTGCTGGAGATGAAACACAATAATAAAGCCCATCTTTTAATTCCATATTTTCAGAGGGTTTTACACGAGCGCCACGTGGACAGGAGAGGATCTTTGTGCTACTAGTCTCAAAACACGGCTTGTACACAGTGTGACGAGGAATAACCGGATGTCAACATAAAGATTCATTCTAGGTTTTCTATTGCTACATGGCTGATGTCATTTCCATACCTGGGGTGTTTCCATCAACATGAGTAGGTGATTCTATTCAGAAACACTTTGTTATATAACTTGAAATCCTTGTAAAATAGTAATGAAGACAATAAATTCTAACATACAAAAAATGTCATGTGTGGTTGTGGCAGGACTGTAAAAACCTGGGTTTTCAAGGACTTCCAGCACCCGTACGAACCCTGGGGACTTTGTCGGTTGGGCGATGTGTTCAAAGTAAAAATCTCAGTTTTCCCCCCAAATTATCTACTCTGCCTTTAATTTTAAATTGTTCTGTTGTGATATATACATACACACACACACATATATACATACACACACACATATATATATATACATACACACAGACACCAGGCCAGTGTGGCATGTACCTGGTTGTAGCTGAAGAAGAGGAGAGCACCGTTGTACATCAACTCCCTGGCCTCGGCGTGTTTTGCCTGTGACATGTACCTGATGGAAGAGTGACAGCGTCACACACACACACACACACACACACACACACACACACACACACACACACACACACACACACACACAGAGAGAGAGAGAGAGAGAGAGAGAGATCAGATCTGCTTATCTTGCAGCCCCATGAGGTTTTTTTTCTCGAGATAAAAAAACATGCATCAAAGTGAATGCTGCAGGGGAACAACAACTTTGTTGTAGACCACAGACCGGATGTAGATGAGGACTCTCACAGTCAGTTTGGCAGCACAACCAATCCAGGTATCAATAACTTACTGTGTTGGAGGACGTAGCTGTACGTTCCCCAGTAACGTCACATGTATGAATGTATCATACTTCATTGAGCATAACTGACTCTGACGCAACGCCTCCCAGTAAACCAACATCGCATAAATAAACTATGAACTGTTTATTTTAATGCTAGCCTTCACAGATCTCACTGCGGCGGAGCAGTGTGTGTTTATCTGTGTAAATTCACACAGCCGAACAGCTTAAACACACGTTTAGGACACAACAACGGCTCCCAGATCAGTTAACCGATATCATCTGTAGGTTTCCACGTGAAGTAGCCTTTAAAATAACGCGAAAACACAGGCTAGTCTCGTGTTAGCACCCCAGCTAACGGCTAGCATTAGCTGTGTTGCTAACGCGAAGCTAACTAGCTAACTAGCCGTAGTAAAGCGGTCCCATTTTGTTAAAGGAGTAATAAGATCGACAGCTCGGCCCGTCCACACAAACAGCCGGATCTGACAGAGTGGGCGGGCCCGCGGTGGAGTTCAGCCAATCACAGACGTTACATGGACAGCGAGCAAGGTTGACTAGTAGAATGATCTGGAATGGGGCACAGGGCCCAAAGCCCAACGAAATGAGCATTTAAAACGGATTTTACGTTACCTAAAAAATAACGTCCTGTACATCTGGTGCGCTTCATAGTAATCCCCCTTCTCCACGCTGGCTCGCAGCTTCCCTTCCACCCGCTGGACGCCTCCACGGTTCCTGGCGCTGGAGCACCTCAGAGACTCCGGCTCCGACATCGTCGTTGCTCCGCAGCAGCAGCAGCTCGAACCAACTGCTTCCAGGGGAGGGGGGGGGCGCAAAATAGGACCCTCGTCGCTCGCCGTAGCCGGCGTGTTTCCAGTCATACGTCGTGTGATTGGATTGCGGTTATCTGGTACGCGTAGGGATGGGCCATACCAAAATTTCTCCTTTACCATTAGTTTACGGTGCTTTTTTTAAAATCACATGATTGCACAGTGTTTAATAACTTTATATTAATACAACTCATTAACATAAATACTTAAAATAAATGCGTATAAAATGATTAAATAAAAATAAGATAAAACAAATAAGATGAAAATAAATATTGTTTAATTATGAAAATAATTAGACTTCAAATTAATAGAACATTTCTAATGATCAACATAGTACTCACACATCTAAAAGTCATCAACAAGTCATCGCTGGATGTGAGCCCGAGCTGACCACCGGCCAGCGGTCCACCAGTGAGAGGACCACTGGCCAGTCTGATCACATGGTTTCATGAGATTCCCTGAGAAGTGTTTCCCTCGAGCAAAGTTAAACTATTCAGTGTAATATTAAAAAAACATAATGGTGTTAAATATTTTTTTTGTGTAGATGACTAGTTTAAATGGATGAAACTGGAGAGAAACAGCTGGATGTGTGTGAAACAGAATCAAAGCACTTTACACGTTTAAGTTACATACTTTAATAATTAGTTACAATTTCGAGTGTGAAAATGGCAAAAACAACATATTTTATAAGAACAACTCTCTGTTACTTCAGTCTACAGTAATCATTGTTTTCTTCTTCTTCTTTGTGCATGAATCTATTATTTACACAAACATTTAACGGTGTCGTTAGGAGGGGGTTCAGGTTCAGGTTCAGGTTCAGGTTCAGGTTCAGGTGCGGGACTGCAGAGCCAGCCTCTGGACCGTATCTGACAGGTGGCTCATGTCCACCTGCTGAGCTTGATGCTTGATGGACTCCAGAGTCCGGACCTGGAAGCAGAGAGAGAGGAGACCCCGGTCGTCACCATGGAAACGAGTGAGACTGTCATTTACATGTAAAGGATTCCGGGTGGAAAACTCACGGAGACTCGAGTCTCACAGAAGCCGTGTTTGTGGCTGAGGTTCCACAGGTTGACGGCCAGCTGACTCAGCTTGTTGTTCCTCAGGTCTCCGTGAGCCAGCAGGACCCCGAACAGGGCGAAGGCCAGAGCGCCCTGACGCCGCGAGCTCTGCTGCAGGAGGACGAGAGGACGGGGCGTCTTTAGTTCTCACAGAAGTCGGACTTGGAGGAAAAAACTGAAATATTCTTTATTTCTGTACGTGTTTATGTTTGTTTGTATAAATCCCAGCACTGCCGTCTTGCTGGTGCAGTGAGCGGTTTCTGCCTCACCTCATCCCGACCGAGCACCTTCAGGTGGTCCAGGATCTGTCCAATCAGAGTCTCACACAGCTTGTTGATCTCCGACAGAAACTTGGGGTCTCCTCCATAAAGGGTCTCGTTGGAGTCCACTGGGACCAGGAAAGAAAAATCTCATATATAATTATTTTGTTATTTCATTTATTTATTTTTTGAATTCTTATTATTATTTATTTATTTTTTGTATTATTATAATTTTTTTTAAATCATGTTTTTATGTTGTGCTGTATAATGTACTCCAATTTTGATTTCAATAAAAGAAGAGTCTGATGTTTCAGAATGAAAATAAACCCAACATGTAATGTCGTACCTTTGGGGATGGAGTACAGGTACGTCTCTTGGCTCATGGCCGCCAGCAGGGGCAGCGCGCTGATGTAGACCCGCACCTTGGCGTCGCTGCTGTCCTCCCAGGTGTAGTCCTGGACCATGTTGAGCAGACCGCGGACCAGGTAGAGCACGCCATGCTCCGGGTGGTCCTGCAAACACAATCACGAGGGTCACGCTTGGGTTGAAGTCCCGACTCATACGTGCTTCTGTTCTCAAAGAGGAGAGGATGGCGTTACCGGGACGACGAGCAGAGTGGCCAGGAAGTTGTTGATGAAGTCCATCAGGAAGCTCTCGGAGGAGCGAAGCTTCCCCTCCACACTGATGGAGCGAGGAACCTCCGGGAGAAGACTGACCGCCGCCTTCAGGAAAGCATCCGCTGGAGGAAGGAAAGAGGAAGGAGAGGAAGGAGAGGAAGGAGAGGATGAGGAGGAGGTGAGCTACATGTTTTACTCCGGTTAGTGAGCGTTGGAAGTGTGTGCTCACCCTGGGAGAGACACTGGTTTGCCAAAGCCACCTGACCGGACAGCAGGTAGAGACTGAGACGGCTGAAGATGCTGCTGAGAGATGGGATGGTGATGAAGCTGTAGGCGGCACACGCCTGGAGGAGAGAGGACGATGTGTCAATCAAAGCATCTGGAGGGTTTCCCACGATGAACCCTCGACCCCCGCGATGAACCTTTGACCCCCACGATGAACCTTTGACCCCCGCGATGAACCCTCGACCCCCAGGATGAACCTTTGACCCCCGCGGGGGTGAGACTCACCCGACGAAGGCCCCGCGATGAACCCCCGACCCCCGCGATGAACCTGTTGACCCCGCGATGAACCCGACCCCCACGATGAACCCCCGACCCCCGCGATGAACCCTCGACCCCCGCGATGAACCCTCGACCCCCGCGATGAACCCCCGACCCCCGCGATGAACCTCGACCCCCGCGATGACTTACCCCGACCACATGATAACTCACCCACGACACCCTTTCGGGATGACACCCTCGCACACCCTCGCTGAACCCATCGACCACACATGTTACCCGAACACCACAGCATGAACCGCCGTACAACCACACACAACACACACTATTACACCACACACACACAAACACACAACACACACACACACACACTACACTACTCACACACACACTCACACACATACACACATATTACACTCACACACACACATATTACACTCACACACACACATATTACACTCACAGACACACATATTACACTCACACACAAACACACACACATATTACACTCAACACACACACACACACACTACACACAGCAACACTACTACACACATAGGTTACGAGAGCTTGGAAACACACAGAATTCAACTGACGCTGACACGTTCACGAGCGAACAGGACACCTGGGACACGACGAACTGACGTTGTGAACGTTGGTGTGGAGTGTGTAGTGTGTGAACAGTATGTGTGATGTGTGAACGTGTGAGTGTGAACGTGTGACTGGTGATGTGAACGATGTGTGAACTGTGAGTGTGTGAGTGTGTGAACGTAGTGTGAACGTGTGAGTGTGAGTGTGAACGTGTGCGTGTGTGAGTGTGTGAACGTGTGAGTGTGAACGTGTGAGTGTGTGTGAGTGTGTGAACATGTGAGTGTGTGAGTGTGTGAACGTGTGAGTGTGTGAACGTGTGAGTGTGTGTGAGTGTGTGAACGTGTGAGTGTGTGATGTGTGACGTGTGAGTGTGTGAACGTGTGAGTGTGTGAGTGTGTGAACGTGTGAGTGTGAACGTGTGAGTGTGTGTGAGTGTGTGAACGTGTGAGTGTGTGTGAGTGTGTGAACGTGTGAGTGTGTGAGTGTGTGACATGTGAGTGTGTGAACGTGTGAGTGTGTGTGAGTGTGTGAACGTGTGAGTGTGTGAACGTGTGAGTGTGTGAGTGTGTGAACGTGTGAGTGTGTGAGTGTGTGAACGTGTGAGTGTGAAGTGTGAGTGTGTAGTGTGTGAACGTGTGAGTGTGTGAGTGTGTGAGTGTGTGAACGTGTGAGTGTGTGAGTGTGTGAACGTGTGAGTGTGTGAACGTGTGCGTGTGTGAGTGTGTGAGTGTGTGAGTGTGTGAGTGTGTGAGTGTGTGAACGTGTGAGTGTGTGAGTGCGTGAACGTGTGAGTGTGTGAGTGTGTGAACGTGTGAGTGTGTGAGTGTGAGTGTGTGAACGTGTGAGTGTGTGAGTGTGTGAACGTGTGAGTGTGTGTGAGTGTGTGAGTGTGTGAGTGTGTGAACGTGTGAGTGTGTGAACGTGTGAGTGTGTGTGAGTGTGTGATGTGTGTGAGTGTGTGAGTGTGAACGTGTGAGTGTGTGAACGTGTGAGTGTGTGAGTGTGTGAACGTGTGAGTGTCGTGAGTGTGAGCGTGTGAGTGTGTGAGTGTGAACGCGTGAGTGTGTGAGTGTGTGAACGTGTGAGTGTGTGAACGTGTGTGTGTGTGAGTGTGTGTGTGAACGTGTGTGTGTGTGAGTGTGTGAACGTGTGAGGGAAGAGGATGGAGGTGAAGAAGAGTCTCACCATACGGATGAAGCCGATGATCAGCAGAGCCAAAGATCTTTTCTCATCGTCGAGGGTGAGAGCGCTGAAACACAGAGATCAACCGGCCGGATATTTAGTCTGGATTAAAAGGAGGGAAACTATATATCATGATTTTTATTTTTACTATTATTGGTATTATTATTTTTGATTTTTTTTTCATTTTCACACTTACTTGACAGAGTCGTGCATGGTCTTGCAGATGTGCAGCATGGCGTTGAGGATGACCGGGTCTCTGGTGGGCTCCACCTGGTGTCTGCAGAGACCAGGAACAAGTTTTCATCTCTAACTCTCAGATTGATCCCTTTAAAAAACAAAGAAACCGTCTCTGACCTGATGAAGATCTCCATGATGGAGCGGCACACCTCCACCCTCACACTGTCCTTCTGGAACATGTCCAGGAAGGGCAGGAAGCGTTCCTATGGAAACAGAGAAGGGGGCGGGGGGGGGTAAGGATACAGGTCTATGATTCAGGTCTGAGTCCGTGGCGGCTGCTCACCATGGAGAAGAGGATGGAGAAGTCGTGGAAGTAGGTGAGGATCTTCCTGATGACGGACTGCAGCTGGAGACAGAAAGCAGAGAGTCACTACAGGGAGGAGGAGGAGGAGGAGGAGGAGGAGGAGGAGGAGGAGCTGCTCACCTGAGGATACGCGTCCTCAAACGCCCGGTCGGGAGTCATGTGTTTGATGATGTCAGCCAGAACGGTGTTGACCTCACGTTTCTGAGAACAAACGATCCAAATAAAAACACGGTGGAAGCTTTAAATTCCAGGCGACGCCTCGTCCTGCTTCTCTCACCGTGAAGTGTCGGCAGGTGAACTCCACCCAGATCTCAGCACAGTTCACGTAATCCTGAAACACACATATTCTATAAATATACACACACACATACACCAAGGTTCTTATACCAATAACTCAAGCACTTTCCAAGCATTTCAAGGTGCATTTCCATGCTAATCCAGCACCGTTCAGCCCTGATGTACTTTCATGGAGGTGTATATATATATATTTTACCTGGGGGCTGCGGACTTTGGTGACCACCTTCCAGGCTTCGTTCAGGATGGTCAGCCTCTCAGACTCTGGGGGGTCGGCGTAGGCCAGACCGCGACCCAGAGACCCGAACAACAGATGCTGCAGAGAAGATGAAGTGAGATCAGGCAGGCGGAGACGACGCTTCAACCCTCAACAGTAACAACAACCCCACTGGATCAGCTGAGCATGACCTCTGACCTTTGGGAAGCTGGCCTCGTCGCAGTCTTTGATCATCCCGATGAAGTCGGTGGCTCTGGCCGCCACGAACTCGGGCCTGAACGCCCTCATGACCGAGTTCAGCAGCAAAGCACTATGGGAAACGGGAACACAGGATCTACTTTATCTGTGATCTCAATCAAAATCTTTATCTTCCAAGAAAATGTCTTCTCATGTATTCCTATCAGATATATAGTATATTATATATAATTAGAGAAACAAATAGATCTTCAAGACATCTGGGATTTATATCTATTATATCCATCTATAGAGAAAGAGAGATATCTATATATATATTATATATAGATATTGATGGATGCAGACGGACTCACTTGTTCCCCAGCTTCTTGCATCTCTCCATCATCTCCGTTAACAGAGGCTGAAACGGAAACACAGTTAAAGACCCTTCTTCCTATATATATATATATATATATATATATATATATATATATATGTATATATATATATATATATATATATATATATATATATATATATATATATATATATATAAAACATGCAGTAAATCAGTAAGAGTGAGTGCCTCCGGAGCTCTGTGGGCGATGCACTGCAGGATCCAGCTGATGGCCGGTGAGTACAGCGTCAGGTACTCCGCCACCTCCACCCGCTGCAGCACCAGCTGGTTCTGGACGCTCTCCCCGCTGACCTGCCGGAAGGTTCCCAGCAAGTCGAAGAAGTTCCGGTTCAGGCTGTCCTTCAGGTGGGGGGCGACCTCCATGCCCACCTGGGAGGGAGAGGGCACGTTACCTCCTGAACCAATCAGAACTCTCTAAATGACAACGTTAGCCGCCTCACCCTGCAGAGGTACGCTCTGGTGTACGCCGCCACCAGGGGGTCTCCGATGCCTCGGATCATGGCCGTCAAGCGAGGGAGCGTCTCCTGGATCCCACTGGAGGAGGGGGGGGGGGGACATGTGAGACACAGAATGCCAGAACACTAATGAAGCTCATCAGGGGAACAAACCAACCTTTTGTTCAGGAAGCGGTTGCACTTGAGGATAGCGGCCTCCACGTATCTGATCCCAGAGGTCAAAGGGTCAAACTTCTACATGATTAGAATGTTTATGGTGTTTGCCTGTGTATGAACATTCTAATGTTGGAAGAAGATGCTGGTGGAGGGGCGTCGGACTAAAACATTCCACAAATACACGTCTGATTGGAGGGAGCAGAACAGAAACAGGTCTGAGGTCAGTGCTGGTCCGGCTCCCCCTGCTGATGGGGGTGGAGGATACAGGCGGGGCAGAAGCTCCCGGATGGAGGCGATCTTGAAGAACCAGTTGAGGCAGGTCTCCTTGGCCGTGTCGTTGACGTCGTCCACGGTAAACGAGTCTGAGGACGAGATGGCCGTCAGAAGCTACACACTCAGTCTGACTGGATGATGGGAGTCCTATCTGTACCTGGTAGGGGTCTGGGGTCTGAACACATGGTCCAGATTCTGTCGTAGACCAGCCGACCTGCAGACCGTCAGACAGCAGTTAGAAAACGTCTCTTTAACTGGACTGTGAGATAAAGCTCTACGCACCGAAGGTGTCCAGGATGTCGGTGATGAGGACGAACTTGCTCGGGTAGAACTGGATCACCGAGGTGTCGGACAGGAGCTTGGAGCACTGGAACACAGATCACAGATCAGCGTTCACGTCGACGTGGTGGAGAGGCGGAGCGGACGGGAACGCCGGGTCACCTGGATGACGATCTTCAGGGCTTTGACCTTCTGGTCCGAGGCCCAGGCCTCCTTCAGGGACTGGTTCAGCTCCTCGATGCGGTTCGCGTAATCCTGCTGGGAGAGGTTCAGCAGCTCTCTGTGGGAACCCTGCACACACACACACACACACACACACACACACACATTAACTCAGTCACATGACTGCGGTGGGTTTAAAAGCGGACTCTGGTTTCTAGAACCTCCTCCAGGTCGTCCAGCTCCTCCAGACGAGTTCGGACTTTCTCTGAAACGGCGGAGGATCCTGGACTCGGAGCTTTCCCTACAGAGACAGAGAACAATTATTAATATTAGGGACACAAAGTGCAGAATTACAAGTGTTACCCTCTTGTTTTTAAAGATATCAGGAACAGTGAATTACATAGCTAATTACAGAAAACAATGTTTTTTTTCTAAAATAAGACAAAGTTAAATATCATCCAGACACAGAAATAAAGTAAACTCTGCTAAAGTAAAAGAAAAGATAAATAAGAAAAGAGATGTATGAATTAGATGAGTGGGAGTGATGTTTGACAGTTAAAAGAGTAAAAACTCACCTCGATCCGAACCCATGAACAGATTCTATGAAGACAGAGAAAATGGAATTAGCTGCTTATAAACGTCTGAGCTTCTTGAGTTCTTCACGACGCCTCGCTGGTACTCACGATGGAGAGTTTCTCCGTGGTGGTGAACCGGGCCAGGATCTCCCCACGCTTACAAGACCAGGGCTCGAACTCTGCTCCCACAGCCTCTTCCTCCTTCTCCCTCCTCTTCCTCCCCAGGTCCTGGAAGCACAACAGCCCTCTTTATTTTATCTTAGCATTCAGGGGTCCCACACCTTCTCCAAAGTCACATTCAAGCACTTTCCAAGCATTTCAAGGTGCATTTCCATGCTTTTCCAGCTGATATATGGTTGTTATATATAGTTGATATAAAGCTGATATACGGTTATTATATGGTTGATTTATGGTTGTTATATATAGTTGATATAAAGCTGATATATGGTTGTTATATGGTTGATTTATGGTTGTTATATATAGTTGATATAAAGCTGATATATGGTTGTTATATGGTTGATTTATGGTTGATATAAAGCTGATATATGGCTGATTTATGGTTACTGACCCCCGTGGAGGCGCTGTGCGACACGGCCGGAGCCTCGGTGGCCGAGGCGGCTGCAAACATGGAGAGGGGGTCGGTCCCGTCCAGCATGGAGCTGAGGGGGTCTGGGGGCACCGAGGAGGACGAGGAGGAAGACGAGGAGGTGCTGCCTTTACGAGCCCCGCGGCGGGTCTTGGTATCGGTCACCTGGGGACAAGAAGGGAAGGTCACACATCAGATTCATGCTTTTAACCATGCTGGCGGCTCTGAGTGGTAGAATCTGTGATCAGGATGAAGAGGAGGAAGACCAGGGTAACGGCAGGTGGTCTACCATGATGGGTTTGAGGGGGTGGTAGTCTCCGAACTCCACCAGAGGCGCCTCGGGGCGACATCTCTGCAGCTCGGCCTCGTAGTTACGCCCGCTGGATCGCCTGGGAACAGACAGGAGGTCAGATTAAACCGTGTCCAGCCTCCTCCTACTCACCAAGTGCATTTACATTCACAGATCTGAGGTCTGTGGACACGAGGGGCGGGCAAACAGATTCATGGAAAAGGTCTTCTAAGATTCTAAAGCGGATCCATTCATTATTATTATTTTAATATTAAAAGTAAGTTATATATGTAATATTTGCCTTTTATTGACATTATTGTAGTCAGTTTAACTGTTTTATAATTAAAGTTTCACATTGCCTGATTTAGCTCACAGAGGACTGGAGGACATCCTGAAGCATGGACTCATTCAAACAATCGATTCGGAATCTAATCATGACGTCAAACTGCTGGTTTACTTCCAGCTACAACTGTTGCTAACAAGTCTCATCAGAATCAAAGATCAGTCAACGCCAAGATGAAGATCTGCAGCTGCACCAAAACCCCGGATGTTATAATAATTATACAGACCTTTGACCTACAATAAACGCCTCAAACCACGAACAATGTCAAATAATAGACGATGCGTTACATTAATGTGAGTTTTCTAAATAAGAAAAAGGAGCATCTTACCACTGCACCGCAGCCATTTTTCTCCGATCACATGACACATCGGCACTTCCTGGTTATGACGACTTTTAGGGGGAAAGTTTTTATTTATTTTCATACGGGCGGTTTATTAAATATGTATTATTATTATCATCATCCGGGCTGAAGACATTACAGAGCGCTATTTTATCACTTGAATCAGCGACGACGTCGTTTTCACGACTCGTTCCTAGCGAGAATACGACTTCGATTCCCAAGATGCATTGCGCGCTCTCAAAGCGAGCTTGCATCAAATGTCAGTATCCTAAGACAAATTAATATGATTGAGCAGAGTTTAGTAATTTGATCTATCAGTATTTTATGTTTTAATATTGTTCATATTAGATATACTGATCCACACTCCGTACCGGTTGGTGGCGCTGTTTTGTCAACCGCCAATAAACATCAAAGAAGAAGAAGAGCTGCAACAAAACAGGCAAAGAGGAGGAAGTCTCACTCTGGAGATTTTTCCGGCCACTGAACGGTATTTTGAGCACCCTTCCGTTGAATAACAAGCTACTTAGACCACTACACATACACGTGTTACCCTTGTTGAGTATGAGTTGGTCCTTTACATGTTTCACATTACACGTTGAATTCACCCAAACAGAAGCTATTTAGCGACCGCCTCGCCGTGTCCGTTCGCAACCGCTGAGTGAGACCTCTGGTGAATAGACGATCTTGTTAAACCGCCGCGCTTCGCTTCGAGTCGGCTTGAAGCAGCGGAGACCACGGAGGCTGTAGCCGCCGGACCATGACCTGACCCGGGTCTACGAAGGCTCGTCCTCCCACGTCACCTGAACCGGTATGTAGCGCGTCCAAGTCAAGGTCGGTCCTAGTCCGGGTCCGGGTCCTGTATTCATTTAAAAAACGACTGTCGAGCCGGTTTAAGGTAGCTGGAGGCGGCTAGCGGGTTAGCTTAGCGGAAAGCTAACTGTAAAGCAGGACAGTTAGGAGGAATGCTTTCTTCTTCTGGCCGAGAGATTATTAATATAAAGACTGTATGGTGTTATTGATCTTAATGTGGAGCTCCAATCAATTACTGCAGCTGGTCACTGAAGTCTTCATCCTCATTTCGACACAGCTGATATCTGTACTGCGTTTAAGAGCTAGCGTTATATGACTATAATATAAATACAACCCAAATACTTTATTATTGGTATTTAATGTATGGATGACAAGGTGGATGACACAATCAGTGGGGAAGTCATATATATATTATTATATAATATTATATGTATATCTTATATAATATATATTGTATTATAAAATATATATATTATATGTATATCTTATATAATATATATTTTTTATTATAAAATATATATATTGTATGTATATATATCTTATATAATATATACACATACTATATATTATTATATTATATAATATATGTAATTAAGTAGACTGACACATTAAACTCCTTCAGATAGTAAAACCAGAATATTAGGGTTTGAAGCAGCGCTGATTTCATTATCAACGTATCTGCAGATTAGTTTTCTCTATTTGATAACTGATGATGTCATCTATAAAATGCAAGAGAATTGTGTAAAAATGCACATTTAAATCCTGTTTTGTCCAACATATTTAATAATAATAATAATAATAATAATAAAGCTGGTGAAAGGCAGCAAACCCTCATATTGAGGAGGATGTTGTCTGCCATAGACATAAATAAAACATAACTATATATAACTGATTTCGTTCTTCAAAGAGTTAAGGGCAGCAGGTTGCCATGGAGACGGCTGTGTCCTGCTGTGTGCCGCCTCTCTCTCATGTTGTCTGTCGCTGCATAATAACGTGCAAATGAAAGGTCCCATTAAGTGAGTCTGTCTGCTCAACAAGCAGAGCTGCATGTGTGGTTACAGTTTGGTATATTTTTGTATAAAACATTAATTTTTATGGCGGTACAGAGAGGAGGAAGGGGAATGTAAAGCATTGGATTAATCGATAAAAAGAAGATCATTTGCAGATTAATAGTTTGTAGTTTGCTTGACTTTTAAAAAGGTTATAATTTATTATTCCCTGGTATTCCATACCTCTGTGTGGAGAAATGATACTGATATTATAGATAATCATGATGTATTAATACTAGTTGGGTCACATTTCCAGTTTTTATGCCAGATCCCTTCGTGCACTTCCAGGCTGGTAACTGTGGATATCCAAGTAGCAGCTGACGACAGGTTGTTGATGTCTCACTCTCTCCTAAAGCTGCCTGATTAGCATCTCATTATTAATTCCTTTCTGTTTTGGAGAACCTGAACGAGCCGTATCAGTGTAACGCTCACTTTCATGAAACGATGCCTGGCTGGATCAGGTGGCTTACTTTATTCCCTCCTTAAGACATTCAGCCCCGTTGCTTCCCCTCTTATAAGGTTACCACTCTGCTTGATCCTCCGAGGGTTCCTTCTGGCCTGGAGATCTGGATTTGGCTGTGAATTATTAACAGGAGAAGATTATTAGATGGGGGGCTGATGGGCGGAGCTCATCACCCGAGAGCCTCGTTGTGTCACGTAACTGGACTTGAGCGTTCTCGTCTTGTAGTTTTCCAAAGAGCTCTGGGAGATGGCGATGGAAAGCTCGGCCTCCGTCAGGCTTCGCTACGAGGAGCTGCTGTTTTACACCGCCTGCATCAGCAACTGTTGGTGTGTGTGTCTGTGCGTGTGTGTGTGCGTGGAAGGCAGAGTGTGCAGGAGAGGAGGTGGCGGCGGTGGCATGCGGAGCAGCTGGAGGTGGCACATCTCCCGGGCCATGAGGCTGGCGCTGCGCTGGTGCCGCCCACAGAGGGGAGGCCGAGGAGGCGGTGGGGGTCGGCCAGGGGTCAGCGGCGGGTTTCTGGAGCTGTGGAGCTACGGCAAGCTGCTGCTGAAGTCGCTGTACTACAACAGCCTCACCAACGCCGACACCATGCTGGACTGTGCCTTCGAACCGGTCTACTGGATCGTGGACAACGTGACCCGCTGGTTTGGAGTGGTGAGTTTTACACACATTAATGACTGTTAGTCTCCTTGCTGTTGATGAGAGGGAATAAAAAGCAGAACATTTAAAACATAACTCCAATACTCTTCTTTTTTGTTTGTTTTTCCTCCTCACTAATATATGCATAAACAAATACTTTATAAGTGTCTCATGTAAAGTAAACGGATCAGCATCTACACATAAACACGGATAATTATATACATCTGATACCTACAAATAATAAGAGTATTTAATGACAACTAAGTGAATAATAGCGGTTAATAAATAATGCTTACGTGTTTTCTCCCGTGTATATCTATATACACTTCAAAGGGTATAAGATAGTGGTACAAAATATTATAATAGTAAAAGTAAAAAAGGGAATCATTATTGACCAATAAATCCTCCCGACCCCCCCCCTCACCATCTCAGACCTTGTCTTCCTCTCAGGTGTTCGTCACTCTCGTCATACTGCTGACCACCTCCGTCGTGGTCATCGTCTACCTGTTCGTCCTACCCACAATCCTCAGCACCTACCCGTTGTACCGGTCCATCTGGCACCTCTGCTGCGGCCACTGGCTCCTCATCATGGTGGTCTTCCACTACTACAAGGCCACCACCACCTCCCCGGGACACCCAGCCAAGGTAGAGGAGCTCTGGACACGGCCCGGGTGAAAGGAGGCCAGAAAACATCTTCATCAATCTGATATCATAGCATTTATAGAGACGCGCTGTAGGAAAGTCATTATTTACAGATATTACTGCAGATATCTGATGTTAGTATTATAATAAACATCACTATTTATTAAAACGGTGTCTTCTGTTTTAATACGATAATGCATCTTTCTTTATTTTGTGTCTCACTTTAGGACAAAATGAATATCCCCTCCGTGTCCATCTGTAAGAAGTGCATCACTCCCGAAACCTCCCAGGACGCACCACTGCAGCATCTGCAACACGTGAGTTCATCAAATAAGAATAATAATGATGATGATGATAATAATAATAATAATGACACTGAAATTACAGTTAAGTCCGTTTGTTTCTTAAATCCTGGCCTGTTGTATTTACAGCTGTGTTTTGAAGATGGACCACCACTGTCGTATCCTTCCAACAAGTAAGAAAATGAATGTCTAGAATGGTTTGAATCCCCCACGTTTGCCTGAACATGCTTCCAGCCTGGCTGAACAACTGCGTGGGCCATTTCAACCACCGCTACTTCTTCTCCTTCTGCCTCTACATGACTCTGGGCTGCATCTACTGCAGCAGCAGCAGCAACGCCTTGTTCCTGGAGGCCTACGCCGCCGTCGAGGTGAGCCTCTTTAAAACCCCTTTAAACAGAGCTCTGTCGTCCAGGAGAGACTGGAAGGGACCGGGTCGTTTTGGACGCCGCCTCCCAGACGGTGAACCAGAAGCTCAGATTGGCAAACGATAAGCGAAACAGGAGACGTGAACAGGATCTCTCACGTCTACGTCTTATATTAAAGATGGGCTGATAAACAAAGAACAGGATCCAGCATGCTTTGTTTTTTAATGGCAGGCAGCCTTTTTGATCCGGATCCAAAATGACTTCATGTGAGCTAAAAACATCAGATCAGGAAGAAGCCCATATATGACCATTTCCTGTCCCCTCCAGAGGTACTATCAGACCCCTCTTCCAACCGACGCCTACAGAGAGACCACCGCTCACAAGAGTATCATCTTCCTGTGGGTGCTGACCAGGTAACCCCCCTCCCTCCTGTTTAACTCACCCCATGAAGCAGCATCTGGTTGTAACGCCTTCTCCCTGCAGCTCGGTGGCCGTGGCCCTCGGAGGACTCACGCTGTGGCACATGATCATGATCAGCAGAGCCGAGACCAGCGTGGAGCGCCACATCAACAACAAGGAGACCAGACGCCTCCGGGAGATGGGAAAGGTGTTCAAAAACCCATACCATCACGGGCCGATCAACAACTGGAAGCTGCTGCTGGGCGTGGAGAGGAGGAGGTGAGTCCAGGTAGCCGTCCTGAAGGGGGAACTTCTGTCATTAGGACAAATAAATAATGTGATTTCATTAAACCTTGAGGGGCTGGTTCAGACTGAAGTGGGTTGTGTGAGGTTCTGATCCAGAGTCTCCCTTTGGAGAGTCAGTAATGGACTTCTACATCAGGGGAAACAGCAATGAATGCATGTTAGACACCTAAAGAAGGCCCACCCTTAACAACTCATCTCTCTCTTCCAAACCCTTATCTGCCCTTCTGCCCCCCCAGTCACTGGTTCACGCGGGTCCTGATGCCCTCCAGCCATCTGCCCTCAGGGGACGGCACCACGTGGGACTACATCTTCACCAGACGAGACCCCGAGGCCGTCTGAGCCAATTAAATAAACATTTCTACAACGTTGAACTGGATGTGTCACACTGTTGAGAGCAGCTCGGAGGAAGAGGAGGAGGAGGAAGAGGAGGAGGAGCTGCCGTCAGTCCACGAGGAAAAGGAAGCTTTGTAGTCAAACAAATAAAGCTGTTATTTGCACTGTTAGAAATGTGGAACCATGAGGGATCCGTTATTTCCCACCAACCACAGCGCCAATTAAATGTATGAATGGTGCTGCTGGTCAGCATCGTTGTAAACACACACACACACACACACACACACACACACACACACACACACTATAAAACAAGTACTTTGGTGTGTGGCTGCCATCTTGTTTCACTCGTGGTTCACTGACGATAAAATGCTAATTCTAGCATCATTAATAAGTTGATGACCTCATCGGCTTGTCTTTTTTAAATATGACTATGTTGTCCATTCTAAACGTGTGTCTTTGAGGACAAATCCAAGTGTTTCTTAAAAAGAAGATGAAAACATATTTTTAAATGTTGATTTTTTCGTCCTGTGGGTATTTAAAGTTTTTTTTTAAGATTTACTACTTTGCATGTTAATTATGGTGTTGTGCTCTAATGAGAGTGAAACCAGTGTGAACAGACGATCTGGTGTTAAAAGAACAACGAAAAACCAAATGTTTAAACTTCTGACTTTAATATTTTGCTCCTTAAGGTGAAGAAATAAATGTTTGTGTGCCTTGTCTGTTCAGTCTTTAAAATGAGGCACTTTAACGAGTGATTGAGGCACACTGTGAAATGTAACGCCAGATTTTTAAATATCCTTTCAGAGTTTTCATGCGACATGTTTGTAATAAATAATGGATAATAATCCTAATAACGGTGGTTCCATAGAAACATACAGTACAGCTGTGACGTGTAATCAACGGGAGCTGTGCTCCACTTTGATTTATTTCATCTTTTTAATAAAACACCTTTCATAGTTGTTGTTTGTTTCCATTTTCAGGTGATGACATTTAACAAAAAAAAAAAATACATGAAATGCATATTTATAATTACAAAGAAAAAGGGTTTTAATTACATTGTAAATATTCTCTCTTTCCTTGGCATTAGTTCTTGTGAGGTCCGACTGCAACGACGCCACAAATAACTTGATATGAGCATCAATATTTGTTTAAATACCGTCAGAAAACAAGGCAGGTGTTTTGTCATATTATTCAGATAAATTAATTTAACGTACATTAAGCTCAATGAAGGATGTAAAACTAATCTTAAAACGATCTCAGTGTTGATTCGTGTGGACAATAGGCACAAAAACCGCACACAGCAGCTGATCTCAGCTCCACATCCGTCCAGATGAGAAGATACGAGGCCGTCGGTGCCGGCTGCTTCAGTGCTGCTCTCATCTGGATATCACGGAGGGAAACACGGCTTCCAGCAGCCAAAACGCTCAAAACGGTACAAAAACGTAAAAATAACAAATGGAAAAGATAATAATAAAATGTCGCCCCACACTTCATATCTACGACGGCGTATCGGGGCAACTGGGAGGGAAAAACAGGCGAGAGGGGGCGATACTCTAAGAAAAAAGTTGTTAATGCGTTATCAACGCCTCGTTAAGGTCCTTAATTGATGCTTATTGTTGGATTTATTGATATGAGGTCAAACTGTCATCCTGTTTATTGATCGGGGCAGTTGTGGGCTAAGATGCTAGCGGTAGCTTCCACTTGTTGTCATAGCAACGGCAAACATCCTTGTCAAGCAACTTGTTGACTTCCTCTATGACGAGTCAAAGCTACCGCTAGCATCTCAGCCAAACTGAGACGCCGTCGTAGATATCATCAATACATGGACGCTGTTTCATCTCCCTTTATGGAACTTTCTTACTCGATCTTTACAAGACTGGATTTTCAAAAATATGATCAATTTCTTGATTATTTTTCAGTCAGTTGGTGATTTTAGTTATTTATTAAATACTGTCCTTCATTTCTCTATAATTCTATATGTTTGGCTGCTGATCTGTGTATTTATATTCCAACAACAGCGAACATGAGGCGTGTAACATTAAACTGAGACGAGGCTCCATCGTCCACAGCCTCGTATTTGTGCGTTTCATGAAGACGTTACAACAAGTCAAAGGAGAGGAGGTGAAGGGAGGGATGCTGGGAGGAGGGAGGGGAAGGAGGGGGGGCACCGAGGATAGACAGCTGTTGTGTGGATGGTGCAGCTCTGATCCTGGGTACCTGGTCCTGGAGGCGGACTTGACCCCCATCAGGAGACTCGGGTTGTGTTTGAGGAGTGAAATCAGCTTCCTCCAGGACTTCCCAACAGGAACCTGGAGACGACAAACACACTCACAATAAGTTCACAGTGAACTTTGATTATCGGCATATTCACTTGAAAAAGTGGTCTAACCAACATTTTAAGAGTTTAAAGCATATTTCCTGAGTTTCTGGATAACATCGGGAACCATATAGTCCCATAGTTATGAATCTTCCTCTGATCCTCACCAGTCTCCTCGGGCCTGGACCGCCTGCTTCCTCACCAGCCGCTTCCTGTCGTCGAGCGGCTGAGCCAGACCCCGAAGCACTCGGGCCCGGAACGGCAAAACCTGGAAGAAGACATTACATCAAACATCTGGGAAACGGTTCCTTCCATCCTCCATAAAAAACAATATTCATTTTCTATGGCAACACATTCTACATTAAAATCCACACTATCGTCCATCCCAAACACAATAAGTTCCTTTTAATTATCGTTCTTAAATCAAGAGATGGAACATTTTATTCATGGTTCCCCTCTATAAACAAATATGTTTTTTTTCTTTTACTTGAGATGTTTAAAAAGTGTTTAATCATGTCGACTTGGTTCTCAAACTTGTAACCATTTCTCAGAGTTTACCTCGTGTTCGGGGAAGCGGGAAATGGCATGGATGCACTGCAGCGAGGCGATCTTTACGAACTACAGGAAGCAAAAGAAATACTGGTCAACGCGGTCAAGCTGAGGACCTCCAGTGAAAAGATGACACCTTTGACCTCGAGGAAGCTTTTCTAAGATGGAGCTCAGAGTTTTGAGCAGCCCGACACCGTCTCACTGATCACCAGGACGGGTGTGACTCACCATGACTGGACTGGCGGTGAGGACCAGCAGCCGGCTGACCAGAGCCTCCAGCTGCTGGATGAGCGCCGGCGGCGGGTCGGCGAGGACCGGCTCCAGACAGGACAAGGTGGAGAGCTGGACGCCCTGGTCGGGACACAACAAGGCCTCCAACAGCAGAGACAGGAGCTGAAAAAGCCTCCACATTAATCCCAAGTGGCAGGCAGCCATTGGTTACAGCAGCTCCCAATTAAAAGTGGGCGGAGCCGTTTGCTGATGACTCACCGCTGGAAGCTCGGTGACTTGAACCTGCTTGGGCAGTTTATTCACGATGTTAGACAGAGCCTTCAGGTAGTTGGGCTTCTTCTCTGTAGAGGAGACGTATATAGGATATTATATTATTATTATTATTATTATTATTAATGTAATCTGTGTATTTCATGTTCTAACTCATTTCCTAATGAAGCACACGGGGCTTCCTACCTTCCGGCGCAGTGTTGAAGCCCTGGACCAACTTGGCTGAATTCTCGCTGAAGAAGCGCTGGCGGTACATGATGCGAAGATCGGCATGGCAACCGCGGTTCAGGACGTCCACGGGGTCGCTCATCAGCAGCGAGAAGCCGTCGGCGGCCATCTGACCGAGGTCGGCGTCGTCCAGCAGAGAAAAGAGCTTCAAAGATACACAGCATTACAAACATGGACCGTTAATGGAAGAAACATCCTGCTTTATTGTGTTTAATAAAACATGTTAGTGTTTACCTTGTCAGTCAGTTTGGTAAACAGAGGGTGGTATCGCAGGAGCAGAGCCTTGGAAACCTGGAGACACGAGACTTTATTAGTCCCACAGCAGCAAATAACAAATCAACAGCAGATGTAAAACCCAATAACGGGCTGGAAAGGAGCGACGGTTACCCAGACGAGGAGGGTGAAGGCCTGAGTCCCAGCGGACGAAGACGGGGAGTCCAGTTCACCACAAACCCGTTTCATGGTGCTCAGGATGAGGCTGTCGAGAGAGTCGCCTGCAGAAGAAACAACCCAACCGTCACAGAGGCTTTGAGTGGATGAAGACAAACCACATGAAGACACAAACTGACCGTGAGGTTTCTTGTTAACGAGGCCAGCGAAGCACTTTGCAGCCGAGGTGTGTGACAGCGTGTGACTGCAGGAGACGCTCATCTCCTCCAGCTCGGACAGCAGCTGATCCACCCGAGGAACCTCCACCTACAAGAATAAGACACGCTTTTATTCTGTCTGTCAAGGTTTTCAGAAAGGTTGAGTGTTCAGGTGGAGACTCACGCTGCGGGGCAACGAGCACACGCATCCCATGAGCAGACAAACCATCTGAGTCCGGCTCCACGGGTCGCCCTGCTGCTTCTGGGAAAAAACATCAGATACGGGGTATAGAATCACACAGGGGCGTTAAAAAGATAATCTACTCGAAGGTAGAGGTTTGCAGATATACATTTTTTTTAAGATACCATCTTAATATTTTACTTATCAGTGATTAAGACATATATATGATAGATCTGAATAAAAGCCACCGCTGCATGTTCATACAAACCTTGAGCAGCCGGATGTGAGAAGGGAAGGAGTTGTCGGGTAAAAAGGAAACGTCGCCGTCTAAGAAGAGAGACACCACCCTCGACGCCGTCTGTCCCGCCAACCTGAAACCACAAGGAGACCACAACCGCATGAAAACCCCCACAAATCTGAGACTCAATACGAGGATTTGGGAGACGTGTAGGAACTAGTAGATTTAAATTTAATCTGATATATATATTGTAATCACCTGCAGGCGGCTTGCAGGTGAGTTACTTATAATTATATATTATATAATATTAATATGATATAATATTATTTAATAATACTGAGTACTCAGTTATATATATATATATATATATTATATATATATATATATATATATACTACCCTAGACTATAGTATATATTATATATAATGATATATATATATATATATATATATATATATATATATATATATATATATATATATATATTATATATGTAACTCACCCTGCAGAGCCGCCTGCAGCGCCAGAGACAGCAGGCGGGGGATGATGATGTCATGAAAGCATCGTCCCGTCTCCTCCGTGTCCTGAACCTGCTCCGCTATTCTCTGGAGGCTGCGACACGCCGACACCACCTCCTCCACCGAGAAGCCATAACCACCTACAGCAAGAAGAGGAGACGGGTTTGATCTTATTGGTTTTATTGTATCAACAACCAACATGTCTTTAGAGTCTGAGATGGAGCCTCATGTTCTCATCCATGAAGATGAATGCCTGCTGACTGTAGACCTCTACTAGACATAGAGGAGATACAAAGAGGGATGATAGAGAAGAGAAGAGAAGACAGATAGAGATAGGAGGAGATAGATAGTGATGAAGATCAGAGAAGCTCTTCTTCCCAGAGAGCTTACCTGTGTGAGCCAGGCTGAGGACCTCCAGGAGGACAGGTGTGCTCTCCTGGACGACGCTGGCTTGGATGGACACGGCAGCCAGAGCAGACAAACACCGCTGCCGCACTGCATGATGGGAATGCTGCTCAGAAATCACTACGTTGTTGTCCTGATCCATGGTCTCTGCAGGGTAGGAGGGGAGAGAGAAAAACATGAATTCCCTGTGAAGTGACTTTAATAAGCATCATACTAAATATTAGTATCTGTAGAGAGTTTTAAACGGTTCCTCCCGTTTATTGTGCATCTTACCAGAGAACATCTCGATCTTTAGTCTGGGGATCAGTTTGGTGATGAAGGCTGACGGGTGCAACTGTGCCAACGCTCCGGCACTCTCCATCACAGCCAGACTGGAGGAGGAACCAGGACAGAGACCCAGGACAGAGACCCAGGACAGAGACCCAGACAGAGACCCAGGACAGAGACCCAGGACAGAGACCCAGGACAGAGACCCAGGACAGAGACCCAGGACAGAGACCCAGACAGACCCCATTAATGTTTCATAGGGTTGATCAGCTATATTCAGGGTTCCTACACCATTATTCAATATTAAATTAACCCTAATGAGTCCGACTGGGTGTGTTTTTAATGTAAACAGAGAACACACAGGTCAACATGAGCTGACCTCACTTTGGCGTCGCCCTCCGTCAGCACCAGTCTGGTCAGGTGATCTACAGCCAGCTGGATGTCAGAGTCCAGCAGCAGACCTGAGGAGAGGCCGTAGATTAGGAAACCAGCGCTGGAATGTGAACGTGGGCGGTGAAGGTACGATGGTTGCTGCATCTCACCTGGTTGCTGAGCCAGCGAGGTGAGCACACAGGTGGCTGTGACCTGCAGACTGTCATTATTCTCCGTCAGAGCTGAAAACACCACGCTGCACAGAGACGGCCGGAAAGCTACAAACACACTGTCTTCTGATGTGGACACACACACACACACACACACACAGCACACACACCACACACCACACACCACACACCACACACCACACACCACACACCACACACCACACACCACACACCACACACACACACACACACACACACACACACACACACACACACACACACACACACACACACACACACACACACACACACACACACACACACACACACACACACACACACACACACACACACACACACACACACACACACACACACACACACACACACACACACACACACACACACACACACACACACACACACACACACACACAGTTAAACCCTGAAAGTCTCACACAAACAGCATCTAAACACAGTTCCAGTGTTTAGATGAGCAGATAATCCCTGTTTAGTGACCCTCCCTTTCCTTCATACCAGCAATTATTCACACTAGTAATATAGTACAATATATACAAATACATAAATACACAGTACAGGATGTTTTAACGTCATTCCAACATCACTCTCTATAAAGCCATGAGATTCACAAATCCACATATAACTCTAGAATATATATATATATATATATATATATATATAGTATATTTGTGTCATTATTTATGCACTAGATAATAAACAGGTCTTGCCGTTGTCTGAAGACTGGCAGGTTTTTGCCGACTGAATAAATCTCTGCACCACGTCGAGCAGCGTCCGTCTTTGGGAACACTGCAGGAAGAGAGAAAACAATCACGTTTTCCAGATTCTTAAAGTTACCGAAAGCTTATAAACATTCTGACCTCACGGTTAATGACAGAACTCATAAATATCGTCTACCTGTGCTCTGCTGTTGTACTGCTCGATGAGGTCGGGCATGACGGCGGCTGTGATGACGTGGCTCGCCCTGATGGAGGCGCTGCAGGCGGCCTGCAGCAGCTTGGCACTCGGCCACACCAGCTTGAGGTCCGGCTCACACAGGTGATGTTTGCAGTCTGGATCCACAACAACACACGGAGTATAAAAACACGGTTCACTGCTTTATACCGACACGTTACAGTCATTAGTATTAAAGATGAGATATAAAAACACAAGAGGGTTTCCCCGACGTGAAGCTCAACTAAGTTAATTAAATGCTCTGGTTTCACTGGCGTTTCTACCCTAAAGAGATCAACATTCACAAGAGATTCCTGCTTCTTTTGGGGTTTTCAAGGATCAAAGTCTTTACACTTTTATATCTACAGAACAATTTCAGTCTCAAATATAGAAATCAAACATCAGTGTCTAAATGCAATTAAAGTAAAGACCGCCTTCTCTAGGATTATATTGTATATTAAGCATGTATTCTAATGACTTCAATACACAGCAGTAAACTCCCTCATAACCACAGTACTGGTATTATATTTAGTTTTCAGGTGAAGACGAGCTCCACTTCACCTTTGAGAACGAGCTGGAGGAAGGTGCTGAGCGAGTCTTCAGAGTCAGAGTTCAGGACGGAGCGAGACAGACAGGAAGTGAGTGCGGTGAGAGCAGCGAGGCAAGCAGACTCGATCTTCTCACTCGATGTCTGAAACACCTGCCAGCACACAACAAGAGGGGGGCGTTTCATTACTCTGCCTTTCAGAGTCGATTACATTCACGCTCACTTTGACTTCAGAGGTTCAACAGGAATGGAAACCTTTATTTTGACACATTTCTGTCACTGATTCAGCAACTGGAGCACGAGGAATTTATCTCTCCTCTTGTTAAAGTAGCAGCTTCATGTGGAAACGCACCACACCGTTACAGAGCACTGTCTCTTTAAAAACAAGACAAAACACCGACCAACACCAGCATCGGCCAGGACTTTATTGTTCTTGGCTTTACTGCATTTATTCCTTTCTTCTCATAAAACAGTGTTTGGGTCACTTCCTTTAGATCCTCTCAGTTACAGTCTACCTTCTGAACAGTTTCCATCGTTAGAAGACTGACTCACATGTTCATGTCTCAGAGCCTGACGTTGGTAAAGAAAGAAAAAGACTAAACACCGCAGAGATAAAAAAAAAAAAAAAGGTGGTTGATGTGAACATGGCCTTGAGACACTTCTTGTTTTTAAGGGAGAAAGAACACCGTGCTTCCTTCCAAAGCTTAGACACACATCAGTCATATGAAAGCACTAGTAGTGTTTATGTTTCATCTGAAACCAACCTCTCGGCGCAGTGACGTCCACAGACCCTCCAGGAACTCTGCCACGTCCTTGTGTTCATATCGTGACACGCCGGCAGTCTGAAACACAGCATGTGGTGACAAACTCCACCTCAAACGTCACACCTCCTGCTGGGCCTCCGTACCGGCTCTACTCAGGGCTCCTCCACCTTCCCCAGTCACATTCAAGCACTTTTCAAGCATTTCAAGGTGCTTTTCCAGCTGTGGTAAACTATATTTGTATCCATCCAATCCTCACTATTCAGTCTACTTATTATTGCACTTGTTCATCAAATAAAAACCACATTGATTAGTGGATTTCTCACCAGAGTCTGCAGGGAGTCCAGCTTCGCACTCAGAACGTCCGAGTCCAGTTTCTCAATGATGAGAGGTAACAGGAACTGGAACAAGGAATAAACAGCACATTAAAGGAAAACTATAGGTTAAATAGGTTCCACAAATCCTGCACCAATGAGGAAAAGATTAAGTACTTCAGCAAACCGCGGCGTCCCGGTGAGGACGTCCCTCAGCACCTGGATGAGCTCCTCTCTGGTGATGCCGTGGGGGTCGTTGGCAGGCTGGGAGTCAACAACACACAGAAATCATAAATGAACATAATCATCGTACAGCATCGTGTGTGCTGATAAGTCAACAATCTGATCATCGGTGATGTAGACATGAGGGAATGTGTGTGAGCAGACGAGGAGGCAGACGGCGGGTTATTGTTTTTTAGGCAGTTAATCTGAGGTAACAGGAAGTCGTGATGACATTTCTGTCTGCTGGCTCTCTGCTGTCATCAGTTCTCGGGCTGAAGCAGCTGAGTAAACAGGGACTTACGGGGGTGAAGTCGATGGGGAAGTAGCAAGACGTCACTTCAAACAGCTCCTCGGTGAATTTACCTGAGACGACAGGAAGGTAACGGGAGGCAGAATCAGTCCCGCTTGAAGTGCTCAGTGGATAGAAACCAGTAAATGAAGGCCAGAGATACAGAGAAAGCAGCCAGAGGTGCTGTAGACTCTCACCTAGATCGTAACCTCGGAGGACGATGCTCTTGGCGATCTGAAAGGATAACAGGAGGTTGCGAGGATCTCTCTCTCCGTCCATCGATTGGACAAAACCAAAGACAAAGTCGGCCCCCAAACCCTTCAGTTCTGTGAGAGAAAGAGAAATGGAGATGGTTGTGTGTTTAAGTTCTGCAAAGACGACAGCTGACAGGAATAGAGATTCCTGTTTGGACAGCGTTGAGAAATGACCTCTTCCTGAAAAACTGAGGACGTTAGGAGGATGTAGAAGTATGATTTTAATCAAAGCTTTATCACAACCAATTATTACATTTATTACATCAACTAAGGGAAATAAATCTGTGACAAGCAACTACCATAAAGTGGGCTAAGGATGAAAGAAATATTTTCTTTTATTTAACTGATGAATACATTAAATCATAATTTAAGAGCCATTATTATCTATTAATAATACATTTGATTTGTAATGCATTTTTTAAATCGTAAAAACAATCTCAAAGTGCTAGAAAACAAAATAAAAACAGAATAAAAAAGGGTTCAAAATGATCTTTACTTCTACGACAGTATGAAATGAGGATGAAGAGGTTTCATCACACATGTGGTGTGTTTTCATTCTAACCACCAGCAGCACCACAATCACATCACCGCCAGCTTCACTTCCTGTACAGAACGTCCTTGTAAAAAACTATTCATCAAACAAGGCCGGGGACGGTGGGACTACTCTGTCCTCTACTGCAGGTCTGGTAAGACAGGTGTGCTGTGCAATGACCACGGCGATAATTCAGGAGATTCCTGGTATTCTAAACTCACGCTCTAGCGTTCTGAATCACCCACGTTTTCAGACAGAAGCGTTGTTTTCTCCAAGCAGAGCTCTCAGTCATTGTTTTCTCTACTAAGCTACTGTGAATCAGAGTCTTACCGGCTTCTCTGGTCTCCATGAGGTTGATGAGCAGGTTGTAGACGCATGCTCTCTCCGTCTGCATCAAAGACTGGAGGGAAATAAACAACGCATTTTACCCACAATGACCCACAGTTGATGAGTCTTTTGGAAGTGATCATCTCACATCATGAACAACTTTGTCGAGTGTTTGTTAAAATAAAGCGTTCCTTGCCACAACGGTAACGGATCGTAAACCAGTGTCAGGTGGTCTCACCTGGACATGAACATCCTGGAACAAAGACCTCAGCATGGACACGGCTGAACCAGGAGGCAACGCCGTACACTTGGTCTGAGAAAAGCAGAAACACACACAATGTGAGCCATCACATCTGAGGCTTTAGATGTTGTCAGTGAATCGGTCCGAAGCCGACACTCACCAGCGCTCTGAGCCCCTGTAAAACGGGCGGCGTGATGACATAATGGTCCTTCAGGCGGTTTTCATAGAAGGCAATGAGCACTTCCACTGGGGAGAAAGGAGACGGCTGATGAAACATCACTAAAATAGCAGTAACTTTGAAACATACATACTGATTGGTTTGTTTTTCAGCCTTTTATGAAATGCACCCAAAAGACATCTGAGTATTATTTAAAGCATCTACAAAACAAAACACAGTATGTAGAGGAGAGTCGGATGTCATCATTCAAAGGAGCGGTGTACCTTCTCTCTCTGTGAGACCTCCATAGCATTCATGCAACACTTCAGAGAGAAGCTGGACTCCTCTGGCTCGAGTGTGAGGCTGAGAGCTGGTCAGACTCAGTCTAAACAGGCAAGAGAATGTAAAGATTATTCAAGAGCACCTCGGAGTTTATCTTGTGTTTTTATTCAATAGAATTCCACAATATAATTCATATATAGTAAGTAAATAAATGAATGAGAAAGACCTCACATTAACATTTTTCAGTGAAATCTTAACTTCAGCCACTTCCCTTGTCTAACCCCACAGATGTGAGAAGTAACAAAGTACAAATACTTCATTGCAGTACTTAAGTAGAATGTTCAGGTATCAGTACTTTGAGTATTTATTTTTCTGACAACTTTTACTCCCTACCTCCTTACATTTTTCAAAACAGGCTTTAGTTTTAATGCATTTGAGTGGAATTATTGATGATTGTTTTCTTATTAATATGATTTGATTAGCCTTGCAAACAAACAAACAGCCAGTAGAAATGTTCTTCATAGGGAATACTTTAGTTTGTTAGTGTCCTTGCTGTAATATTTAAACACTCTTTCATGACTCACCCCAGCGCCTCCACCAGCTGCAGGATGGTAAACTGTCCATCTTTCACACCTGGACAGAAAGTTAGTGAATTGTTTGACCAACTACAAAGATGCACAGAAACATCTTCTTAATAACACACAAGCATAAGTAAAGTACAGGCTTCCTCCACCTTCTCCACAGTCACATTCAAGCACTTTTCAAGTATTTCCATGCTTTTCCAGCCCCTTCCAGCTGTGGTAAACTCCATCTTTGTACCAATCCAATGGTCAGTATTCAGTCTACTTATTCAGTCACTTGTTCATCACATTAAATGAGATGTTATTGTCCTCTAAACAACCAACATGATGTTTGCACATTTCTCTGCTCTATCACGTGTCATCACATAGAACACACATTTAAAGCACTTTACACTAAATACAAGCCCTTTTCAAACCTTGAAAACACCACACTTAAATTCAAGTGTTTTCAAGGACTTCCGGCACCCGTACCAAACCTGAAAGTATCTCCAGTGGCTAACTAGCAACTAACTAGCAACTAACTAGCGGCTAACTAGCATCATCGGAGTTCAAAGGTTCAGAGTTCATTGACAGGATGCTTCCCCTCGGACACAATCAGCAGCTAGCTAGCTAGCTAGCATAAATACACACTTCTCTGGCGGTGTCAACTCAATGAGACGCTACGGACACATAAAGTGTGTGTTATCGTCCAAAAACGAGCTAGTGTCACAGTGTGTGTGTGTGTGTGTTTTGTATCGTGAGGCTGTAACACCGCACAGGATGTTGTGGCGCTAACTTAGCTAGTTAACCGTGTTGCGCATCCTCGTTGCCCATCCTTCGGAAGCTTCAGCGGCGCGCTTTTTCGCATCGAGCAGTTCTGTAAAAGATATCGACGAAAGTAGGATAAAGTTATTTACATGTTGCGGCATCTTTGGCTTTGCTGTCCTGTAGTCCCGAAACAAATTCCTCCACCAGAGACAGCAGCAGGGTGCTGTCCGCAGCCATCGTGCCCCCAGTTACTGAAATGACGACCACGCATGCGCGAGTATTGGCCGGCGACTCATTTTTACACAAACCTTTTTTTTTTTATATAAAATGGTTGCGTTAAAGAACTATGCTAATTTTATTTTACAATGAGGCTCGTGGTATGTTGCTTTAATTTATTTTTTTGTGGACGGTGAAACGGAAAAAAATGTACATTTAGTTTTTTTGGTGCTGCCTTCAGGTGCTGTCAGAATTCTGAAAAGCAACAAAGACTACAGCGATATTCCTGATGTATAGTTGCTTTTGTAACTGTTAACAGTTTCAAAATGAGTCACTACCAACTTCATTAAAAACGTAAAAGCCGGACCCAACAGACCTGACCTTTATTTGCAGTCTCGTCCATTCATAACTGCCTTTTGACCTGACGTAAGGGAACCTGCCTGCGTGCTAACGCGCATGCGTACAGAAAAGTTCGCCGCTCCAGTCCCACCTCTTACCAGCAGAGAGAGGGGAGTAACGTCGGGGGGATTTAAAGAAAAACAATCTGGAGAATCGAAGCCGCACTACACTGGAGGTCTGTGGGAACCTTTTTTGGGGAGAAACTGGACGCGCGAGGACACGGTCACGAGCGTGCGGAAGTTTACTGATGTTTTATTAGCAAGCTAGCTAGCTGGTTAGCTGGTTGTGTTAGCTTGTTAGCGAAGGAAGGTGCGCGCTCTGTTTGCCTTCACAACTAGCCTCAAACTTCACAGGCAAGTTAGCCAGCGGACACATTAACGTCATAGCGTAACGTTAAACAAAGCTGTGTCTCGCTGACTTGACTTGTCGCCATAGTGCGGGGAGGGGGGTCTGAATGTTGCGGGGTCGCCGCCTCACGCACGATCTGGACTGATACCGATCTCTACAGGTTTATTATCAGCACAATCAGCTCGTTTCCCCCCCCCCCGTCTTCCGCGGATGACGTCATAGGCTTGGAAACATCGGACCCGTCCCCCCCCCCCCCCCCCTACACCGGACATGGTTCTGCCGAGGATGCCCCCCCTGTTGTTCCGCTAGTGAGACGACCCGCAAGCCCCCGTTTCCACCATGGGAGGATGTGTGGGGAGATACTGGGAGAGCTGGGAGGACACGCAGAGCCGAGGCTCGTCCAGGAACGGCGGCCGAGGAGGTAAGAGCACCCGGAATGAATGTACTTATCCTGCAGGCCAAGGACCCCCAAGGTCTATAGAGACCCCCGGAGGGACCCCCAAGGTCTAGAGACCGGTGAAGGGACCCCCAAGGCCTATAGAGACCGGTGAAGGGACCCCCAAGGTCTATAGAGACCGGTGAAGGGACCCCCAAGGCCTACAGAGACCTGTGGAGGGACCCCCAAGGTCTATAGAGACCCCTGGAGGGACCCCCAAGGCCTACAGAGACCCTTGGAGGGAACCCCAAGGTCTACAGAGACCGGTGAAGGGACCCCCAAGGCCTATAGAGACCGGTGGAGGGACCCCCAAGGTCTATAGAGACCCCTGGAGGGACCCCCAAGGCCTACAGAGACCCTTGGAGGGAACCCTAAGGTCTACAGAGACCGGTGAAGGGACCCCCAAGGCCTACAAAGACCGGTGAAGGGACCCCCAAGGTCTATAGAGACCGGTGGAGGGACCCCCAAGGCCTATAGAGACCGGTGGATGGACCCCCAAGGTCTATAGAGACTGGTGGAGGGACCCCCAAGGCCTATAGAGACCCGGTGGAGGGACCCCCAAGGCCTACAGAGACCCGTGGAGGGACCCCCAAGGTCTATAGAGACCGGTGGATGGACCCCCAAGGTCTATAGAGACTGGTGGAGGGACCCCCAAGGCCTATAGAGACCCGGTGGAGGGACCCCCAAGGCCTACAGAGACCCGTGGAGGGACCCCCAAGGTCTATAGAGACCGGTGGAGGGACCCCCAAGGCCTATAGAGACCGGTGAAGGGACCCCCAAGGCTTATAGAGACCCGGTGGAGGGACCCCCAAGGTCTATAGAGACCGGTGGAGGGACCCCCAAGGCCTATAGAGACCGGTGAAGGGACCCCCAAGGCTTATAGTGCAGCCTATAGTTCCATGTATAACAGTACTTTGTAATGAAATGCTAAGCCATTAAAATACTAATTGTTGACAGATTCATGTTATATCTATTCTATCACAATTTCTCAACATAAAATTAAACAAACAAATATTAATATCTTGCCTAATACAGGTTGTATTGGATTTTTTGGGCATATTTAAATTCTAGGGGTCCCTGACCCCATGTTGAAGAGCTCCATTATTAACGATGGTTTAGAATCTGTCCAGTTCTTATTGAGGTCTTAGACACTCCCACCACACCACAAGTGGATCTGCATCCAGGCGTATTTCCCTCCTGCATCAGACTGACCACTTGTTATTGGGTTTCACCTTCTCCAGTCTCACCTTTTTATTTGTTTTTCTGCGTGTGTGTGTGTGTGTGGACACGGCGAAGGCCAACACACACATTTATAGTTGTAAAGTGGGTCATTCAACGCCGAGTCACCTCTGGCAGAGTTAAATCCCTGCTGAGGTCCATAAGTTGGTCAATTGGACCAAAACACTCCAGCAAACGAATACAAGAGACAGGATGTAATGCAGTAAAATGGTGGAAGTGATTTTTGTCACATTCAGCATATCCAGAGCCGTGAAGTTCCCTTTATAGCATTATGTATTAAGTGTCTGCAGGTCCCCTTCATTTCCTCAACGCTACTGAAGTTTATTCAGTCGAGGAATTGTGGTTTTTAAGAATGATCTTTGTGCATTTAGTATCAAGGAAGGAGACTTCTTCTTTTTTAATCTTATTTTTGCACCTTGCCACTTTGCTGAATTCCAAAAATGAACGTCTGATTTTTTTAGAGCAGAATATTGGTTTAGGTTTTCCCCGTTTCCTGCCAAAGTGGTCGGCAGATACATTTTTAGAGTTAAACCTGAAGGTCCCCGGGGCTTTGGCAGGGGCTGGTGGTAATTCCCCACCCTGATCCGTATCGAGAGACACTCCCTGCTAGACGAGGCATTCGATTAAAACACGTCCCATCATGCCTCGCTGCGTCTTCTCCAACAGAACTGAACCTACGCCGCTGGCCACACCCTCGTTCAGAGAGAGGAAGAGGTCAAATACAACCGAGGGCTCATGTGGTATCACTTTGGGTTGTTTTCTCTTTCTTCTTCACAGAATGGTCTGGTTGATTTCGGTTCTCTCCAAGCTTTTTTATGTTCAGTGGATAACATTCCTGTGATTTGTGTTTTATGTTCACGTGCAGGTTTTACCTCGGTGTCACAGAGGGATAAAAAAACAACTTGTATCTCCGACAGCGTGTCACCGAGGAACCATAGAAAACTCTCACAATGACTCCAACGTAGTGCGTTTTAAATATGGTGATCATCGTCAATATCGACACATTCATGCACTTTCTCCTGCTGCTGTTTAACAAAGTAACTCTGGAGGCTTCGTGAGGTGCGTGGGTTCACCTTATCTGCAGGGCCCTGAATGCACCATTGTGGTTAGAAGATAAGCAGCTACGAGGGTGTGTGTGTGTGTGTGACAGGGTTCGTATGAGTGCTGGAAATCCTTGAAAACACTTTCATTTTAGTGTGGTGTTTTCAAGGTTTGGAAGAGTGTCTTGGATGTAGACTAAAGGTCTATAAATGTGTGTTGTATGTGATGACATCTATGATATAACAGAGAAAAGAAGATCTCCATATCTGAGGGACTGAAAACAGCATTTCCTGACATTTCTTTATGAAAAATGACTTTTGATGATGAACAGATGATGAAAATAGTTGGTGATTATATTTCTGTGGATCTGTTAGTGGAATTAGTTTTCCTTTCATTTGTGGTCCTTCTGTAAAAAGCTGTCTCCAAACATCATGTTGGTTGTTTAGAGGACAATAACATCTCATTTAATGTGATGAACAAGTGACAGAATAAGTAGACTGAATACTGACCATTGGATTGGTACAAAGATGGAGTTTACCACAGCTGGAAGGGGCTGGAAAAGCATGGAAATGCACCTGGAAATGCTTGAAAAGTGCGTGAGTTTGACTCTGGAGACGGTGGAGGAACCCTGTTATGAGTGTCTGTGTACAACTGGAGGAAACACTCATCCATAGATTCCGCCTGCATCCGGATAAAGAGCGAGCTTCCTCCACAGCTTTTCTGAGAGGAACACGGAGGAACATCCGTTATCGTCCTCACGTCGGGGATGTGGAGGTCTGTTTCATGTCCTCTAACATCCACCTGATGGTGGTTTTGTTTGCATACATGGAGAAGCCTACCGATCCCCCCTCTCTCTCTCTTTACGACATATTTAATGGAGGCTGGGCCGTCGTCACGTGGCACCTGTTGTGTCTTTACGAGTCCAGCTGCATGAAAACACCCAGCTATTGCTTCACGCGTCTGTAATGCATTGCTTCATGTCTCTCCGTTAACAGTTGATGCAACTCGGCTATTTGTTGAACCACTTCCTTTGTTGCCGCCTGCTTTTCACAGTCCACTGCACCACACTTATGTCCATTTCCAAGGCTTCTGCCTTCTTATCACTGCCACCGTCTTGGAGGAGGGAACAGTAAAGACACAGTGGAGTCTAGAGAATTCATCCCACACCGTCGCCGGATGAGTCTTCTGATTTTACCAACGTGATTCTTCAGAAACCTCCGTAGACGTCACGCCGGCTGACTCTGAGTCAGTCGGCCCTCGTAGGAAAGTCTTTAAAACCAAAACACCACAGCTGAAATCACAAAGAAGCTCACAATACGTAACGGCTGGATGAATATTGTCATTTCATTTATTCACGTCAGAGGGAGAGAGAAAAATGTGCTCGTTCCCGTTGGGTAGACGAGACTGGATCACATCTGTAATCTATTACTTAGGCACACACACACACACACCCACCCTCTGTAACAGGATCATTTTTGCCGTAGGGTCAGTGAGTTTGCTTAGCTTAATTGTTTTTAAATATTTACATTTTTGGCAGATTGGCACGTTTTTAGTTCCTGTTTTCAGCGTACCCACAGGGTGTTCACAGTCACATGACTAGGTTTATTTTTACTTTACCTTTCTAGTTAACGGTTCATCGTTCACAAACAAGACATTTGATGATTTTAAAGGGACTTTCTGATGTTTTATAGAGCAGATAATCTATTAAACAAGAAAGCGTGTTGATCACCTGTGTGTCTGGATGAACCCCTTTAAACCCCGTCTCACCTCGGTGTCTATTTGGCTGAGTGGCAGTGAGGAAGACCTTTTGAGTGCTACACCTACACCACCCCACCCCGAACTACTCCACCAGAGCCATCCACTCTATAAATAATTAGTTTGGGGAAATGCAACCTGTCTCCGTCATACTGCTCTTCATTTTCCAGCCTCTCGTTCCTCGCTGAGTGGCGTCTCGGCCTCGCAGGCCTTCAGGAGCATAAAGTCGGTTCAGAACAAGTTTTCTATGGGTGCTGGAAATCCTTGAAAACACTTGAAATTTAGTGTGTTTTCAAGTGCTTGGATGCAGACTAAAGGTGTTTAAATGTGTGTTGTATGTGATGACATCTATGATAGAACAGAGGAAAGAAGACCTCCATGTCTGAGGGACTGAAAACAGCATTTCCTGACATTTCTTTATGAAAAATGACTTTTGATGATGAACAGATGATGAAAATAGTTGGTGATTATATTTCTGTGGATCTGTTAGTGGAATTAGTTTTCCTTTCATTTGTGGTCCTTCTGTAAAAAGCTGTCTCCAAACATCATGTTGGTTGTTTAGAGGACAAGAACATCTCATTTAATGTGATGAACAAGTGACAGAATAAGTAGACTGAATACTGACCATTGGATTGGTACAAAGATGGAGTTTACCACAGCTGGAAGGGGCTGGAAAAGCATGGAAATGCACCTGGAAATGGTTGGAAAGTGCTTGACTTTGACTTTGGAGAAGGTGTAGGAACCCTGATAAAGTACTACCCATGCTTCACCAGACAGTCTCAGGTGTAGTCGTGTCTGACAGGTAACCGTAGCGATGTCCGTCCCCGTCCGGGTTTGTCTTTGTGCGTGACCCACAGAGGTCGGCACTAATAGAAGTGCTCTGCTGGCTGCTTTGTGTTAATATTGAATGCTGGGAAACGCAGGCTGAGGTTACCGGACAGATATAGGCCACACGTGCTTCATGCATATTGCAAACTCTGAATGACCTCCTAATTTTAGATGTCGTCGGAGGGTGTTTTTCCATCTAGGCTGCCCAGCTCTGTTGTATCAACAAGTTAAGACATCTGAAGTATGATCACATGATTGTCAACCTTTTCTTTGTATTGTGTGGACTACATTTCCCTGTGAGTGTTAAATTCATTTAAATCATCACATCAATCCGTGGAGTTTCTTTTAAAATATGGCAGAAATGAACACCTGCATTGGTGAGATGTTCCAGAAATGTGTCACTGATTTCTGACGATTGTATTTATTTATTTGTATCTACCCTCATGATGCCAATATATTGTTGATGGCTTGCATTTAAATGTTATTTTTCTGCTTTTCCTCCCCGTCCAGGACGTAACGAGCCTCTGAAGAAAGACCGCCCCAAGTGGAAGAGCGACTACCCGATGACGGAGGGCCAGCTACGCAGCAAGCGGGACGAGTTCTGGGACACGGCGCCGGCCTTCGAGGGCCGCAAGGAGATCTGGGACGCCCTGAAGGCGGCGGCGGTGGCGTTGGAGTGCAGCGACCACGAGCTGGCGCAGGCCATCGTAGACGGAGCCAGCATCACGCTGCCGCACGGTGAGCACGGAGCAGAAACGCCTGCTTCATATGGGATCTGAGTGGTGTCTGAACAACGTGTGCTCTCCAGGTACGCTCGCGGAGTGTTACGACGAGCTGGGGAACCGCTACCAGCTGCCCGTCTACTGCTTGGCTCCGCCCATCAACCTCATCTCGGAGCGCAGCGACGACGACGCCAACGACAGCCCCGAGCCTGCCGTCGCACCCAAGAAGGAGTTCCAGCTCAAGGTACGGTGACGAGCATCCTCAAAGGTTTACCTGGGAGTCGAGTGTTTTCTATGTTAGCTCAGAACGCTACTCGTACTGTGTGACGTCTTAATAACATGATAATGATAACAACATCATAATACAAATAATAATACTAATAATAACAGTAGTATTAGTAATATGAAGCTAATGATGGAGGTCTCTTTTGCCCGCTGCTCATGTTGGGCTGCAGGTGCGACTCTCCACGGGCACGGACCTGCGCCTCAGCGCCAGCATGGCCGACACCATCGGGCTGCTGAAGAAGCAGCTGCAGGCCCAGGAGGACATCGACTCCGCCCACCAGCGCTGGTTCTTCTCCGGGAAGCTGCTCACGGACAAGATGCGTCTGCAGGACACCAAGATCCAGAAGGACTTCGTCATCCAGGTCATCGTCAACCCGCAGGCCCTCCGAGGCTCCAAGCA
>CM056842.1:17936535-18016535 GCA_029853015.1 Chelidonichthys spinosus | reverse complement strand
GAAGGATGCATCGTCCTCCGAAGGATGCATCGTCCTCTGAAGGATGCATCGTCCTCTGAAGGATGCATCGTCCTCCGAAGGATGCATCGTCCTCTGAAGGATGCATCGTCCTCCGAAGGATGCATCGTCCTCCGAAGGATGCATCGTCCTCCATCGTCCTACCGTTGGTGTGTTTGAGCCGTAAACTTGATAAAGTCCTTGAAAAGCCGTAAACTTCATTAAGTCTTTGAGCGAGCCGTATGTATTGACCCTGAGCAGTAGCCGCCTTCATCCTGCCCACAGAAGGACAACGCCACTGACCTTTGGTTGTTGCATAGCAACGATAATTGCTCTAAACTGCTGAGGCCAGAAACGCTGTGGCTGCTTTCACACCGGAGCTCTAATTGCAGAGTTTAGATATTTCCCACGTCACGCTGGTGTGAAACGCATCACTCTGAGCGCTGTGGACGTTCAGTTCCTCCGGGATCGGACCGATGGGTTAGAAAGCCTCTCCAGCAGAAGTTATCGGATTCACAGAATGGAACCTGACTTTAACAGCATTAGTGTTGAACATCTGTAAAATGACTATTTTTCTAATATTGGACACTTGAATTTTATATCTTTTTACCTTCCAGAAATGTCGAACCACACGTTAAACATACAGGCGTCTCTACTCACGTCCAGGTCGTGTTCGGGTCCCAGAAGACATATTTTAGGCGGTTCGGGTCTCAGAGTGGAGCGTTTCCTCCGACGCTGCAGCATCGTTTTAATTCACCGCTCCGTCACTCAAACCGAGCCTCGGCTCCTCATCAACAACATGCTGTCATCACTTTCTATCACTTTCATCCTTTTCTTTGGTCTGTTTCTGACTTCCAGGCCTTTTTGTGCTTCAACGTGGTTCTTCTGGGGATTTTTCTTTATAAATCATTGTACGCAAACTTGAATAAGCATTTTTCTCTGTATGTGCAATACAATAGACCTAGACCTCATATCATGTTTGTTCCTCTGACAGACTTCACAGAGCACCAGCTAGAGTACCGTAACGTACGTGTCGACCTGCAGGTGGACGCCTGCTATAATCTGATGTCAGATAATCAGCTGTTTTTCAACTGTTTCATGTTTTTGTCACTTTTCAAATGTGTTCGTATTCAGATGGGCTCGTCTTTCACAGATCCATATCTAAACATTAAAGAAGCCTACACACCTGACCTCTCTGTGTCTGTTTGGGGAGGGGGGGTCTCCTGTTACAGCGTCCTGCAGCGTTCCTACAGGTGCTGGAAATCCTTGAAAACACTTGAATTTTTGAGGGACTGAAAACAGCATTTTGTGACATTTCTTTATGAAAAATGACTTTTGATGATGAACAGATGATGAAAATAGTTGGTGATTATATTTCTGTGGATCTGTTAGTGGAATTAGTTTTCCTTTCATTTGTGGTCCTTCTGTAAAAAGCTGTCTCCAAACATCATGTTGGTTGTTTAGAGGACAAGAACATCTCATTTAATGTGATGAACCACAGCTGGAAGGGGCTGGAAAAGCATGGAAATGCACCTTGAAATGCTTTGAAAGTGCTTGAATTTGGAGAAGGTGGAGGAACCCTGGATCTCAACTCATTCCAGTAACAAGGAGAGGCCGTTGACTTCAAGATGTTTGAAATAAGTTGAAATGAGTCTAAAAAATGTCAGAAATGAAATTCCAAGTTTCCAAACAACACAGCGTTATTTATCTTCACCACTAGATGGCGCCCAGCTCTTGTGTAAACACTAAAGTGGAAGTGGAGGGAGGGTGGAACTCAGACATACTCAGATTATTTACAGATGTGCGTTTGTCTTCCTTGAAAGCAGATTTAGTTTTTTCTTCTTCATCTTCACCTCCTACATTTCCCAAAATGCCTTTTTGACAGTCTGGAAATAATAACATGTCCCCATCTTGGTTCCTGAGGCCTCACATCGCTGCACTGCATTTCCCAGCAGCCACCTCTCAACTCAGCAGCATGGGTGGAAGGTCAGGGCTCTCCTCACTCTCCAGCTCCAGAAAGAAAACCTCCACTGAACTCTTCCTGGTTGTGATTTTAGTTAATAACACGTTTTCCTGTAACTCTTTCTATGAAGGTCATGTATATAAAATGCATCATAAGCACATTTATAACACATTATAATACATTTATAAAGCTTTATAAAAGTGTTTATATCATATAATCTGTTATGATACGTTAGAGCAGTTATAATGGGTAAAGTTTGGTAGTTATAAATGCATTATAATGTGTTATAAATGTGCTTATTATACACATGACCTTCATAGAACCAGTTTTCTTCTCCAGAACTGTGAAATCCAACATTTCCTGTATATTGTGACAGGAAACAGACATTAGAGGCCTTTCTCTTGCTATTGTTACGTCCTGCTGCACAGTTTGCAACTATCATCGTCTCAGCACACCAAGAGGGAACTTTCCAGACGTTCTGCCCGAGTCTCTGCTGCCCGGTCCTGGGAGGGTTGTGGTGCACCGACCTGGAAAAAGCCCCTACTGACAGTGGAATTTCACAGGCAGATCTGTGCTTGTGGTCACTCTCCCAGTCAGCCTTATTCCAGACTCCCCCCCTCCCACCCCCACCAGCATACCCAGGATGACCCTGACGCCACAGCAGAGACCTCGGAGAGGGTTGGAGGGCCCGGCACACGGTCCGAGTTATGACTCATTCTTCATTATTATTAATAATACAACTCTAATGTCCCAACTGGTCCAGTGAGGTACGACGGCGTATCAGGGCCAATAAAAAATAATTAAATAATGGAGCCGAGGGAGGGGGCGGTACTCTGGGAAAAAAGTGGCAATTTACAAGTTTCTAAAAACATACATCAGATATGAACAAACAGCTTGGTTCCACTTATCATCGGATGTTTGCCGTTGCTATGACAACAAGTGAAAGCTACCACTAGCATCTTAGCCCAATAAACACCCATAAGATGACAGTTAGTCCTCATATCAATAAAACCAATCCAGTACTAGGAAGTCTCTTTCAAAATAAAAGTCTGTGGGATGAAAGTCTTTTTGGGGCCCGATGACATCACACAATTTCATCTTAACCCTATAAAAACAGGTTTTGGAGGCAGCGTTGGTTCAGGCATCTCTGAAACAATGTGATGTTACAGGATTGTGGGGTCTGGTCTGGTGGCCCTCTGGTCCCCTCGTCCTCCTGGAACCTCCTTCAGAATAAAAGCACCAACGCAACAATTAAGTTAGTTTAGTCTCTGTTTCATCAGATACTCTTCCATCATCACCGTTAAATCTGTTGATTAAAATCCAGATTTCATTTGATGACGTCTGATGGAAGAAGAATAGAAGAAGCCTCTTCCTCAGCATTAAACAGACGTGTTCTTTGGTCCTGGTTTATTTATGTATTGGTTATATGTTGCTGATGGTTTTCCAGCGTGATTTCCTCGTTGACCCTCTCCTCAGCAGATCCTGGATCAGCGCCGCGCCAACAAAACCACCATTCTGTTAGTGAACCTACAGTAATCTCTCACTGATTTACAGGAACTGGAGGTCACTCATGAGTCATAAGGATGTTTACGAGTGTGTGTGTGTTTAAATGTGTGTGTGTGTGTGTGTTTAAATGTGTGTGTGTGTGTGTGTGTGTGTGTTTAAATGTGTGTGTGTGTGTTTAAATGTGTGTGTGGGATGAATACAGGGGATTGTTATGCAACGCAGACTTTTTGTGGAGAATAACTCAAACCACAATAGATGAAGCAAAATCCTCTCAGCAACAGGGGTGGTGTGTGTGTGTGTGTGTGTGTGTGTGTGTGTGTGTTTGCATGCTTACGTGTGCTCTGAGGGCTCGTTATGGTGGCTTTAAAGCTAATCCCTGGATTCCTGCTCTCACCAGACTCTCATCCACTTACCCAACGCTCACCTGGCGCTCACCTAAACCTCACATAATACTATGGTGTGTGTGTGTATGTGTGTGTGTGTGTGTGTCACACTTTCTACGGTAACCGACACCTGTGAACCAGCTCACCCCATCATCGCCTGACGGACGACGTCACGGCGCCCAGTGGGAGCCGAGCCAATGAGGTGTTAGGAGAGTCGGCAGGTTTCCAGGGCTTAGTGTGGCGGGAAGGTGTGTGTGTGTGTGTGTGTGTGTGTGTGTGTGGGTTTGACGGGTTTAAGGTCTTTAATACGAGCCCACCTGTTCTATTAGACAACACGGAGCAGGAACAAGCTTCAGTTCATCAGAGCGTTTCCAGGTGAGGATGCTGATCAGCTGTTTATCATAGAATATCATATATAATATCATATAATTAGTTTTCATCTTCAACACTTGAATTCATTCTGGACTTCCAGGTCTGATTTCTGCGACGCCGTATTAAGGCCACAGAGATATTTCTTATAGAAGAGAATCAAATCTGTTCTGGTCGACCTCCTGTTCCATGAACCACATAACCCCCTTCTTCCTTCGTCCAAGTCTCAGGAGATTAAACCCTTCTCCTGCAGCGGGTCACATGATCAGCACACGTTCACCCACAGACGACATTTCACACAGATTAATGGTTACACAGGTGAGACACACTGATTAAATCCCCTCGTTTCCGATGCCCCGGCAGCCAATCCGGAGGCTCCGTGGGAGTTCCTTTCTGATCAGCAGACGGGTCTCGAGGCTTCTGGTCCAGACTGGAGCTCAGCAGAGTCTGGATGTTCTGCAGGGTATTAGATGCTGCTGTGAGCCGAGGTGGTTGCAACCGAAACAAGGATCACCACAGGCTAAAGCCTGGGTTCTTTATGACACCATGCTGGACTCTCTGTGAGGAAGGAGGAGGTGAAGAGGAGGAGGAGGAGATGAAGGAGTAGGAGCAGGAGGGGGTGAAGAAGGAGGGGGAGGAGAAGGAGGTTCTGTGCCACACAAGTTGCCCCTGAAGCTGAGTGGTGGCGTTGGCTTTGACAGGAAGAGGGAGGAGGGGTGTGTGTGTGTGTGTGTGTGTGTGTGTGTGGAGGGGGGGTCTAGCTCCTGGTGCCACGTTTGCATCACAGAACTGTAATTCCTTTCAGTGCCGAGCAGAGTAGAGCACCTTTTCTTTCTTTAACCCTTTCTGACCCGTCGCTGCACCGATGACGCCCACAGAGTCACATGATGACATCACTATGTCCATAAACAAATAAAAAAAACACTTCCGCACTAACTTGCATGTTCGTCCGTCCTGACACACAATGTGTGTGTGTTGTATTTCTTTATTCACTCTCTTTTTGAAGCAGTTATGACTGTTTGGCTCTTCTTAACTGAAGGCATCCTGACTCTGCTAAGCCCCGCCCCCTTAATCAATCACATGTGTGTTCAATAAGTTGGTCATGTTGTGTGTCGACCCACAGAGCAGCGAGGTGGCTGCTGACTGTGGAGATAGATGGGTTTATATATGTTGTGAGACTAATCAGGCTGACGGGGAGCAGGTGGAGAGGGTGGAGACGTCCAGGTGGAGGTAACGATGACGATGACGATGATGGGGGCGGGGTCAGATCTCTACCGACAGGGAGGGGAGGGATGAAACCAGAACAAAGATGAGGAAATGCTCCACATGAGTTTCAGTTTACACAGGACATGTTCTGTTGTATAAAAGAAATATATGATGTTTATAACCTGGAATAAAAGGAGAACATTAGGACTGACAAGACAAATAATAATAACATTATGATCATAAACAGATAAACGAAAGGGAGAATAATGCACGGTCATGGTTACACATCAAACACTAACCTGGAGAGTGTTACAGTTAGTAAATAAGTATAATAAATAATATAATCATAAGCACATCATACAGCTAGTGAAGAGTTTACAGCGTTTCTTCTATAAACGCCGTCACATGAACCCGGCGAAGGTCTTTATTGGTCGGAAGAGAGAGAGACGGTCACATGATAAGAGTCTCATATAAACTCACTGTGCTAACAGGACAGCTTTCCATCTTTCCAGTCTGCTGTTTGCACTCCGTTACCATGGATACCAGGGGCATCAACACACAATGACAAATACCAGCATCTGTCCGTGTGTGTGTGTCTGTGTGTGTGTGTCTGTGTGTGTCTGTGTGTGTGTGTGTCTGTGTGTGTCTGTGTGTGTCTGTGTGTGTCTGTGTGTGTGTGTGTGTGTCTGTGTGTGTGTGTGTGTGTCTGTGTGTGTGTGTGTGTCTGTGTGTGTGTGTGTGTGTGTGTGTGTGTGTGTGTCTGTGTGTGTGTGTGTCTGTGTCTGTGTGTGTCTGTGTGTGTCTGTGTGTGTGTGTGTGTGTCTGTGTGTGTGTGTGTGTGTGTGTGTGTGTGTGTGTGTGTGTGGGTCAGTGAGGTTCAGTCTGTTCGGTAATGTGAGAGCGAGATGAAACACTCAGCCATCAGCACATTCCTCTGGGCATCGGTTTAGAGAGAGAGAGAGAGAGAGAGAGAGAGAGAGAGAGAGAGACAGAGAGAGAGAGACAGAGAGATAGATAGAGAGACAGAGAGACAGAGAGAGAGACAGTAGAAAAGGAAGAAGACGTCAGGAAGACAGGACTATAACAGAGGGAGGAAGGCAGGCAGCAGTAAACATGTTCGTTCTCAGCCCTATGTTCCCTCAACCCTATGTTCCCTCAGCCCTATGTTCCCTCAACCCTATGTTCCTTCAGCCCTATGTTCCTTCAGCCCTATGTTCCCTCAGCCCTATGTTCCCTCAACCCTATGTTCCCTCAGCCCTATGTTCCTTCAGCCCTATGTTCCTTCAGCCCTATGTTCCCTCAACCCTATGTTCCCTCAGCCCTATGTTCCTTCAGCCCTATGTTCCCTCAGCCCTATGTTCCCTCAGCCCTATGTTCCTTCAGCCCTGTGTTCCCTCAGCCCTATGTTCCTTCAACCCTTAGTCCCTCAGCCCTATGTTCCCTCAACACTATGTTTCTTCAGCCCTGTTCCCTCAGCCCTATGTTCCTTCAGCCCTATGTTCCCTCAACACTATGTTCCTTCAGCCCTATGTTCCCTCAGCCCTATGTGCCCTCAGCCCTATGTTCCTTCAGCCCTATGTTCCCTCAATCCTTAGTCCTTCAGCCCTATGTTCCTTCAGCCCTATGTTCCCTCAGCCCTATGTTCCTTCAGCCCTATGTTCCCTCAATCCTTAGTCCTTCAGCCCTATGTTCCTTCAGCCCTATGTTCCCTCAGCCCTATGTTCCCTCAGCCCTATGTTCCTTCAGCCCTGTGTTCCCTCAGCCCTATGTTCCTTCAACCCTTAGTCCCTCAGCCCTATGTTCCCTCAACACTATGTTTCTTCAGCCCTGTTCCCTCAGCCCTATGTTCCTTCAGCCCTATATTCCCTCAACACTATGTTCCTTCAGCCCTATGTTCCCTCAACCCTTAGTCCTTCAGCCCTATGTTCCCTCAGCCCTATGTTCCCTCAACCCTTAGACCTTCAGCCCTATGTTCCTTCAGCCCTGTTCCCTCAGCCCTATGTGCCCTCAGCCCTATGTTCCTTCAGCCCTATGTTCCCTCAATCCTTAGTCCTTCAGCCCTATGTTCCTTCAGCCCTATGTTCCCTCAGCCCTATGTTCCTTCAGCCCTATGTTCCCTCAGCCCTATGTTCCTTCAGCCCTATGTTCCCTCAGCCCTATGTTGAGTTTCTAGCTGACCAGTTCCCGGTGGCGTCTGGATGAGTTCAGCAGGTTAATGGAGTGTAATCATGTGACTTAGATTAACGCTTTCGTTGGCCATGTCTGCCCCACCCAGCTGTTGACGTGGGTTGAGGGAACCGTTGGAGACTTGTAGACTCCCTCCCGGACTAACGGGGCTGATGGAGACGGCTGTTATTCTGGCTTTTTTCTGCTTTGTTCCGCTCCGTTCAGAGGACTGATTGCCTCATTTTCTCCATTCTTTTCTCCATTTTCTCTGCTCCAGTCCCCCCCCCTTCAACATCCCACATCCTTCTGTGCTGCATGCTGAGGGGAAAAACGCAGACTCCACAGTAATTATCCAGCTGGAACTGCTCACCAGCTCTTCAGGCTCTATTAAATCCATTACCAACCAGGAAAACGCATTTTAAATGCCACCCTCGGCTTCAGAAGGCGCTTCTATACATCACTGTTATCATGTCGATACACTCGAGGTCCGGGTCCAACTGGGCCGGTCTGTCCTTCTCTTTGGGAGGTCGAGGTTGAAAGGTCGCGGTACGCCGGTGACCTGTGGTGAACCCGAAGCTAAGGGAAAAAGTTTTCAGGGGTAAAATTTGATCTGAAGTCATTTTCCATTCATCAGGAGAGAAAGAAGACTCGACTGGATAAAGGATGAGGAAAAAACGAGTGAGACATCTTTACTGGTTCTCTTACATAACATGCTAACATGCTAACACGCTAGCTGGGAATATGTTCATGGAACTACAAATGCAGGATATTTGGGTCTCTGGCTCCATTCACACACTAAACTTTACTTTGTTTTAGGTTACTTCACCTACGCTTATAACATGTATGGTCACTGTCTGGCCACTAGGGGGCAGCAGAAACAAGCTGTGAACACAACAAAGCACAGCTTGTTATCATGTTTTCAATCGATATGGAAAACATCTGCTTTTTTTTCTCCAATAAATAATTAATGTTGAATGAATTACATCTTTTTCTGATATGAACAATCTAAGTACAGCTAAATGGGACCAGGAGCAGAAGTCTGGTTACTCTGTGCTGCTGATGCCAGAGTGTGTGTGTGTGTGTGTGTGCGCAGCATACAGGGCTGACTGTGAAACGTACAGGTATCTACTGTCCGACCGGCCGGGCGGAGCTGCAGACGGGAATCAGACCGGCGGCAGAGACACTGAGTCCTGTATTAAAACAAATCAAACACACACTCTCTCTGCTAGAAGCTTGGAAGTCAACTTTTATTTATTGATACCGTATAAAAAAAATGGACAAGAGAAAATCATATATGTCTTTCATATTTTGTTTCAGTACTGCTGTTTATATGTGTAAACTGATTAACATAATGTATCTGATCTTGATAAGGAAGTCAACGTCCCCTTCAGGGCCCCTTCAGGCCCCTTCAGGTCCTCTTCAAACACTGATCCTGCATCAATGACGCTTTTATTCTGAAATCCTTTCTTGGGCGTTACAGAGGTCGACCGAATTCACCAAAATAAAGCCTCTTAACGTCTCAAACAGTAGTTGTTTGAAACACACTGAGCCCAAAGTAACAACGCTTTGTTTTACTATCCAAGCATTCAAATCAAATCTCCTATTTTCAAAATCCCAAGCCCTGAAGGATCATGGGAAACGTAGTCAAATGTTGCACTAGATATTGAGTAGCAAAACATGAGACATCCTCAGTGGGGACGGTGCTCTCGCACAAGATTTCTACAAAAATCGATTGATCCGTTTGAACCGTTGGAAAGCACCCCATAACATCCAGCCATTGTTCTCTGAGCTCTCCTGGGATTTATAACTTCAGTGAAGCAACGTATGTACTTTTCCCCGTTAAGCTCAGCTTTAAAGGCACGGAGAGCGATTATGAACGCATGAAGGAACACAACGTCGGAATGAAAGAGTGAAAAATAAAAGTAAATTCCAGAAGGCACTGGTGGTTATAGGAGGAGTACCAGCATTTATAAACCTTTATTCTACACCCTTAAGTCAAAATCTCATGGAGCCGATCTCGCTTGTAAATTCTTTGGGGGAGGGGCCATTTCACCTCCCCAATTTAGCATGTAGCCACCGCTAACATGTACACATCACTCCTGGTGCATTTTGCTGGTAAAGGAATCGAGATTCACACATTTTTAGTGATTTAAAAACATAAAGAAATAAACATTCGGTTTTAGATATTCGTCAGTGTAGCTGGAGGGTTTGTGAAACGCTGGTACGCCTTTTTATACGACTATTAACCGGCTAGCTGTTTATGTTTCTGTGCACAGCGTCCGTCTTGGTAGTTTGGACACCTTGTCGATATTTTCAAGTACTCTCCTCTTATTTCTCTCGGGGGAGTATAATAAATTAGATGCTCTTTGAACTGCCCTGCAGTTGCAATGTGACCGGTTGATGATACAAAGTGAAGACAATCATAAAACACATATTGGTATCAAAGTACAGTATCAGGAATGTGTATAAACAAACAAAACAAACGTGAGGAGCAAAGTTAACCTGATTTCTGGTTTTTTTTTCAATTTCAAAAAGTGAATACATACTGAAGTTGTCCAACAGTCTATGTGCGCAGATACCAAAAACAAAACATATATATATGTTGCTGTATTCATATTCAATGAAACATGAAAAGGGGGGTTAAGGATAACAATCCGAAGCCTCAAAGATTTCCACCAACGTAACATTCAAAAACACGTAAAAAAAAACCTTTCCTCGTAACATCTGTACACTTTCTGACCACAGATCCATGGAACTGTAACACTTCATTAAAGGGCGGGATTAAAGAAGGCTTTGGTCCAAAATGTTTTTTCTCCTTTTAGCAAATCAGATATGTACGACGGCGTATCAGGGCCATGAGAGGGGGCAATATTCAAATAAAGTCGCACATTTGCTCCAGCGGCAACTTATTTACTTCCTCTTTGAGCATCTTAGCCCGATGACAGTTTGGTCTCATATCAATAAAACCAACACCATCACCCTGAGGACCTTAACGAGGTGTTGTCACTTTAATTGCATTAATTAGAAAATGAAATGCCGGTTGTTAGCATCGTAATAACTTTTTTTCTCTGAATATTGCCCCCACTCTCCGCTCCGTTTTTTCCCCTTCAGCTCCCTGATACGCCGTCGTGTTACTTCCTCGACCAATTCAAATCAAAGTGAAATCTAATTCCCTAAACCGGATTCACAGCGATGGAGAAACCAGGTTTAATTCAGATTCTCATGTCCAACCTACTTTACCGCCGTGACTTCCTCTGTAACTTTGGCCTTGCTCAGTAGTTGATGAAGATAACGAAGACATTTCATCCATTGCGGTACTCTTCTGTGGACTTCCTGTCCCTACATGCTTTGCTGTCCAGCAACAATCCTCCCTGATCTCATAAATCACGCCAACACAAAAGTAGAAATATTTCCCCCGAACCCCCTCGTTCACTCTCTGTGAGGGACGAAATGTCAAGTCAAACTGCTTTTATCAAACTTTGGACCTCATATTCCTACGTCTTCCCTCGCAGGATGGTTATTTTATTTTGAAAAGACTTCTTTTATTTTGAAAAGACTTCTTGCTAAATGCCCTAAATGTAAACGTTCTAACGGTCTGACTTGACTCTCTCCGGGACAGAAGAGGAACGCGGAGCATCCGGGGCTGGAAGCTGATATTTTGGTGTATAGCGGGACTACCTCCGGCAGCGAGGACCAAGACCCGGTCCAGAGAGCGGTAAGTCTGAGATATGAAGACGGGGCGTGTGGGGGGGTTGGGAGGCGGGGTTTGTCTGTGTGATTCAGGGTCGGAGGCTGGGCGGGGGGCGGGACGGCGGTGCACAGGGAGGACCCGGCGGGGTTCGGGACGGCGGCGGTCCAGGGGGAACCGGGCCTGCTGGGGGGGCTCTGGCAGGAGGGCTGGCGGCGGCGGCAGGAGATGGCGGGGAGGAGGAGGGCGCTGGGCGGTAGTCTGGCGGCGGTGGCGACGGCGTGTGGATCGGGCTGCGAGCTGCAGCTTTGGCTGCCGCCGACTCTTCTTTCACTCTGGTGAAGTTGATGCATCGACCCTGAAGGGAAGCAGAGAGACACGTTCATGGTCTCCAGAGGATCAACCCCACTGACTTTACAGCCCCAGCCCACCACCAGGTCCACATTTTCATTAGTTTAATTCTTTGGTATCAGATTCATAACCTGCACCACCTAATACAACATAATAATAATAACAATAATAATAATAATAAATATCAACAACCTAATACATAATAAATAACATGAACATTTTGAATCAGATGCAGATTTAAAAATAGAATAAAAGTACAAACGTACTACGTGTGACATGAAGGTTGGATTTTGAATAATATTTGAAGTATAAAATGCCTTCAGGAAGCAGACACACAATCCGAAGCACATCTGGGTTTAGAAAGCAGTGGCATCGGTCCACCACATGGTACAGTTACTGCTGTGTGTGTGTGTGTGTGTGTGTGTGTGTGTGTGTGTGGCCAGCTGGTGTTCCAGATTACACTCAAATCCCGGCTTTGTCTCCCCGACACAAATGATCCCGGTTATCCCAAATGTTCTGTTCGAGGACCGTCCCTCCCCAAAGACCGTCACACTAATGATGAGACCGTGTGTGTGTGTGTGTGTGTGTGTGTGTTAATGGTAGCAGTGAAAAGCTGCATATAAAGTTTTAACAGCAGTAAGGTCGACTTATCGGACTGTAAAACAAATTAATTTGTTCCGGCAGAAATCAGGTTTCGCTCTCGAGCCGCTCGTAAAAATATTACACTAAACCACGAGTTCACGGAGGTCGCCGTTACCGTGGTAACCCTACCCGCTACCCACAGTCTGCATGTGTGTGTGTGTGTGTGTGAACAAACGTTTAATCTGTTAATAACCAGCGAGATCAGAGCGGCGAGATCGGGGTTTTATATTAGAGATGAAAAATAGATCGATATAAATAAATACTCTGTAATGTCTGTGGAACCACGTTCTGGATCTACTCTGTTGGTCTACGTTGTTTGGAAACAAAGGGAGAAAACAAGACTAGAAAGAGGATAATAATAATAATATATGATATAGTATATAATAATAAATCCAAACTGTCTAAAAGGACAAATAAGCTGCTGTGATTTGAATAAAAGGAGTCCAGCTGTCTCCGACTCTTTAAGCTGTTTTCTTGCCTCCTGGAAACAGAGCTTTCTGTCCTTTCACTTAAAGTGAATTAAAACGAGATGCACTGTGCCTTTAAATGTGTGTGAACCTTGCTGCAGGTGAGAGAGAGAGAGAGAGAGAGAGAGAGAGAGAGCTGCATGTGGACGGCGTTTAAATAAAAACTTGGTGTACGTTGCTCTGTGGTTTTGAAGTTTATGAACATTTTCCTGGATTAAAGAAAGCCACACTCACTCGTCCTCCTCGTCTTATGACCGTCTCACCAAGGTCATTAAACCGCCTCGGCCTGCCGGTGTGTGTGTGTGTGTGTGTGTGTGTGTGAGAGAGACACGGGCGGTTTGGTGGAGATATGACCTCATGTCCTTCAGCCAGCTAAACGCGTCCCTCAGGGAGGCTTGTGTTTATGTGCATGAGAGAGAGAGAGAGAGAGAGAGAGAGAGAGAGAGAGACTACAGCTTCCTCATCCTGAACTCTCTGATGTCAGTGTGATGGATGTGGTTTGGTGACACACGCTCTCATAATTGCTAACATCTAGATAACTTCACACACACACTCACACACACACACACACACACACACACACACACACACTCACACTCACACTCACACCACACACACACACACACACACACACACACACACACACACTCCTGCTCTGATTCATACTGAGCAAACAAAAGGAGGTTGTTGAGTTCATTGGAACAAAGAAAAAAATGTGTGTGTGTGTGTGTGTGTGAGTGTGTGTGTGTGTGTGTGTGTGTGTGTGTGTGCCGGGCCGGTTCTCTAGAAGCTGTTGCCATGGCGATCGGCATGGCGATGAAAGATGCTGTTGCCAAAAATCAAGCTTCAGGTTTCAGGTTTTCAGGATTTTAGGGTTTAAGGTTTTCAGGGTTTCAGGTTTTCAGGTTTCAGATTTTCAGGGTATCAGGTTTTCAGTTTTTTAGGTTTCAGGGTTTCAGGTTTTAGGATTTCAGATTTTCAGGGTTTCAGGTTTTTAGGGTTTCAGATTTTCAGGTTTTCAGGTTTCAGGTTTCAGGTTGTCAGGGTTTCAGGTTTCAGGGTTTCAGGTTTCAGAATTTCAGGGTTTCCCGTTGTCGGGTTTTAGGGTTTCAGGTTTTAGGGTTTCAGATTTTCAGGGTTTCAGGTTTTTAGGGTTTCAGATTTTCAGGTTTTCAGGTTTCAGGGTTTCAGGTTTTCAGGTTTCAGAATTTCAGGGTTTCAGATTTCAGGGTTTCAGGTTGTCGGGTTTTAGGGTTTCAGGTTGTCAGGGTTTCAGGGTGTCAGGTTTTCAGGTTTTCAGGTTGTCAGGTTTTCAGGTTTCAGGGTTGTCAGGTTGTCAGGGTTTCAGGTTGTCAGGGTTTCAGGTTTTCAGGTTTCAGGGTTGTCAGGTTGTCAGGGTTTCAGGTTGTCAGGTTTCAGGGTTGTCAGGTTGTCAGGGTATCAGGTTTTCAGTTTTTTAGGTTTCAGGGTTTCAGGTTTTAGGATTTCAGATTTTCAGGGTTTCAGGTTTTTAGGGTTTCAGATTTTCAGGTTTTCAGGTTTCAGGTTTCAGGTTGTCAGGGTTTCAGGTTTCAGGGTTTCAGGTTTCAGAATTTCAGGGTTTCCCGTTGTCGGGTTTTAGGGTTTCAGGTTTTAGGGTTTCAGATTTTCAGGGTTTCAGGTTTTTAGGGTTTCAGATTTTCAGGTTTTCAGGTTTCAGGGTTTCAGGTTTTCAGGTTTCAGAATTTCAGGGTTTCAGATTTCAGGGTTTCAGGTTGTCGGGTTTTAGGGTTTCAGGTTGTCAGGGTTTCAGGGTGTCAGGTTTTCAGGTTTTCAGGTTTTCAGGTTTTCAGGTTTCAGGGTTGTCAGGTTGTCAGGGTTTCAGGTTGTCAGGGTTTCAGGTTTTCAGGTTTCAGGGTTGTCAGGTTGTCAGGGTTTCAGGTTGTCAGGTTTTCAGGTTTCAGGGTTGTCAGGTTTTAGGGTTTCAGGTTGTCAGGTTTTCAGGTTTCAGGGTTGTCAGGTTTTAGGGTTTCAGGTTGTCAGGGTTTCAGGTTTTCAGGGTTGTCAGGTTTTAGGGTTTCAGGTTGTCAGGTTTTCAGGTTTCAGGGTTGTCAGGTTTTAGGGTTTCAGGTTGTCAGGGTTTCAGGTTTTCAGGGTTTCAGGTTTCAGATAACGCTTTAAAGCGACTCCACTTCCTCTTTGAATCAACATTACACATCCTGGACGTCAGCCGGCCTGCGAGATGTTTCTGCCGCTTCGTTACAAACCGCTCGATGACATCATTGGAGTGGAAAGAGAGGCGCCGAGCCGAGCGTACGCATGCAGCCGTCGCTAACAGCTTCTCTGGGAAACAGAAAATCTGTTGACTCAGGAAATCAGATCCCAAATCTGTTTTTATTTGACTGCCAGTTTGCCTTTGGTGGAGCTTTAATTGTCAGCTAATGGTCACTGTTTTGCTGAAAGCGGATCCTTGTCCATGTTCCCGTCTGAGGTGCCAAGAAAACGCTCTTAAACGTGGAATTCCTGTTAAAAAGGAATCGTTGGAAATGTTCTGCTAATAAGGAAGGATTTTAACTAGCGCTCCGGGACCGGATCAGCAGGGGAGGGGGGACAGGAGGACCAGGTCTACAGCCAGGCTGGCAGCTCTGCAGGGACGGATGGATGAGGGATGGATGGATAGATGAGGGATGATGGATGGATGAGGGGATGAATGGATGAGGGATGGATGGATGGATGGATGGATGGATGAGGGATGGATGGATGAGGGATGGATGGATGGATGAGGGATGGATGGATGGATGGATGAGGGAATGGATGATGGACGGACGGATGGATGGATGGATGAGGGGACGGATGGATGAGGGATGATGGATGGATGAGGGGATGAATGGATGAGGGATGGATGGATGGATGGATGGATGGATGAGGGATGGATGGATGAGGGATGGATGGATGGATGAGGGATGGATGGATGGATGGATGAGGGAATGGATGATGGACGGACGGATGGATGGATGGATGAGGGGACGGATGGATGAGGGATGATGGATGGATGAGGGGATGAATGGATGAGGGATGGATGGATGAGGGATGATGGATGGATGGATGAGGGATGATGGATGGATGAGGGGATGAATGGATGAGGGATGGATGGATGAGGGATGATGGATGGATGGATGAGGGGACGTATGGATGAGGGATGATGGATGGATGGATGATGAATGGATGGATGATGGATGGATGGATGATGGATGGATGGATGATGGATGGATGGATGAGGGATGATGGATGGATGGATGATGAATGGATGGATGATGGATGGATGGATGATGAATGGATGGATGGATGATGGATGGATGGATGATGGACGGACGGATGGATGGATGGATGAGGGGACGGATGGATGAGGGATGATGGATGGATGAGGGGATGAATGGATGAGGGATGGATGGATGAGGGGACGGATGGATGAGGGATGATGGATGGATGGATGATGGATGGATGGATGGATGGATGGATGAGGGAATGGATGATGGATGGATGAGGGATGATGGATGGATGGATGGATGGATGAGGGATGGATGGATGGATGGATGGATGAGGGATGATGGATGGATGGATGATGAATGGATGGATGGATGAGGGATGGATGGATGAGGGATGGATGGATGGATGAGGGATGGATGGATGGATGGATGAGGGAATGGATGATGGACGGACGGATGGATGGATGGATGAGGGGACGGATGGATGAGGGATGATGGATGGATGAGGGGATGAATGGATGAGGGATGGATGGATGAGGGATGATGGATGGATGGATGAGGGATGATGGATGGATGAGGGGATGAATGGATGAGGGATGGATGGATGAGGGATGATGGATGGATGGATGATGAATGGATGGATGATGGATGGATGGATGATGGATGGATGATGGATGGATGGATGAGGGATGATGGATGGATGGATGATGAATGGATGGATGATGGATGGATGGATGATGGATGGATGGATGATGGATGGATGGATGGATGATGGATGGATGGATGATGGACGGACGGATGGATGGATGGATGAGGGGACGGATGGATGAGGGATGATGGATGGATGAGGGGATGAATGGATGAGGGATGGATGGATGAGGGGACGGATGGATGAGGGATGATGGATGGATGGATGATGGATGGATGGATGGATGGATGGATGAGGGAATGGATGATGGATGGATGAGGGATGATGGATGGATGGATGGATGGATGAGGGATGGATGGATGGATGGATGGATGAGGGATGATGGATGGATGGATGGATGGATGAGGGATGGATGGATGGATGGATGGATGAGGGATGATGGATGGATGGATGATGAATGGATGGATGGATCAAGATCAAGGAGGATTTCTTCCCACAATATTTTCACAGGTTAAAAAGTATCTAAAGCAACATGATGTTAGATTAAAATATGATCCTGGGCGTCATGAAACAAAACAACACAAGTTACCAGAGAACTCAATAAAAGAGACATAGAAGGAACATGGGAACCTGAGAGATGCCTGGAGGTGGAGAGGAAGGTCAGCAGGTATAAAACTCTGCAGGACTCGAACATGTGGACCGGGGAGGAAGTGGATGTGAGAGGGTGTGTGTGTGATGACAGACGGGCTGAGGTACTCACATGATCCCCGGGCTGAGGTCTCATCAGGGAGACCTGGTCGTACCCGCGTCGGAACAGAGCCCAGATAGCATCCAGTTTACCCTGAAGACCACGGAGAGGGAACACGTTAAACATCTGGACACCGCAGACTCAATCACATCCTATCAACACCGTTCCTACTGTATCGGTCTGAAACAAACACTGCAGCAGCTGATTGGCTGCTTCCTCTCTGGTTCCCTATTTAAACCCTGCTATAAGGTGTATATGACTGGATGTAGTGATTCTACTGGAGGAGCAGACTGATGATGACGTCTCTCCGTCTGGAGAACACGTTAAATCACTTTGGCCACATTCATACTTGGAAGGTTTTGTGTGCTTTTTTCAGCTAATGATACACAAATATGTCCCGGAGGTTCTTTCCTCCTCCCGTCTGTCTTGTGAAACCTCTAAGTTTAGGCTGCGTTGTGGGTGGAGATGGAGAGAAAACCCAGCAGTTATTTGAAACTCGCCGGGCCGGAGCTCAAAAACGTGCCGCGGTCGGACGGTGAATAACTGAAATGTGTGACTTTAGCTTCTCTGCTAAAAACATGAGGGATAATGATGAGTGCTTACCCGGATGGGCGTGTACCACTTCCGGTTTTGAGGCGCCTTCTTGTTGTGAGCTTTCCTGGGTTTGGGCTCGAAGGGCTCGTACTCCTGCTCCGGCATTTTCACCACGGCGTTCTTCGGCTTCTCCAGCTTCGCCCCCTCCTCGGTGGAGCCCTTCCCCCCCCAACGCACCTGCATGAAGACACAGCGGCATGTCGTCTGTTGGTGCTTATGTTGTGTTCAGGGCTCCTCCACCTTCTCCAAAGTCACACTCAAGCACTTTATTCTACATCCAAGCACTTGAAAACACACTAACATTCAAGTGTTTTCCAGGATTTCCAGCACCCGTACCGACCCTGTTGGTTGTACATTTAATGGTGATTTTTTTGTATTTCTGTCATCTCGTCACCTCCATCCTCTTGATCCCTCCGATTCCTCGTCCTCCGTAATACGAGGCGTCCACGGTGGGCCACTTCTTCTTCGGCATGCCGTCTTCATCGTCTGAACTCTCCTAGAAAATGCATAATTACACAAAAAGAGCGTTCTTTTCCATATCTCCTCACACAGATATAGAAGTTTTTACAAGCTTGTGTGTTTGACTCACGGGCTCAGGAGGAGGTGGAGGAGGCGGCTCTTTAATCACCTGTGGAGCAGTAAGAGAGATGACATCGTTTAGTTTTCCACAAACACATTAATCACATCTCACAACCTCTTCAGGGTCTCTACGTTTGTTCGTGCTTTTTTGTAAGGACCCTGTGCTGCTTATCGGTGTTTTAAAATGTCTGTAGTTTGGCTTCCTCACCACGGTGCAGCAGAGAGGCCAGAACCACCACATGAAGAGCAGGGCCAGCAGGAGGAACAACACCAGCAGGGTGATCAGGAGGATGGTGCCGTCGAACTGGGGAGTGAACACAGTGTCACCACCACATGCATGACATCATCGGTCTAAAAGGGAGGACTGGTATGAAACTAGAGCACCTCAGGATCCATCCATCGATACCAAAACACAGGACTTCTTCCAGGGTGTTCTGCAACGTCTTAGTGTCTTATTTTTTATACATTCTCGAGTTAAATTGAGCACCAAATCTGTGTAATAAATGCTTTCAACCCCCAAAAACAATTTTATGAGACATAATCATCTTCAGGATATTCTTATCTTTTAATCAAATACATAATTTATGAAATAAGAACTATTTCTCCCCCTAAAGACCCTAAAGAAAAAGCCAGTCTATGTGGGTAACACAATCCTACACCGCTGGTAGTTGAAGAGAGGAAATTGTGAAATGCGTTTAGTAAGAGAAGTAGTCGAGGGAATAAGAGGAGAAGCAGAGGAGGTCTTCACTTCTGCCAACGTCAATATTCCTGTTTTTTGTTGGTGAGCGTTCGCTGCGTGATCGCTGAATGAATCCATCAAGCTAACTCCGAGGGAGGCTGGCATCCAGTGAGCCAAACATGGTTCCCATTACAGACCGCTGATGAGGATCACATGTGGTTGGACTTTCCCCTATCTATCCATCTTCTGGGCCGGGACCCTGGGGAGGGGGGGGATTCATCTGAAAGCCACTAATTATTATCTCTTGGAGATTTCCCAATCAGCAACTTTTCTACAAGCTTTGATCGCCGACGAGCAGAACTTAACGGTGGAGCAAACATCGACCACATCTTAGTTTTGTACACAAAGCGTGAGTTTCTACAAAACGCAGAGTGGCCCTCTGGGAGAAGCAGGGAGGAGTTTGTCCGTCTTCACTTCTGATTAATGCTAACGTTGTTTATTGCAGCGGGCCGACCCGTCACCATCACTTAGCAACTCGTCTTGTTGCCTTACGCCTGGAGTGACTTTGGGCTGCGTGGTTTAGTGCAGACTAGGGGAGAAAACGAAGCAGCTAATTGCTAGGGTGTGTCTAATTGAGCTGCGTTTGAATCCACAGTATTTACATGGATGTCACGTGGACCGAGGGGAGAGACTCTGCTGATGTTCTCCTTTTGTTTAGTTCAATTTAATCTTGCTTTTTAGGGGATGAAACACCCGGTTAAATGCTTTGCGCAAGGGCACTGTTGAAATTGAACCGGCAGCCTCGTTTTTTTCTCTCCTGGGGGTTCAGAGGGTCTTTTTTTTTTAGGTGGATCGCTACGACAAACTCCTGTGGTTTGGCTCCCGAAAGAAAAGAGGAAAAATAAGAAAATGGAGAAGGGGAAGATGAAAGAGGAGGGGGTCACTGCAGAGAAGAAAAACAACAAACTTGTAGGGAACGAGAGACGAGGTCGGAGAGGCCAGAAGAAGCAGAAGGAAGAAGAGTGGAAACCACATGCATGACAAGAGGAAATGGAAATATTCCAAAAGTAGCTCCATAATTCTACTTTTTATATGAACTATTTTCTTCTTTTGTTGCACTTTGATGCATCTCCGACAGGAACCGGACGGCTCGTTAGCTTCAGTGTGATGATTGTACTGATCCACTGGATGGTGAACAACCTGCAGGACTGGTTAAAGTCTCCACTTACACACTCGGTGGTGGTGATGTGCACGTTGCTGCTGATGAAGGACAGCCCGTCGTTCATGCTCACCTGCAGATAAATCACCCTGAAACAAAAGAAGGAGACCAACACAAAGGACCAAGTCAGTGCCGGGACGTTGCAGTTTGTTTAGTCTGAAGCATTTCCTTCTTAAACTCAGTTTATTTGACCAGAATGATGTCACTTGAACTCGGGTTCACACCAAATCACGTCACCGAGCCGACAAACAACAGGAAGCAATCACAGAACAAAGAGAGCGACGCTGGAAATCAGTTCTCTCTTCAAAGCCCTGCTGGACTCAGATCCAGACGAAGGCGGTTAAACATGTGACCAGAACCACGTCCAACCAAATGAGCTGCTTGATGAGACGTCTGCAGTTTGAACACAAAGGTTTTCCACTGTGGTTGAAGACCAGAGGAGGATAAACAAACCGAAGGTGTGATCGCGTGTCACAAAGCAGGCACGCAGGCCGAGGTGGGATGGATGAACTTCAACCAAAAAATGGAAATGGAAGAAAAAAAGACCTGCAAAAAGTTCAGAATGTTGTTTTTTTTATGGTTCTGGGCAACGTGACACCGTCCCTCTTTCAATGTGTGAGCTCTGCTTGTTTGGAATGTAAAATAAACCAAAGTGTAACGTTCTCTCCTCTCTTCTATCATGGATCACCTCTTCCTCCTCCTTCCTCCTCCTCTCCAAACTCCTCCCTGAACCCTCGGAGGGTTTTAACTCTGCATGAGTCCTCCTGGATGGTCTGAAGGGTCCCTTCCTCCTCCGAGTGGGAAAAACAATTCTGAGAATGTCATGTGACGTCTCTCCTGCAGACCTTCAGACATGTGGATCAAAAGGCACATATTTCAAACCCCCACCATCCCTGGTTCTTATTGGGAACCAGGAGAACGTGAATGCGGTCTGGCAGAAAGAAAGCAGGCCGGCGGACCGATAAACCTGTCTTTCCTCTGAGTCAGGGAGCTGTCTGTCTGCTTGTAAAAACAGGGGGGAGAAGAGGTGGGTTAGGGGGCGAAGTTCATGATCAACAACAGACGCACCTTGTTGATGACAAACAGCTGGGCTCGGAGGGATTCAGACTTCAAAACAAGTGTTAAAGGGTTTCTCTGGGGCAAAACAACACGCCTCAGAGTTCCTCTGGGTTACTCAAACAATAGTAAACATGCCGTTTGTTGGGACTATTTTCTGTGGCGGATGAATGCTTCATTGGTTCTTGAGTGAGGATGGCAGGGAGGATGTGGGAGTCAAAATTAATTACAGTGCCCGTGTTTGATTGGTTTTTATAAATCTATCTCCTTCTATCATATATTTTACTGGATTCTTTCTGTCAGGAGGAAGACGAGGAGCTGCAGCAGAAACACAAAAACAGTGTGAATTTGAGGATGTGGAGGAAATGTTATTTGTAGAGCGAAGTGTATGACAGCTGCTCAGCAAGGAAATAAAGCAGACAGGACACACACACACACACACACACACACACACACACACACACAACACACACACACACACACACACACTCTAGAATGGGATATACACTAGAGTTCATGAGCTGAAAAATCCACATTACAACACAAGCGTTTGCTATGAAAAGTAACCCAAGAGGCTTATTAGTCAAAACTAACTTTGTTAGTCTGGGTATGAATGAAGCAGTTTTTCCACACACACACACACACACACACACACACACACACACACACACACACACACACACACAGACACACTTGAAAGGCCAGGCCGACTGCTACATGGCTTTGATCAGCACACAAACCGGACAGGGAGACGGTGGAAGGAGGTCTGGGAGTCTGACGGGGATGAAAGAACGTTTCTGGGTGACGGAGCCGAATAAAAGAAAAATGAACCGTCGGGCTGGTGAAAAGAAAAGAGCCACCGTGGCACCGCGAGCAAAGAGGAACAGGGAGGGGGAGATAAGTGTGGGGTCGGGGAGGCGGGAGGTGAAGTCGGGATGGAAAGTTCAGGAGAACAGAGAAGATATACAAAGAGCTGGTCTGGACCGGCACACGATGTACCCGCATGTTTACGACCCTCCGCTGAGGTATCGATTAAAGCTCCACTCATCAGCCTGAAAGTCTTTCCTCCCTGCAGTTACAATCTAAAATCTCTCCTTTCCACTTCAGTGCAAGTAGCAGGGTTCCTCCACCTTCTCCAAAGTCACATTCAAGCACTTTCCAAGCACTTCAAGGTGCATTTCCATGCTTTTCCAGCCCCTTCCAGCTGTGGTAAACTCCATCTTTGTACCAATCCAATGGTCAGTATTCAGTCTACTTATTCTGTCACTTGTTCATCACATTAAATGAGATGTTATTGTCCTCTAAACAACCAACATGATGTTTGGAGACAGCTTTTTACAGAAGGACCACAAATGAAAGGAAAACTAATTCCACTAACACGATCCACAGAAATATAATCACTCTAATTACATCATCTGTTCATCATCAAAAGTCATTTTACATAAAGAAATGTCACGAAATGCTGTTTTAGTCCCTCAGATATGGAGACTTCTGTATCCATAGATGTCATCACATTAAAGTGTTTTCAAGTAGGAAGCCTGAGTTATTAACCGTGTGTTGGACGACGTGTACGTGAGAATGAAAATAAAGGAATGTGTGTGGTAATTACAGATGATTAGTGTTACACGTCAGTAACAGTAACAGTGAGTGATATCCAACCACCGTGAACTGAAGCCTCTCCTCTGTGGCCTGGTGGACTTCTCTTCCCATAAATACTCGGGTCAGAGAGGTTTGTGGATTGTTGATGTTGGAGGCAGCGACTGTTCGGGTTTGCAACAGAAAAATACTGTCGTGACTGTCGTGTGGTGAATGTTTGAGTAAAACAACCTCAGTTGTCTTAGTTTTCATGTCCCGCCTCTCCTCCTCCTCCTCCTGCTCCTCCTCCTCCTCCTCCAGTGAGCCGGGGAACATCAGAGTGATGAAACCGGTATTTTTCCTGCCAATAGATCTGATCCTGGACTAACAAACACAATCCGCTCTCATCAGATCGACTCCCACTCATCTCAGGCTGAGAGCCAGGCAGCGTAGTACAACGCAGGTCAGATGTGTTTTTCTCACAAGACCAAAAGGAAAGTTAGAGTTCTTTGGATCTGGATCAGAACAGGGCCGACAACACGAGGACCGGACGAGACCTGGAATCAGGCTTTTCAGTGCTCAAGGATTCTCCAGGATCATGCAGATTACATGAAGCTGCTACAGACGTATAGATATGTATTTCACAGCAGTTTGGACGCCTTTAAAGCTGCTTTATTAGTTTATTAAGCCAATTAAAGGCAGTGTAAGTTTCTATCGACTGACGTGTTTCCCAGTGAAACTCACTGATTTGTTTTCCACAAAGACATTTAAAAATACGAAGACATTGACTTTTTTTGTCACGAGACCGATGAGCGTCTCTGAAAGTCAAAACAACAACCCGGTTGTTCCGTTCTAATTCAGGAACACAAGCAGCACAAAAGCATGAAGGCTTCACCGCTGCATGTGTTGCCGTGGCTACAGAGCCGTATTGTGTTTTGCTGCACCGGGATCTAAGAAGAGAGGAATGCGGCCGCGTATGGGGATCGTAAAAAGAGCTAATGTATGGCAGGTTTCTAGTGCCCCGTCTACATGTGTTTCTCTGTGTTTGAAGGCATGTGATCAGAGATGTGCAATCACACGAGAGAGGTCACCTACTTCCCAACTTCATCGATGACCGGAGCCGGACACAGTAAGAAGGTGTTTTCTACTCCAGCCGGCTTTTCATCTAGGAGACAAAGACAACGTGTTTTATTTCATACGCCGACAGAAAGACGACAACAGCGACCCAAACAGAGAACCTGCACCTCGCTACTCACTGACTGTGACGGTGTCGTTGATTTTGAAGCTGCAGAGCACCTGGTTCATGTTCCTGCCGTGAAGAAAGCCGTTTCCTCTCACCACCACTTGGAAAGACTCTGGTTGGACAACACAACAAAAAGACATGTTAGACATCGTTTTCATGGCCACCCAGTTCCATTTTACACCCACAGCACGGATGGAGGGCATGTTTAAACCATCCTTCTATTGATTACGTTTATTTGTCTGCGTGAGGTCAATAACATTTGAACTGTCGCCAAAATAAAACAGCCCCAACATATATATATATATATATATATATATATATATATATATATATATATATATATATATATGGCTCTTAAATCTAACCTCCAAAAACTGACCAAGACATAAAAGCAGTTAAAGTTAAACAGAACAAATCTCTGATCTGGCAGGGTGAACATTTACACTAGTGTCTTTAATCTATGAGCCCAGCTTTTATGAGTCAGCTTCTCCACCACTCAACAAGAGAAAATCAACATGTCACACATTCACTTCACTCGTAGTTGTATTGTTGACTGTAAAGCAGAGAAAACACTGCAAATACATGAAGATGAGCCTAAATCTGCAGGACTGAACTGGACAGAGGCCAGTATTCTCTTCCAAGGGAAATACTTAAGCAATTTACAGCTTGATAAAAAGACAAAAGCAGATGTGAGAAGCTGTAAAAGTCCTTTACAGTGTTCATTTGCACCCTTTAATGTCCTTATTAATACTGGTTTAACTGTCATAATCTCACGGTCAATCCTTCCTAATGACACCCGGTGATGTTAATCCCCCAACAGACTTCCTGTTAGTGACCCGGATGCCCATATATGGTCGTTTTTCATTCCAGAAGTTAGAGACGGGGAGACAACTGATGGGAGGCTGACACTGGTGTGTGTGTGTGTGTGTGTGTGTAGCTCCACACCTCCTGCACACACACTGGAGGGCTCAGCTGCCAAAATCTCAATGCAGGATTTCTTGATGATCTGGAGGGAAAATGAGGAGAACGTCGTCATTTTTTCTACACTTGTAATACCGACGCTGGCCTCTTTGTAACACGCAGGTTTGCCAAATTGTACTGTAGTAAAAGAAAATGTCAGTCCAGAGCTCAATAAAAGAAATGTCGCTGAGCTTTGAGTCATTTCCTTCATCACACTGCATCACTGTCTGTCGACTCAAACCGTGACATCATGCAAGCTCATGGTGATGAGGAACAAGGTTTCTGTGTATTCATACATAAGTCAGTTCTGAAAACTCAGGATAAATATATCAACATTAATGCAGCAACAGCAGATGAGTTTACCGAGTCGATGACGCCGCGGAGGGCGTGGAAGCCGCCCAACACAGGAAACACATGCTCGATGGTGTCTGCAATGGTGGCGAGCTGTCGAGGGAGGAGGGTCCAGTCAGAATTCACTAAATATTCATGAACATTTGAGTGTGTTTATGGAGAAGTATCCAACATTCAGAGGTGGAGGAAACTAGATTAGATGACTCATCGATTACTTCTGTAAAACTGAGTTTCTTCACAAAGACTCTAAATCTGGCCTCTCATACATATTTCACATTAAAGAGCCTGAATCATCTTCCTCTTCCTCCTCCTCCTCATCATGTTATTCAAGTTGCAGACGTTTCTCCACTCCAGTGTTGTGTGTTGGCATCCTGAGACCTCAAAAATCACTTGGATCGGTTTTCAGGAAATTTTAAATTATGGGTTTGCAAAAATTGCACAGAGGTAAAACGGCGTTTCCTGCAAGTCTGGATTCCTGAGCACATGTGGTGCTGTACATGCACGGCCTGTATATCAGAGCAGATGGATCACATTCAAGCACTTTCCAAGCATTTCCAGGTGCATCGCCATGCTTTTCCAGCCCCTTCCAGCTGTGGTAAACTCCATCTTTGTACCAATCCAATGGTCAGTATTCAGTCTACTTATTCTGTCACTTGTTCATCACATTAAATGAGATGTTATTGTCCTCTAAACAACCAACATGATGTTTGGAGACAGCTTTTTACAGAAGGACCACAAATGAAAGGAAAACTAATTCCACTAACAGATCCACAGAAATATAATCACCAACTATTTTCATCATCTGTTCATCATCAAAAGTCATTTTTCATAAAGAAATGTCAGGAAATGCTGTTTTCAGTCCCTCAGACATGGAGATCTTCTTCTGTTTTATCATAGATGTCATCACATAGAAAACTAAAATGCAAGGATTACAGATGTGTGATGTTGGACGTTACCTGAGTCTCGTTGAAGTCTTTGACACCGACACAGTACACGATCGCGCCGAGAGACCGAGCTCTCTCCGCCTGTTGGAAGACACAGTAGTAAGTTCCAGAACACATGAAGGACTATCCATCTGCAGCAGGGGTTTCTGGGAGTTTCTACCTCTTGCTGCGCCGTGATGAGCTGGTGTTCCTGCAGCTCTCCGTCCGTCAGAGCGATGATCACGCTGGCGGTGCCTGAGGAAGCAGACGAGTTACAACCCCGGACATAATCACAGCTTTAACTAGATATCAGAACAAATGCTTTAATGCCTACCGAAGTTCTCCTGGTAAATCTGCTCGTTCGCCTTTAAGTGAGAAGACGTTTTCATGGTCAGAAAGTGTCACATTTAAATGTTCAAAGTTGTTTTTAGGCATGGAGGCATCAGGATGAAGACTCACCCTCTGCAGGCCGAGGTGCATGAAGGTGTCTCCACCAGGAATCTCTCTCTTCAGAGCGTTCAGACCCTTCCTGATGTCCACTCTGCAGAGATGCTCTCCTCAGTTAGTATGATTTTTATATCTCTATCCTTTACAAAGGTTTCCCCACCATTCTGTCCATACTACATAATATACCGGCACAGTTTGCATTGACATTTGCACTGTTTTGCTGTTGCTTTATTTATTTATTTTTTTACATATGATAATAAATGCTTTGAATCTTGAATCTTTGAATCTACTAATGAATAAAACACTGAATGAGGTACTTCAGTTTACTTTACGTTTGATTCTTTGTGCATGAAGAACTAGAATATCATGTATTCAGTGTAGTTCATGTATTATTCCAACAGACTTCATCGTTTACCTGCTTTCTGTCAGTTTCATGATGGTGGATGCTCTGGAGGAGAACGTGATGAAGGACATCCTCAGCATTGGACTGGAACAGCAGAAAGAAGAAAAACACCATCATGAGTAAAATCCCCTCAGATGACCGGACCTCTCTGATGATTCCTGTTAAAACACTATATTCAATAGCATCTGGCTGCTGGCCGGTGATTTCCCACCTTGTGCAACAATGTAAGTCAGACAGACATCAACTTCTGCATCATCTGAGATTAATCGGAAACATTGTGAAACAATTGTTTTCATGAGAAGCCTCTCCGTCACCCATCATGTGCTTTATTTTAACGCCAGACAGTGAATATCCCATCGTGGATAAGCTCCGTGAATGCTTCAGCTGTGGGAAGAGGTTGTTTGTCGGCTCAACGTCATATATAGAAAGGAATTACATGCATGTAAACATACACATGCTGGATTAAAACGTGTGTTATTTGTGAGAGAAAGGTTTGTTTGTTTGAAACAGAAACTCTGCTGTGGATGGACTGAGTCGCTGCAGGTGTTGTTGTGTCTCTGGAGCAGGAAGGACAAAACAAAACCACCAGCTGAAGGCCAGCTGCTGAGACTTCACACATTTTTACACTGAATTCTATTTAAATATGGTTGTAGCTTTAAGAGGAAGCAGTCATATGTACAACCGGATTAGTTCCTGCTTCAGGATCTACACCTCTGTGAGCCAATAAAGGCGGTATGGGCAAATTATGTTATAACAGACTAGGATTATGTAATTACATTTTTTTGGAATAACTGATAATAATCTTTCAATTAAGGACGTTTCTTTAAAAAAAAAGTGCTTTCTATATGTTTCCCCTCATTTCAAGGCCTGTCTAATCTTCTTATTGTTATAACCATTTAAAGCCGCCATGCAGACCTTCCTGCCTGCAGACTCCAGGTCAGCAGAGTGAGACATCACCCCTGCACGCTGAGTGACTTAACAAATGGTCATCTGTCACCGTGGGGACGTATATATATATGTATTTGACTCTACCGGAGGGACTGCTGCGTAAAGTAAAGTGTGTGTTTCTCTTTAGTGATCTACAGCTCAGGGCTCCAGGAAGTCAGTCAGACGTTACAGCATACAGTCCATGTATTTATCTGATGGGTTCACTGAAACCTCTCTTACCTTTTGAATTTCTCAGCTAAATTCTCCACAAAGTAGTAGATTTCCTCCCAGTGGTTCTTCACACTGCCGGACCTGAGACAAAAAGAAAACCACGAGTTATATCCAACTGTCCATACAGACGGCGAACGCGTAACAATAAGAACAAGAATAAGAATAAAGATCCTAAAAGTATCAAAATACAGCTTAAACACACGTCCCCTTAACGTCCCGGTCGTAAACATTGATTTCTGTGAGTTACAAATGATTTGTCCAGCTTGAAGTCAATCACAAATATCAGAACGTAAGCTATCAGACACACACTGACCTCCATATGGTGGAGCAGTCAAAATGAGGAAAATAGGGCTTTGTTTGCCAGAAACGACAGGGGGAAGAGTCATTACCCCCAAACAAGAACAAGCTGTGTGTATTCAGGGTGAAACACAACTGTTTGTCTTGTTACAGTAACTTTATTTAATAGGAGGAATATTACTGTAAGTGCTCTTTAGCTGCTACATCCGTTATCTGTGACTAAACCGGCTGGAGGGGAGGAATTTAAACTCGGGGAATAACCCGAAACAGTGAGTCTGCTATACATGGGGGCCTGTTGAGATAAAAGAGGCTGCTGGTGGTGGTCTGGTGTGTAATTTAGCACCCTCCTGTATCCTAAATGACGCCCTGGAGGCTGAGGAAATGGGTCCTGGTCTCCCCAGGGGGAACCGCCATAAAACTGGACTATTATAGAAAATAAAAGAAAAAACTCCCGACGGAGCGAGCTTCATTTCCTCTGGGCTGACTGTGTGTGTGTGTGTGTGTGTCTTTAGCGGCGTGATGACCAGCCAGCAGGTCATCCGGGGACAGAGAGATGACACATGGGAAATGAGCTAATTGACTGTGGTCACACTAGAGGACTATGTTAGAGGATGAGGCTTACTTAGAATAAAGTGCAGGACTGATGAATATTATTCTGGGAGCTGACTGATGATGTAACAGCACTAAGACACACTGGACTGATGTGTTGCTATTTATCTGCATGGGAGGTCAATGATGTTGGAGGAGCAGGGTTTCAATTAGTTGGAGAGTTTCCATTGAGATGTATTCCACAGCGGGATTGTGATTCATGTTATTATCACTATTATAATAATCTTTAAATGGCATGAAAACCCTCCTGGAATCATGTTCCACATCTCTTTGGCAAACATTCCTTTAGAAAAAAACAATCAAATAATGTTCGTAAATAAATAAAGCATGCTCTATGTTGTAGCATGATCATGAGATAGACAGCTTTTTGATAATATTTACAATAAACCAGATAAATGATCCCGCTATCACCTCTAGACATCATAAACAGATGGAAGTATTTCTGTCTTTTTCTTGGGCTGAGGAGAAAACACTGTGATTCCTATCAGCACTGTTTACTTTCTGTACAATGTATTTTTGGATTAGTTGTCTATTTGAAGTTACAGGAACAAACATGGCCTTCGTCTAACACGTTGCCTTGGAAACCATCGTGGCAAAATAAAAATGTAAATGCAAAATGAATTGTGACTCTCGTTTCTACCAGATGGTGTTTTTGTGTTATTGCTTGGCAGAGTCGGGGTCCTTTATTGGACCGGGCTGATGGGGGCTGACACAGCCAGGGAACACCAGGGATTTTCCCATCATGCCTCAGCCATTGCCAGGCTCTCTCTAAATCTCTCTAAATATGTTTGGTAGACTGGACGATGTATGAACAATACTGTTGTGTTTGTTCTTTTACACTTTGTACCGTCACTCAGCTTGTATCGTATCTGCAAAAGGTTGTTGGAGGAGCTGATCAGCATTACATCATTACAAAGAACAAAAGAGGGATGAATTAGATGAAACGGGAGCCGGCTCATACTCAAGATCGTGTCGACTTAAATCCAAGGGAAATAAACAAGCTGCTAAAAGGAAAGTAAAAACAGGAGGATCTTGCTCAACAAGTAGAGCATTGAACGTCTGCCAAAGCTGGAGGTCCGGTTGTCTTGGGCCACCCATGCTGGTAAGTAATATTTAGATGATTACTCCAGAATACAATCAAGGCTTCCCCAGAACTATATATGTATTGTAAGTTCCAGTGTTGCCCGTCAACTAAACGTGCTGCCTCAGCATTTTGTCAGCAAACAAAGAGGAGGAGACGGTACAATCAACAAAATCCCTGAAGTGGAGGAGGAGAGATGTTTAGCTTGGATGTCCAACAAAATGTGCAGCGCAAACAGAAACAGAACCAAGGATTGCACACACGACTAAACACACTTGCGACCTCTGACCCTGAAGGACCGGCCCGGAGCCAGTTCCTTTGGTAAAATGTTCCATTACAGCAACGAACAAGTCTAATGTGTAGGGATCCTTCTGGAGAGTATTTATTTTAACATCAGGGTGAACCTGAGGACTCCCACCTTTTTGGTCTTTCGGCTGCTTATCTGTTTTATTTCTGAACCACAATGGCTCTTGTTTGACTTGGGGAAAGTACAATTGTCTGAGGTGGAACCGAGACTTCGCTTGCAGTTTCTCTCACCTGTCCAAACAGCGTTTGGGGGAAAGGAAGTGGGTCATTGCATTCTGGCATTTTTTGATGAAACTATTTTATGTGGTGCCTTTTCACCCCCCCCTAAATCCTTTGAACTAAATTTAATCGTCTGAGTTGAGTCGGTGGTTTTGGGAGTTTTGGGGGTTTTAACACAGAAAACAAAGATCTTGAGAGTTACAATTCGCCGACAAAGTGATGGAACAGCAGTTTGACATTATGTCACAATGAATTGGTGACAGGGTTTTTTCTTGAACCGGACGGATTCTCGGAGCGAGATGAAGAGCATGTGTCTGGGCCGTCGCCATCCAGGAGGGAAAAAGAGACAAAAGAAAAGGAAGGAAAAGAGCCGGGAGAAGATGCAGAGCCTTATCGTACAGTAAATTCAGCTGACTGGGAGTGAGATAATGTGAAAAATCTGTTGGCATCGAACAAAAAACTTTGCTGCCAGAGGAGACATGCCGATGATTCGACGAAACCCCTCGACTGGAAGGTTTCTCTCCAGCTGCTGCAGCCACCACAGCTGGCACCCGAAGCACCCAAACCACCAGAAAACCAGAGCTATGTGTACACAATCGATTAAAAAACTGTGTTGTCAACATCTTTTTATTTGACTTCATTTATTTGTACAAAGCCCACGTGGTCGCCGGGTTTCTAAAGGCAGGATTGTGAACTACAGTGGTCCCGGTTCTGTTCCAGCGGGGCACCATTGTTGCATCTCTCTCCACCTTTTATTATATTTCCTGTCAACTCTAATAAGGGCACAAAATGGTTTAATTTAAAAGACATTGAGGTTCCCAGAGGGTATATTTGAGAACTTCCCCTCCACCACCAGCCTGTTGAGCAATTTAGCATCTTTATGGCTCTTGTAACTGAGAAAGAGGATCCTTAAGTGGACCAAGTTCTACACTTTAGTCTCTCAAACATCCGAGGTGATGACCTCCGGTCTCCAAATAGGCACATTAATAGCTAATATGTGTGATTATCTGTCTGTTTCACTAGATGTCCTGTGAGGATGAAGGGAGCAAACCTGAAGGGTAAAAACACCATCAGTCATTTTAATAACAACCTTTTTCTGCAGGCGGGGTGATTTGGAAATGGCTGATTCGTCAAAAAACGATGCCGAGTGAACGGATGGAGGAGGGGTTAGCCAGAAAAGACAGAGACAGAACAGGAAACGAGAGAAATAGCTTAACGTTTAAGTCTTTAACTACAATGAATGAGTACTTAAACTTTATAGTGACCATTTTAAAAGTCGTTCCAGTCCTCCGCTGCTCTCGTCTTACTTCCATACAGGATGTAAATCAATTAGCTGACTGCTGACGCATTTTTGAGGAGCTGTGCATCATCATCAGAGTGTCAAATGTTCCATCACTGTGAAGTCTGAATTAGCGCTCGTTGTTGTTGTTCAAGATTACAGCCGTGCTGTACTTGCTCTGTGAGGCTGGACTGCTACCTAAACAATTAAACATAATGAATATTCATTCGTGAATGACCATTCTGACCTTTGCAATGTTAGTTTAGCTCATATTCTGGCTGCAGCTGGTAAAAACTAATGTGGTTTTTGCTCTTTACAGCTATGGCAACTGCTGTTTGGTCAGTTAGATGTATTTCTACGTTTAGAAATACATTTGAATAGCAATTTCAATCCGATTATGTTGTATTCACTTAACGTTCTCAAGCGACATAATGAGGCAACTGCTACGACCAAAATCAAACAAATCCAAAGCATATATATTCACGTTAGCGACGAGTTAGCCCCTGAGCGCTAACGTCAGTAACAGTATATACGTTTAAGTTGAAATGACAAGTGTTAGATGTCATGGAAGTAACTTGAAAACTTCTAAATTGCGATGGCTAAATAGAAGAATCTCAACCTCATCTGGCTAATCAACAGTCCCAATTAAGCCAATTAAAGGTTATGATAATAACGCTACTGTAAGAAACTCTTATATAACAAAGACACAGGAGGAAAGGAATACTGATTTCATGGGGGTAGATAACAACAGTTCATATATCCATAATATATCACTGTGTGCTTCCCCCACATGGCCAAACGACAGCGATGATGTCACAACGCCAACGGCTCTTAATTTGCCATTTTGAAAGTCAGGGAATAGTCGACTATGCTTATAATCCTGTAACACTACCTAAAGCATATTGCAGCTGACGCGTGTTTGATATTTTACCACTTTTAACGACCCGGCGAAAACTTCTCCCCCCCCAGAGGCCAACAGGATGACGGCATGTGGGAAAAAGCTCCGCTGGGCCGAAGTCTTAGCAGCTCTCCGCTTCGTTCTCACGCTTCAAAGTGTTGAAAAGAAGCAGAAAAGAAAAAAGAAAACTCCACTAAAAAGGTCTGCCATTCCAGCTGGGCTTAACCCACACCATCCCAGCCCAGCAGCCAATCACAGCGCTCCAATTCAACTGACTGGGCACAAGGATTTGTTTGTTTAAAAACCACTAACCTACTTTTACAGAAGTCTTTACTGCGTGATTGCTGAGCTAATGCTGCGTGTCTACTCCAAAACCAGGAGGAAACTATGGGATAGTTAAACCTGGGCCGAAGCGTTGAGATGTGTGTGAAAAGATGGATTTTACTCAGATTATCTAAAATGTGGGTAATGTATGTAACATTAGCAGGGGTTTTTAGATTGGTGTCATTTAACAAGACAGAGCAGCACGCTGCAAAAAGGTCTGACAGACAAAACACCGAGCGAGGGCCATTCCACAGCGAGGACGTATTCCACTGCAAGAGACATATCCAAAATATTTATGGACTGCAGCTGCAGTTGGGTTTTTCCGCTGACTTGCCAGGATCGAGGCCACATGTCCCAAACGGCCAAACGTCGCACCGACTCGGGAATAAATCAATAACAACAGCTTTTTGCAGGACAAGACTGAAATGACGTTCAACAGCAACAAGATCAAAAGGCCTGATAGAAAAATAGACAGACTAAGACTATGTCTTATATGTATATTATATATATAAGACTGGCTGATATGATATGACTTTAGCTGATAATCTTATGTAACAGTGATAGCAATACTGTACAAAAATGGAATATAATTTTCACTTTACTGTGTCTTTATAGTCACAATCTTTTGTTTATTTAAATGTGTCAGTTATCACTTTTGATCAGGTTCAATGATTACATGATGTGTCCTAATTAACCCAGGTGAAATTAATTCATGCATAACATGTGTTTGGTGCTTAAAGTCAAGACATTTGCAAATTATTCCAACTTCATGACTTCATGGGGCGACCCTGTATCAACAAACGGAGCTGGCTGTGTTTCTACGGTAGCCCAGAAGGGACAAACAGACTGGATCTAGAGGCTCAACTAGCTGTTTTATATGGTAAACAGTATACTGAACATCAGCATGGTAGCGTAGCATCGTGCAGCCTCGAGGAGCCGCTAGCCGGGCTGTCGACCTTTAGTCGTGTTTGTGCGTGACTTTATTTAAGTGGAGAAAGCGGATAACTGGCGTTTCATATAGGATGCACCACAACACAGGGTCGTTAAATGTGGGTGGCAGGGTGTGACTACGGCCCAAGATGTACTCCATCAAAACAACATTTTATCTTTTATTTGCCCTGCGTCTGGAAATTCCTTCATGTTAAACACAAAACACCCTCGTTTCATCTCGAGACCCTTGGTGTTCTATATTGTTCTTTCTCCTGCATGACAATCAAGTGTTAGCACTCTCTAATTTACTCCACCGTCTGTATCCAATTAGTTAATTGAGCCTGTGTATTCGAGCTACAACATAACACTGTGTGCTGCTTGAATGGTCATTTAATTTGGATGCAAACCTCACTGGTCCCACCAGTGGATATGCTAACACCTCTAGCATCGCTCTAGCAGGACAATAAGCAGCTGAGGATGATCTGTCTCACTAAAAGATAAATAATAATAATAAAAACCCAGTCTCAGATGTCCCAGATTGAACCTGGCAACCATACAGGCCTTAGCAAACGCTCAGCCTGCAGCTACTCGTACGGATCGAAGAGAACACTATCTACATGTTCCAGCCATGACGTGACATCATCATCGGCCCCGAGTCGGCAATAAATACCTTTTTAGAGTCGACTTAACGAGCTGACGCAAGCAAGTCATCTTTCCTCATTACTGTGGAAATCATGACCCCCGACTACACAGCGGCCAAAGTGTGTTTCTCATTGTGAATCAAACGCTTGTTTAAACAAAGTTTGTTCATATTGTTGTAAAAAAGAAGAAAAGATGCAGTTTCCCCGCCAAAACAACCGAGATACATATCCCACAGATTCATACTGACGTTATCACCACACAGCCAGGACAAACGTGAATATCATCACCATGAGTGACTTTAAAAAAGCGGTTTAGTTCACGTTCATGATAGAAGAGTGGAAAAATAAGAGCCTGATCTATTTATCTTTTATTCATAATCAAAACAAGATGTGTCCTATTCGTGACACAATAAAATGTTTATTTTTTTAACAAAATATTAAGTGATAACAGCATGTTTGAAGCATTTTTAATCGTGAAATTCTCATATCGTCGCATGTCGAGTTATTCTTTACTTTTCCAGTATTGATGTACTTACTGGGACTATTACTGATTAAAATAATCGACTTCCTCTGTGGCCGTTCTCCAAAAGCCGTCTGTCAGCACTCAATCTCTTCTGTTGTGTGAATCACTGTGAATCACTTCCTGTCTGCCCTGTTTGACGTGATTTTTAAGACTACTCCATCACGCTTTGGGGATTTAAAGACTTGGACCCACATCCATGCAGGACTGGAGTCTCTCTTGAATTCTCTACAGACTGAAAGTACATTCTCACACACTTCACGCCTTCCATATGGATCAACCATGGCGAGGGAGAGTCGGACCTGGTCTCGTAAAAACCCAACCTGAGGGGTTGAGTCTCTTAATGGGGCTCCTCTCCTTTTGAAGTCCACTAGCCGACGTCTCAGCGTTGGAAGTCACCTCCAGAGTGGGCAACGACGCAGGCTAACAATAGTATCTCAGTGTTTACACGCCAAACGCCAACGCCGTCTGCATCATGGGAGCACTTCCCAATTTGTGTCCTCTTCTACAACGGTGTGAAAAAATGGGATACCAAATGTTTCAGGGTCACCAGTGATGCTAATTTGAGACAGACGTCCCCCCCCAACACACACATACATACACACACAAAACAGGTGTTGCGTGCAACGCTTTTGTCCTCCAAATCAAGACCACATTTTCCATAAACGTTGTTGCTTCCTGCCATTGCTGGTTTCCCCTCCCCGTTCCTGGCAACGCTCAGTTAACGCACGGAGAGAGCGATAAGAGCTGATACAGCAGTATCACGCTGAGGCACTCTTCAGATAAAACCTTGGTAAATAGAATAATAGCTCTTATATAGATTAATAGATTCTCCATCACTTGTTTATACTGTGTAATCTACTATTGTTTTATTTGTATTATATATATGTGTGTTTGTTATTTGCACAATCCCCTTGTGCTGCTGTAACTCTGTAAGTGTTCCCACTGTGGGACTAAGACTCAACTCAGCTCAGCTTTATTGTCTATTCCAGTTTCTCACTGTTCCACAGTGAAAGAGATAAAATGCACAGGCACAACAGATAAAACAAGACATTTCCTAAACACTTAAGTTAAAAAGAACGTGCACAACAGATAAAACAAGACATTTCCTAAACACTTAAGTTAAAAAGAACGTGCACAACAGATAAAACAAGACATTTCCTAAACACTTAAGTTAAAAGAACGTGCACAACAGATAAAACAAGACATTTCCTACACTAGTAAACAAGAACGTGCACAATAGATAAAGACATTCACTTTTAATGAGCCTCAGTGGCTGTTTGGATCCATACATAAAATCATTGATGTCTCTCAAATGAGGTGTAGATCTTATTTAACCTGCATTGACTGTGTTACTGTGTACCATAATGTAGGAAAATAGAAAAGACTTGCACTTTGCAAATGCATTTTAAAAGAAGGAGCAGGCACTCTGGAAGTTTTTCCCTGACATTTTATTTTCTCCCCGCCTGAAGTCCAGCGCTAAGATGTCACACAACCACAGCATTTTTCCTATGTGGGCGTATAAATGAAAGAGTGAACAGTGAGCAAGTCACTGGGCAAAGAGCAGGAAAAAAAGTCCCTTTTAGCATGGGTGGAAATAAAAACATTAAAAAAACAACCTCTTTATTATGATACGTTATAAATTATTAGATTTTCTTTCTCAGGACAATGACTAAATAATGATAAGTGGGTTTTAATTTGCAGGGAATTGGAGAGATATCAACTTTTAGTTTTCGCTTATTCAGCAAACTGTACTTGCACATGTCAGCCTCCTTTTCCAGTCACCGCGCGCATGCGCACATGTCTCCACGCAGCTGTGCTAATCAGCTAAGTAGCCTAAGCTAACCGATGCTAGCTAGCTTAAAACTTGTCTTTTCTACTTTTTTGTTTGTTTTTGTTTTAACAAATCGTGTCAGAAGTTGAAACTTTGGTTTTATGTGACTCACGTTTGGAAAATAAGCTTTTTTATATTCCCATTTACAGAATGACAAAACAATAAAAAGTAAAGTAAATGCAGATGTTAGCTTGATTTTGGGGTGTTTTGCTAGCTTCGTTACTACAAGCTAGCAGCAGATAATGTTTTCTATGAATATGAAGCGGTTTAAACTTACTTATCAAGCACAAAGTAGAGGTCGAAGGCGCCCTGACAGGAGCTCTCCACCTCCCCCTCCTCCTCCGTCTCGTCCGGCTGCTCCGGCTCGCCTCTCGATGGAGACGACAGCAACAATAATCCCAATAAAACCACAAAACAAAAACGTCTCGCCATCGCTTCTCCTCGGTGGAAGAAAGCTTACTTCCTTTTGTGGATTAAAAAAAGAAGAAGAAAAACACACAATGCTGAAGCGTCTTCTTACATCCCACAACAAAGTTATATAATTATATAATTAACGAGATGCAACAAAGAAAGGATGCTGTTGAGCTCAGTTTACACTCATGACAGACAGACAGGTAGATGCTGTCTGTCTCTCAATGAGGATTTAAACAACACGTTTAGGATGTTTCACAATCCATGTGTAGTTTACAACAAAAAGTTTGCAGAAAACAAATCCAACCCCTCTTCAGTGAGGAAGGCTTGCTTAAAATTAATGGGTGGCTTTAAAAAATAATAAAAAGGATAAAAATGTTCCTGTCAAAGTGTCAAAAACCCGGTTCTGGATCTGAAAAAGCCCCAAAATTCAAAATGAAGCTGCTGGGTTAATGTGGAGCAGTGTGTTGGAAGAACTGGACCAGGTGTCATATTTCAATCTGAGGGAGAGAGAGAGAGAGAGAGAGAGAGAGAGAGAGAGAGAGAGAGAGAGAGAGAGAGAGAGAGAGGTTGCGCCTCCTCACGTGGCAGATTTGCCCGTTTTGCGGGGAATCTGCGGGAAACTGTCCAAATATAGTCTTATTACCACTAAATCTATGCATCTGTATGACGTAGAGGTGGGAGAAACAGACGATTCTATGATGCATCGGGATGCAGAGGAAATGGGGATTTTTCATATATTTATGAATGGTGATTAATCGTGATTAATCCACATCTAACTTGTGATTAATCTGATGACATTTTTTAAGCGATTGACAGCCCTTATAAATATACTTTTTGCACTATATAATAATATTTACAAAGTGCTTTTGACAGCAGAATATACATACCGTCAGATACACAAATACAACAAACATTAGCAGAGATAAGGTAAAAAGACAATAAAATCTAAATAAATAATGGAAACAGTGTTTTGATCCCTCTTCCAGCTTTAACCAACACTTATATGTTTTGACTTGAATAACTTATTTATTTACGTCACAGTAGAATTAAAAAAAAGGCGCACCATTATTATTTGTCTGTTAATGTGAAACATGACTAACACATACTTGTTTACCAGTTGTCTTGTTTTATTCTATCACACCACAGGAATGAATACAATACAATCAGGCCAACATGGCGCAATTGACTTATTAATAGAACATTGCATGGTGGTCCCAATTCCAAAAAGCAAACATGGTTTAAAACCATTGTTGTGTTTACATAATGAGATTCCTTCTTTTGCGTGTGAATTCTCAAAAACATTTAAAGTTTTTTTGACATCCCAACTGATCTTTGACACAGAATTATTCAGATTCACATTCTCCAACCTTTCAGCCGCCAAAGTAAATCCTACGGTCGAGCCTTTGCTCCACATTACAAACGCCCAAAAAGAGAAGGCTTTCGGCTGTGAGATAATGAACAACAGATTACACTTTGTACCCAATCTACATTCTTCACTTCTTATAAGTCTAAATCCTTAAATCTTGAAACTATTTGGCTGCCGAAGCAAAAGTGACTGATGACCTGCCCCCCGGCTGTGTTCAGGATGTGGTTTACTTCTGGCCTGCGAAGTGCTTGTTGAAGATGCCCTTGGCGGTCTCGAGGGCAGCGTCGGCAGGGACGGGTATGTGAGGCGCGATGCCAGCTCCCTCCCACGCCGGCCCGGCGGCGGTGTCAGAGTGGATGGTGGGGATGCTGAGGAAGATGCCGGTCTCGCCGACTGCGAAGGTCTTGGGTGGGTGGGAGGCCCCGGCGGTGGTCTCTCCGACGATCATGGCACGGCCGAGCTTCTTCATGATGTAGACGAAACTCCTCTGCGGCGCCGGCGGTCGCTCTGCTGGTGAGGATGATCAGGCTCTTCTTGGAGCCGTACCTCGTACCTTGGGGATCGGAGAACAACAGCTTTACAGATTGTTGGGCCAATTGGACATTCTGCACCACCAAATCCATATGAATCCAGTGCTGAATTCTCACTAAATTCACCATTATTTGTAATTACCAGTGAGGTCCGTCAGGGTCTGGAGCTCTGTGGTGGTCCCAGACGGTCTGTCGTACAGCTTGTCCAGAACAATCTGCTTGTCCGCATCAAAGAAGTAAGAGCAGAAGCCTGCGATGGCTGTCGTTGGGCCACCAATGTTGTTCCTGCAAAAACAGATGCAGATCAATCATAGAAAGGCTAAATTCATTATGACAATGAACGATCCTTTGTGAAATTTGCATCCATGCAGGGAATGATGAATGCCGGCCCATGTTTTTAAAGTAAAAACGTATGTTCAAATGAGTTAATCCTCTAAATCTGTTTGTGTTGGGCCATTTAATATAAAACATGATGCATAGATGATCAATATTCAAAACCAATACTTCTCTCTTGCTAAACTAAATGCTGTTTATTTAGAGCATTAGCAGCTTTAGCAGATGATTTGTTTTCCAAAGTGAACCTTGGGTAAATCTGTGCTCTGTGATTTTGCGGGATTACCCACCTGAGGTCAATGATCATCGCGTCCGTGTTGACGACTTTGTTCCAGACGTGCTCGACAATAATCTGGGCGATGGCCTTGACCTCCTCAAAGTCTCCGAACATGTCGAAACGCAGGTAGCCGATGTTGTTCTCGAACACGTCCGTCTTGAACGAGACTTTGATCAACTCGATGAACATCTCGGGAGAATAATCCTGTGGGAGAAGAACAAACTTAGATTAGATAGAATCTTAGATTTGTATCAGTGATACTCATATGTCTCACTAAAGATCATTAATAAAAGCATTTTCACACAAACATATTTCAGATATTATATCTATTTGAATGTTTCCAAATGTATAATATTGATATTAAATCCTCCATAGACTAAACATGTTTAGTTTAACATGTTTTAAATGTACTATAAAAGTGTTAAAAGAATGTGACTAACACTTTTAGAGAAGATTTGAATATTTTGAGCTATATAAATGAAGTGTAAGTAAAACAAAACTCCTCAATAGAAACTTTTGTCAGTAGGTAACACCTCTATTAAAACAACTAACAAATATAACTTTGTTTGACCAATAACAAGTGAGAACTGACTATCTGATGCACCAGGATCTCACCATCGGTGGCAGGGCCGGGGTGTTGCTGGTGGTCTTCAGGCTCTTGTCCCCAGACAGGGTCTTCAGGTCCGTGGACAGCTTCACCTCTAGATTATCCTTGGAGACAACTGTGCTGTACTTGCCACTCGCCAGGAGCCCTTTCAACTTTTCTGCAACAGCGGCGCCGATATCTTCAAAGGCGTAGTTTTCAGCAACCAGATTCGCAGATCCCTCAACAATGGCCGGGACCTGAGCACGGAGGTTAACGATCTTGATGGCGGTAGCGAGGGCGTCCTCGGCGTTGACCTCCACATCGGGGGTCACGCCAGTGATCTCCCAGGTGGAGCCGGTGATAGGGTTGATGGACTTGGCGGTTGGCACGGTAATATAGAAGTCAGTGTCGTGCACTTTGATTTTATCGACCTTCACGGAGCCGCCAGCTGTCTTCTCGCCCACGACGGTGGCTCTCTTCAGGTTCTGGAGGCAGTAGGCCACGTCCTCGGCAATGCCCCGGGTGTTTTTGCTGGAGAGGATAACGAGGGGTTTGTTGATGTCATATCTGTCCCCCAGCAGTGAGGACAGAGAAAACAGCTTGGTGGTGGTGTTTGAGGGACGGTCATACACGCTGTCGATGTGAATCGGAGGCTCGGCTTCGGTGAAGTAAGACACAATGTAGGGGATTCCTGAGATGTCCCCGCTGCCGGTGTGACGCATGTCAAAGATCAGAGCTGAGGTTGGCAGGATTTTATTCCAGACCAGGTCTAGGAGCAAAGTGCCCACCTTGTCAGCAACCTCCTCGCCGAGGATGTGATCGATCCTCAGGTAACCAATGTTTCCCTCCAGAATGTCGAGCTTGATCGAGGTCTGGAGGATGGCGATTACCTGCTCAGGGGGCAACGGGGGCATCTGAGGGGCGACCACAGGGACGTAGTTGGGCTCATAGGAGACCATCAAGCGTGGGTCACTGACTGTGGTCTGGACTCCAGCAGTGAGGACATTAGCCAAGGTTTCGGCGTCGGGGATGTTGAGCACCTCCGTGTTGCTGCTGGCTGCTTCGATAGCCTCCTTCATCCCCACCAGCTTCTCTGGTGAGCAGTAATTGTCCATAACAATCTTTGCCATATCGATGATGAGGTCGGGGGTAAAAGAGGCCTGGATGAAGAAAACGTTCCCCAGAACCAGCAGGGGTGCCACCAGGAAGATAGCCTTCGCCATTTTCGCTGGTATAGTCGGAAAAAAAGTGAGTAGACGAGGTTGTCGAGCTGAACCTCCTTCTCCAAAGAGGTCCTTTGTCAAATGGCACTGTTTTGGCTGCAAGGCCTCTGTTAACACACACATAAGAGGATTTACCCCACAATAAACCTCTAATAGCATTATCTTGAATGCTTCTGTAAGGCACTAATAACCCAGGCATGTAGGTGTAGTAACAAAGAGGTGTTGCCAAAGATTATGGTCTTAAATTGACACAAGGTATTTTGAACACCTATTTAAAGCTACCTGTGTCAAACAAGGCAAGTTGTCCACCAGAAAGATACCGGGAAAAGGGGATAAAGGTGTCCGGGTCACTTATTAAGGTTCCTGTATTTATGAGTGGAAGTCATTGGTGTGTGAACATTTTTAAATACAGCATGTGAAAACCCACGACTGCCATATAATTAAACAAATGAAACAAAGAGCTACTCATATTCATTTCTTAATGGTAAAAGAGGAATGTTTATGTTAATGTCTGGAACGTAGATTAAATCAAGATAATTCCACCAATAGACTGAATTGTTTTATTGTCTCTTGTACACATTTAACAGTAGTTTGTTTCATTGGTGGTGCTTGTCTCTCTTCTGCAGTGTGGAGGTGAACAGCAGGATTCAGCCATGGTTTGTTTGGTGCTCACTCCCTCTGCTGGTAGTTTGGGAGTGATGGAACAGACAAGCTGAAAGATCATTACACAATACTGAGAAAAAAACACAATGCAAAGACAACAAGAAAACCATAAAGTGAGAAATTCTCCAAATATCAACAACATACATCACTATACGTTTACATAATGATCAAATAAGATTTCATGGATTCATAAAGGTCAACGGAATATTGACATTTATAAAAAAAAAGGGGGAATGACAGAAACGATTAAAACAGGAGAGAAAAAGGCAATTTCATGCGTTGAAAAGATGCAGATGGGGAGGTTTACAGTCATCATATGAATAAAAAGAGTGCAACGTGATTTACTTCAAGAAACACTGATCTATGATGTATTATTAATAGGAAATCAATACTTCTTCATCGTCTTCACTGTTTGAATGCCAGGATGAGTAAGTAGATTAAACATTTGATCGTTTTCCCACACATTTCGATATACATTGAATCCATACTCTGGATGAAGGCATCAATTAAACAATTTAAACAGTGAAGACCAGCTGGTCTGGGATTGTGGAAGATGGTGTAAATGTCTCACACAGGCCACACAAAAACTATTCACATTGAAGTGGTGGCTAAACACAAGACACATTAACTTGTACTGTTTAAAGGAAGTTAGATTACAGCATCAGGAACTATTTTCCCTGCTCTGTCTTCAGCTGCCTTGCTGCTATGAGTCTCTGTGCCACTGGAAGAGCCTCACTTGCCTTGGCTATAACATGGGGCTCAATGCCTGAAACGCTCCACACCCTCCCGGTGACTGCACTCAACACAACCTGGTTCGGGACAGAAGCGTACAGGACGCTGTCCCCGATCTGATAGGTCCCACTCGATAGAGACCCTCCAATCGTTGGCTCTCCAACGATTGTGGCCCTGTTTAGGTCCTGCATAGAGCGCGTGAACACCTCGGCTGCCGACCCCGTCATATGACTGGTGAGAATGTAGACGTCCTTGGATGACCCATACCTTTGACCTCTGATTTGAGGCAATGTCATGACCTCTGTCATGGTGGTTGTGGTGCGGTCAAAGACAGTGTAAAGATGCCGCAACGGTTCAGCGTCAAAGAAATAGGTGCACAAGAGGGGAATTGCTGTTGAATATCCGCCAGTGTTGTACCTCATGTCAATTATAAGGGCCTCTGTGTTTAGTAACTTGCTCCCCACTACTTTTATCAGCCGAGGCCCAATGGCTTTTATCACCTCTACATCTGCCATCATGTCAAACCGTAGATAGCCAACATTACCAGGCAGAAGCTCAACTTTAAACAAAGCGTCAATTATATATCCCACTTCTTCAGCAGAGGGAATCTTTGGTACGTCGTGAAGCGACTCTGGCTCGACGTCGCAGTGGAAGACGTGGAGGCGGTGATCGCCCGAAGTCTCCTGGAGATCTGTCGTCAACTGCGATGCCAAAGATTCAAAGTCAACCACCGACCGGTACGATCCCTCCGTCCATTTGCTCAACAGTAACTTGCTGACCTGTAGTGCAACTTCATGGATTGCGTAGTGTTTTTCTAACAGTTGCCCAGTTCCTTCTATGAGGGACTGGAGCCCTTGGTGGAAATCTGCAATCTCATGAACGTGCTCCACCGCTTCCTCGGCGAGCACAATGGCATCAGGGACCACGCCACCTCCGAGCCAGCATTCACCATTGTTGTCTAAAAAGTTTATGAAAGGGACAGTGATAGCAATATCCGTCCCCTCTATCTGGAACGTCTTTGAGTGCATCAGAGTACCAGACGTGATCTCCCCAATGACTGTGCCACGATGTAGTGACTGCATCAGGTATGCAAACTCTTCGCCGGCACTCGCCGTGTAGTAGCTGGTCAACACGTAAACCCCACGTTTGGAGCCGTAGGTCGGGCCGATAATTTGTGGTAGAGATTCATATTCTGTTGTTGTGTTCTGAATTTGGTCATATATTGTGAAAAAGTGACGCTTTTGGGAAGTGTCCTGCAGATAGGACAGAATAAGGGCCAGAGAGGTAGAGGACCCACCAGTGTTATGCCGTAGATCAATAATCAGGTTATTGGTGTCTTTGAGGGGATCCCATACCTTTTCAGCCATGAGCTCTTCTAGTTGAGAGCCTGAAGATAACTTGAGAAATTTGTCAATGCGAACATAGCCGATATTGTGTGGGAGAATTTCCACTTTGATCGTTGTATCGACCAGTACGTTTAATGATCCCAAATCCTCTGGAAGTGCAGGGTCCTCCTCTGCTGTGGCAGCATAGTCTTGCACGTATTTGATGATCAGTCGTGGATCTTCAGACACAGTCTGCAGGGCCTGGTTGAGTCTGACTGCCAGGTCCTCCTCAGATACCACAGAGAATAAGTCGGTAGATTGCAGATGCTGGAGAAGAGCGCTGACTCTGTCAGTGAAAGCATAGAACCTCCCGATCTTGTTGGCTATGCTCTGCACCACCTTCGGAATGGTACTCCTGACAGCCAGAAGAGACTTGGCTTTTGTTACAGCTTCCTTTGAGATGGTGTTGACCGTTGGGGAAACGCCAACCACTTCCCAACTATGGCCTGTGATCGGACTAACTGATCTTGCCACAGGAACTGTTATGTAGAACTCTGACTGAGGGATCCTTATCTTTTGGATCTTTACGGACCCACCAGCAGTCCTTTCCCCAACTGTGATGGCCCTCTTGAGGTTTTTTAAGGTATATGCCACTGCCTCAGCCGCCCCCACGGTACGCTTGCTGGTCAAAATAATCACATCTTTTGTCTTTCCATACCTTTCCCCCCTTATCGACAGCGTAGTCCACAGCTCCCTGGTTGTATTTGTGGGCCTGTCATACACAGTGTCAATATGAATAAGGGGCTCAGGATCCGAGAAATAGGAAATTATAAAGGGAACTCCAGATAATTCTCCAGCTGTGCTGTACCTCAGGTCCAAGATCAGTGAGGATGTCTGACTAACTCTGTCCCAGATGTTTTCCCGCAACAGAGAGTCTAGCTTTGCTGCTGTCTTCTTCCCAATGACCTGATCTATCCGCAAATATCCAACATTGTTGTCCAGGATTTCCAGCTTGACAGAGTTTTTCACCAGCCAGATCAGCTGCTCCATGGGGAGAGATGGCAGCTCCGGCGGCATCACCGGGACGAAATTGGGTTCGTATGACACAGTCAACCGCGGGTCATTCAGCGCCCCTTGTGCTCCCGCTGTGAGCACAGAGGCCAGGGTCTTCCTGTCTGAAATCTGCAGGATTTCTCCGCTGTTGATGGCTTGTTGGACGGCCTCCTGCATCCCAACGAGGTTCTCAGGGAAGCAGTAGTTTTCCATAAGAATCTTGGCCATTTCTAACATCAGGGCAGGCTGGAACGAAGAGTTGGCCGATACAGTGCATAGGAGAAGCATCAGCAGCAGGGGTGTTGAGCGTTGCGCCATCGTCTTCATCATCACTGACGGAAAGAGAACGATTCTTCTGCCTCACTGTGCTGGATTAGTTCATTCGTCTGCGTTGAGAGATGGCGGTTTTTATAGGAGGGAACATTGTCACTGCCGAAGGTTTTTTGGACAACAACAACATCAGCATAAGAGGCTTTTGTCCACAATAAACCTTTAATCGCTTTATCTTTGGTGCTTCAGCCTGCAAACAATAACAGATAGAATCAAAATTTGGAATCTGGGAGTCTGTGCAGTTTCCTACCTTTTCACATAAACCCATGTTTGGGTTCTTACTTTTATTTGACTCGTATGCAGCTGCTTTGATTTGGGGTTAATGTACTGGACACAATTTACTATTACTTACTGTAGTCTTATTTCGGCTTATATCACATTCTCTGTAATTTTTAAAAATCAGCCTATGTTGTATACATCTTATTTAAACCACCTCAGCTTTTCTTTGAAGTATAAAAGAGGGACAGGTCAAACACTGATTGATACTAAAGCCAGATCAGAAACTCCCACACTCCCTCTCCCTCTATTTTCTCTTTCACTGTCTGCTATGAAGCTTAAGGTGGTGTATTTTGGTGCTGTTGGTAGCTTTAGGGGTCATGTCTGGGTCGCTCCACTGGTGACATGATTACACAGTTACAACAAAAGGTTGATTAGAAAGTCTTTATCTGCATCGAATGCTGAATTATTTACTTCTTCTCCTTGTTTCTCCTGGTTAGTTTTATTTTTTTTTAATAAAAAATGATCTTTGTGGATGTAAACAAATAAATATCAATTTGAATAACACATAGGCTAAATGTTTGATTTCCAGACGCATTAAACCTGCAGATTTTGAGCTTGAACCTGACACAGATAAGGACCCTGTGAGACTCTGATCCACAGATTTCGCAGCTCAGAAATATGCAGCCTGACGTCATCTCAGTCCAAATACTACACTGTGCTCAGCTAATCTCACCGTCTTAACATTTAATACCGTCTCATGCCTTACACAACACAGTCCCCTTTACTGACAAATATCAGTGCTTTGGATTATTGAAAACTCCGAACTACAACATTATCAGAAGGCAAGGTTGCTTTGTTGACTGAAGTTAATATATCATGTCATATTATTAGATCATTTGCGTGGTAGTGGGCAAGAACAGCCGCACACAAGCTAGCTCAGTAAGCTAGTTAGCCTGCTGGGATAAAAATGATGGATGTATCCCTTTCCCACAACTTTATCACCTGGATCTGCTCTCATCAGCGTTGTTTCCAGACGAAGTAGGCAAAATACCTGAAAAACAACTACCTTACAGCCCCTGAAGACTCAGTTAACAACTAGCTTGTAACTATAGCATAGCATTTAGTGCCAGGTATTTCCCTCTGGAGTTTGAGGTGAGCAAAACAGAGGTAAAAGGAGATAATGTTGCTAACACATTAGCCATACCAACTTTATAGTGATAAGATCATTTATAATTAATTTTTGTGTCCTAAGACTGCTAATTCAGGCTCTGTTGCTAGGCTACTGTCGGGTAAAATCTTATGAGGCAAAAGTCAACTGAGCTAATTATCTTCTTGGACATTGAAAAAGTATTGCCTGCCATGTTATTGGTACTATTTTGAGACAAAAGCAGCTTTGGGGGTCTGCGTGAACTTGCCCCCTCGTTGGTCTTGTCACAGAGGTTTCAACACTGATAAGGATGTGTCACTGACTTAAAATATTTACAGAACTGACAGCATGCATGAAGCTAAAAAGATTTGGAGCAAATGGAATTAGATTGGTATATGTGCATGTTTTTTCCTTCGTGTGATCCAAGTCTTGGCTAACTGTGATTTGACCGTCCTCTAACACAAACAACAGTTATATTATTGCTGTCAAAAGGTTATTTTTAGGGTGTGATGTTTATTTTTAGGGAGTTTTTCTTTATTCAATGGATCGGTCCCGGGACAGAGGATATCGAAGAGCCCTCTGAGGCAAATTTATGATTTGTGATTTTGGACTATGTAAATAAACATGAATTGAACATGACAAGATATAGCTTATATTACAGTGACATTAGATAAATCAATAAATTAATTTTAAAACTAAAAAGTTACAGTCACAAAGTTTCATTTTGGTTTGAATTTGGTTATGAAAGTTATTCAAAAGATTTACTAAATGCAGGATGTGCTGAGCAGATTAGATGAGGAAATAAAATACGGTTTAATTTTGCTTTTTTATTTATTTATTTTATTGATTTCAGGGTAGGAAAGCCTCAGAAACAAAATGTAGACATCATGAGACATACAGTACAATAAAAACTCTCCAATCAGCAGTGTGGCATGCATGTACAAGCTGAACACTCTGTAAGTCTGGCAGTGATTTACAAACTACTACTAAATATATATTAATATAATCAAAATACAAAATGGTAATGTACAGATTTACATAAAACTAGCAGATTTTATGTCATCATATTAATGCCAAAGGCATTATTTTAGGTTTACAAATATTACATTACCAATGGATCTGCTTCAGGAAGATTTTTTTAATCTAAAAAATAAAAATCACATAAATTAATAGTAGTTGTAAACACAATCATAAGTGTCTATTTTTCTTTTTTAAGATTTTACTTTTACTTTTTAAACATTATTTATGTTTCATGTAACATTATTTACTGCATAAAATTACAATTTGTAATAGTGTTTTCCAAACATTAGACCAAGACCAAGGACAAGCTCTTTATGAACATACACAGTTTAAAACTAAATGTCTGTCCCATTTAATTTTCTGCTCGGTGGTGTTAGCATGTAAAATGCTAATAAAATTGAATTTCAGCTAAAATCACAGGCTTCATTAGAATTCATTGCAGACAAGTCATGCTGAATTCCACACATACCACTATTTTTGAGTTTCAGACTTTATTTTTAATCAATTTGAAGGAATAGCATAAACTGTAAATGCTACATAGCATTATGTCATGACTACAGTGTCAAAAACATACATACACTATATTTAATGTAAGCATTACATTACCTTTATTACATTCTTAGCTATGCTAGCAGCTTGGTTCGAAGAATGGCAATGATGGTCTGACAGCTGGTCAGTTAATTGTCCCTTTGGTCCAAACTGAAATATCTCAACAACCTTATTCATGGTCCCCAGAGGATGTACCGCATAACTTTGCATCTAGCGCCATCGTCAGGTAAAACCTGATTTGCATGCTAAAAAGCCACTAGCATGGCTGTAGACCCATAGTCTTGTTACACAATGTCATTGATGTAATGTTATTGTATGGGCTGGAATACAATAACAATGTACAATAACTCCAATTTTCCTACCTTAATAATTTTTCTTGCAAACTTCCCTACTTTGTACTGAAAATGCTACAAAAATAATTTTTCTCTGGATAAATAAGGTTCTATCTTCTTTGAGCTGGTGTACTTTCTTCTACTGGACCTATTTAGGGTATGAACATCAAACTGACTTGAATGAAATGCAGCATTTGAACCTTTATAATCACCTGAGAGGAAACCTGACTACCTACACCCACACTCCGCTACCTTCATCTCCTCGTAAAGGTATCTTATCGTGAGGCGTCCGTTCTCCTGGTACATGACCGTGATGGGGTCCAGCTTGATGGGGACGCAGCATGCCATGTTGGCCTTCTTGGGGTTCCTGATGTTGATCAGCGTCTGGATGAGGGCGTGTTTCGACGGGGTCATTTCATCCGTGAGCGGGTGGTAACAGAGGCCTCGACATTCAAAGGCGTCGTATTCTGGCGGCGCCACGATCCAGCTGTCCCAGCCGATGTCCCTGAAGTTGACCTTGAGCGAGCTCCGCTGGCAGTATTCCTCAGCCTTCCTTTTCTTTCTCCGCGGATGCTGAGCCTCAGGGATCTCGTTTGGAAGCTGATCTCCTTTGTTCCAGTCGGCGCCCGAGTGTAAGATGGTTTCTTCTTCGTGGAGGATCATTTCTTTTAACTCCTTCTTGGTTTCCCTCCTCCTGCTGCCCAGGTCATCTGAGAAGACTATCAAAGCCGCGGAAGTGTTATCTCCAACAGACATGCTCATATTCAAACAGCCGACTCCTTCTTCTCCACCTTTAGAGGCGCCACAGTCCTTCCTGTCCACCACAACATCAAAAACAGTCGATCCGCGGCCCGCCTTGATCCAGCACTGGATAGCAGTGGTCACGTCAAACGTCTCCCAGGTGCTCTGCAGGCCGGTCACCTCTTTGCCAACCAGCAGTTGGGTGGTGGATGTGAAATCATTGTAATCCACTTTGCAGATTTTGATGGTGGCCTTGAAATTGTGGGCAGTGATGGTCGACGTGGGATCTGGGAAGAAGAAGAGCTGCAGTTCAGCAGTGGTGATCTTTTCATGGCTGGGGATGCTGACGTTGAACTGCAGCCGATGCTTAGACTTTGTGCCATTTGTCACGGAGAGAGGGATATCTGTCGGGAAGATACAGAGGAGGAAGCCAAATTATTTTTGAGATAGATCTGAGGTACAGTGAGATAATTAGGGACTTCAGGAACTTAAAAAGGCAGGTATGGATTTTCCTAATATTGTATTCGTAACTCTGTGACTTTGAGGATTGCCAAGGAAAAAAGGTCCCAGAAAATAATTCTATAATAAGAATTCTTAAAGTAAACTCCGTTCATGTACCTTGGAGAGTGAAGCTCCGTATGACATCAGACTGAGGGTTTGCCGAGTTGTCCGAGGCGTACTTGTTGTAGAGCTCCATCATGAACTGAGGAGGGCAGATCTTGCCGTTCTCCTGAGGAACGTCCGACAGGTTGAGTTTCCTCAGAAAGCCCTCCTTCATGGTTCCCAGGAGGTTCTCCATCCTGGCGCTGGTATCTTCCTCCTCGAGAAGGTCCTCCTCTGACAGTTGAGAGTAGAGTCCCTCAGGGTCCTCACTCTGGATTTCATTATTGAGAGATTTACCGGCACAGCAGCCGATAGAAACCACCAGACACAAGCACACCTGGAACAGGAACGATCTGATGCTCTGCATTTTCAAACAAATCCCTTTTAAGCCGCTGTGCTGCCACAAACTTTACCTTCTTCACCGGCCCGAAAGCAGACTTTGCGACGGCAAGGTTTGAAAATGGAGATCCCCGAAGCAAGGACCACAGTCCTAACGTCCGCTCCCATGCTCCCAGAGTAAACAGGGGGACTCGTGTCAACCAAAATAGTAGCTTGGCCAAGCTTATCACTGCCATTGATGCCTTCTTTTAAGCTTTGTTATCATTAGAGGGCTGGCTGCTAATGAAGACTCTGTAAACACTTGACAGCGATAATGAGGGAAACAGTGAGTTTACTGACAAGCAGACATTTTTTCATGAAAAGGCCTTTTCCCAGTTCGAGGATGACGGTGTTACGGCCACAGGAAACAAAAAAAAAAAGAAAACACTTAAAAGAAACAAGACGGGACATTGCATTCTTCGTCACCGTCATTGTTTAATATTTAATATTTAATACATATACATGTCCCAGATCCCTCAAAATGTGATCAAAACGGACGACGATAGCCTAAATTACTTGGCTGACACAGATAGCACTGGAATTATTAATGCTATATCTAATTTAATATGCGATGGTCATGTGATTCCAACTGTAAAATAAAATACAAATCAGACAAAAAAGATATTTGTTTAGTGAAATACCGGCACGAAGATGCAGCTAAATAAGTAGATATTTTGTATACGTCCACGTAGATCCCATTTCGATTCTGCCATGAATTCCACGTTTGTTCATCAACTTAAAAGACCATTTTGAAGTTATTCTGAAAGTTGAGCATTTAGTTTCGCTAACTGCTAAGTGAAATACATCGCTTGTCTTGCACAATGTGGCTACGTCAACAATGTGGCAGTTACTGTATCTTGACTTGCTAGCTAGCTAGCTAACTTAGCTATGTCCCATACACAACTGTAACGCTATTTAACCTGATGTGTTTTATCAAACGACTCCTTTAGAAACACACAAGCATTGCAGCTTCAGCGATAATAATAAATAATAATAATTACATAAAATAAAGCTTAATATAGAGGAATGTTGAACACTTTGAAAAGTGCCTTAAATGCTAATATCATATCATATCCATCCATCCATCCATCCATTTTCTACCGCTTATCCTGTATTTAGGGTCACGGGGGATCATATCATATTAGTGGTGTAATTCGACCATGTTAAGCATGATATTTGCGTTTATTTAGGCGTATCTCTTTTGACCAAACCGCAGTGAAGGAATCAGACGTGCATGTTTTTCTTCTAAATGGCAGAACACCCAACAAAAGGACGATATTTTACTAAAGCATATATTACTTTCGCTTCATGTGGTTAAAATACTTAACAGCCTGTGGCCGTTCACATCAGCTGTTGCTACTTAAAATAGATTCCTTTTCATTGTTCTGTTCACCCAGGGTTAGAATCACTAACAGCTCCGATATTCGTCCTTTTATTCCAAACATTTACTTCAGGATTCCTCAAAGCAAATAACAAGCAGATGTTAGGAACAACACATGGAGAAATCCCCATAAAGCTTCATAGTGGGGATCTATACAATCAAATCAAAAGATGTGATGACCGTGGCCTTCACCACTACTTTGTGGTATGTCCTAAATGGATGCTGGTATGTGGGGTATGGGGTCCGAGCCCCAAACCACAGGCCAATGTGTCCGGGGACGTTGGCCCGAGTCCGACCCATCCTGGAATGTCTGTCTTTCACCGATGTTGCTCAGTACTCGGTTCATGCCGGGTTTTCATTGTGGCCCTTTCAAGCGTTTAAAGAGTTGCTCTCTATGGAGTCAGTCGTGATGAAAGGCGACGACGCGGCAAATAATGTCGGCATGCAGGAGAAACACAAACACAGATCTGCTGGGAATCTGTGGTGATTTTTACTTCAGGCCAAAAGCAATGGGTTGAGAAATATGCAGTAAAAAACCTGATAAATTAAATTAGGGGTTTGGGCCGACAGACTGTGGTTCTTTGATGGCTGGTATTAATATTATACTGAGTTTTCTGTTTCCAAGTCGAGAAATTCAGAAGTATCAAAGCGTATCATCTAGAATTCTCTTTATCGGGGTGCAGAAAGCCTTAAAACAACATTTAAACCATCATGTAACATTTAGACCCTCCAATTAACTATTTTATTTTAACAGCTCATTCCTGAGAAACAATCTGTATATTTTCCCCTCGCCAATCTGGTGGTAAATAGTTTATTTATTTATTTATTCATCCAGCAGATATACATCATGCATACATACATCTTCTGGATGTTTAAACAGACTGTATTTCTGTTCAATATTCAACTCCTGAGAAAAATCTGGATTTCAGATGCTAAATTCTAATGTGTATGTTTATGTTATTTTATATGTTTGTCGATGGGAACATTGCTGATGAAAGCAGTAAGAAGACCAAACCAAAACAGTAAAGTTATGGGAGGCCCTAAAACCAAAACAAACTGCTGAAAGACGCTAAAGGCTTCATAGTGCAACAATAACTGCACTATGAGTGAGTTCATTCACATTTGTGGACAGAGACATATTGATAATTACCATTTGAACCTGTACCTGATATATATACGTATATTTTTATACATATACACTTTTTTATCACCTTAGACAGCAAGTGTTTTCCACTGTACAATTCTGTTTATTTCCATTCCACGCATACATTCTCTCTATGGTTTGTTAAACATCACATAGTTATTCAAAGCCATACAGTTATCAGATACATTTATCCCTTTTTTAATTATTATGAAAATCTACTATTATTACAACCTCCGGGCTACATGCCGTCTCTGATAAACCGTTTTTTTTATGAATTAAAGGGAAATACTGACTAGCCACAGGAAGCACTATAACTTTCTCCTCTAAAAATGTTTTAGTCTCTTCAACGTTCTCTAAATGCCCAGCAGGGGGCACCAACGCACTGCTGCCCGCCTCTCACTGCTGTAACACTGTAGTACATCAAGTCTCAGTAGGTGTCAAAATACACTCGTTATATATACAAGATATAAACACATGCCTATGGAAGTATAGTTCAGGGAACCTCTCATGCATGAATTATGTTTCTTGCTAATAAATGGGAGGTTCAACGGCGTTCCATTGAGAATAAGTACCGTTCAGTTAGTAGAGTATTTACATGACGGGGGTTAATTTGCTATTAAGTGTGCTGCCATGTGTCTTCGGTGTCCCTCAGACCCTCCTGGGTCCGGGTCAGAGTTCAGGTCCTCAGCGTGTTCAGAAACTCAACCGGGTGATTCCAATGATGTCAGAAGGCCACAACCAGGTCCAAGTCCAGGCTGAGACCAGAGAAGATCACAGGCCAAAGTGGTCGAAAAGTCTTTCAAAACAGTTGATCAACAGAAGATCTACCTGCAGGAGCTGCATTTAGTTTGTGTTAAGTGCACTTCTTTCAACTGCGTCTGGATAGAAAAGGAAAAGGTTGAGTCATCGTCCGATCCAAGATTCACAAAAGAGTTCTCGGACTCAAGAACGAGATCCCTGCAAGTCGTTTCAGTTTATCCTCGGCCGTCCTCATGGCTCCTGTTCTACTCTACATGTGCGTCCTCCTGATCGGCCCTACCGACATGCGCAGGTATCCACCGACATGCCGGGGTAAACCTTCAGCACCATGTTCCTGCTGGTGTCGAGGAACAGGACGCTGAGCGGGCTCATCTTCTCGGGGACGCAGCACGGCTCGGGGACGCCGGGGACGATTCCCACCGCTCGGACGATGCTCTGGATGGTGGCGTGGTTGGACGGACGCACCACCTTGAGGAGACGAGGGATGTGAAAGAGACATTAAATAAATCAATGTTTACAGAATTATATTCACATGGTTTCTAGGTGTTTCTGTTATCTGAATCAAATCTAAAGAAGTTTCTCTCGCTCACTTTTGGGATGGGGAACCCGCAGGCCCCGGCGCAGTAGTAGGCATCGAATGACTTCGGTGCCAAAACCCACTCGCTCCAGCCGATGTCGGCGAAATCCACGCGGAGGTAACGCCTGGAGCAAACCCTGGGCTCGCTCCACTGCCTCCTCCTCGCCTTTTTCATTGTCCTCTCGTCGAAGCTCAGCACCTGGGGTTTCCCCAGACCCTCGCTGTTCTCCTGACCCTCCGCTCTCCTTCCCGACTTCACCGATGCTTTGGCTTTCGCCGGGAAGTACGTGTTCTGCCACAGTTCGTGATTCTTCAGGGTGTTGTACTGGACCTCGGGGATGTCGTTGGTCTGGATCTGGAGACGGAGATCCCTGCGGCTCCTCGGGGCCGGAGATGAACGGGACGCGTCCTCCACCATGGGGGAAGGCCCGTACCTCTGCAGCGACATGGCCACGCTGTTTGGCTCGTCTATAGCTCGATCATCGGCGTAGATCAGGATGTATGGTAAGTTGGCCGGGGAGAGGCCCTCCTGGCCATCCGGGCTCCTCTGCTGACCCAGATCCACCGTGACCACGAGCTGTCTGACATCCCTGGCGTGTCTCAACACCGCCGTTACGTCGCCCGTTTGCCAAGAGCCTTTCTTAGAGGGAGCCAGCGTTACGTTTCCCAGCGGCGTTGCAAAATCCGAGGATCCGAGGAAGAGGAGCCGCGTGGAGGTCCGAGGGTAGAGGGTAGGGTGGCGAGGCCTTCGGAAACGCCACGGTCGCTGGTGGTGGCGGGGCCGCTTGTGGAGGAAATGAAAAGAGGCGAAGAGGATCAGCTCTGAGTCCTGGATGGTGGACAGGTTGAACTGGAACACATCTCTGCCGTCCAAGACTCCTGGAGAAAGAAATGAGAAGAAACTTAACTTCATCCTCCGTGCATTTCTAAGTTATCTTACTGGTTTAACCAGACCTGAAGGATCCTGAATCTCTCTTTGAACCTCCGTCTCATTCTGCCACATTTTGACTGACATGAATACGTCTCCTAAATGTTGCTCAACACTGACAAAAGCACGGAAAAAATATCAGGCGCCTCACGCACAAACACAAGCCTCGTCCTGGATGGCTGAGCTCCTGAAGCTCCCACTTCCCCACCTCAGCCTGGAAGACAAACACTGGATCGTCCAGCCGCTCTGTCGCAGCCATATGGAAACGCTTATGGCAAGAAGGAGCTCCTCTCAGGCGTTTTTTTTGTTGCTGTGCAGCCGGTGTCTGGGTGTGATAATAGGCTCTTGTCTAACACCTCGGCTGGAACAGCTACCGGAGAACTAGCAGGAGACTTCGAGTTCCCCCGGATCACTAAATCACAACACCGGCTGGCGGTGCAGAGAGGTGGAGATGTTGGAGCCCAAAGGGGAGCGAGTGTTGGTGAAACACCTGCAGCGTTGAGGATGTTGCACTAATGAAATAATACCATCAGATGCACTTTCCAGGAATTCATTTGTTTACACATTTCAAGTTCAACCTGGTGTGTGTAGCCTGTAAGCACTCAATCTATTATAAATAAGTAGAATTAAAGTAACACGGATTACATCAGGCTCCATTCAAGGATACGTAGGATACAAAATTATTCATCAGGATTTTGTAAATAAGACACATTTAACTGCTTCTGGGAACAGTTTGTCTGTTTTTTTGAAAGCTGTGATGTGTTATAATAATATAATAAAGGACTTTGTATCAGGTTACTTATTATGAATAAAATGACAAAAGAACATGCTTCAATCAGGCAAAGAGTAACAACGTAAATATAAATGTTTCTGACATATAATGAATATTAAGAAGCCCTTCTCTCCTCTGAAGTCATTATTATTATTATTATTATTATTATTATTATTATTATTATTATTATCATCGACTCACTGGGGACAGCTTTGAAACTTCTCACGGTGTTCCCGTCCCTCCGGCTCCGCGGCTCTTTGCTGTACTTCTCGTACACTTTGAACATGTTGCTGGAGACCATGTCCCGGTTTACGCTGGAGACCATGTCCCGGTTTACGCTGGAGACCACGTCCCGCTTGGCGCTTTCGTGCGTAAAGACGCGCTGCTGCTCCACAGCCGGTAAGACGTCGGCGCCGAGGCGCACGGCTTCCCCGAGCCCCTCGGGTCCGAGTCTCCCCCAGCTCGACTCCAGGATCAGCAGCACATGCAGAGTGTGGAGAAGTGGTCTCGCCATGGTCGCTGTTCCCGGGAACGAGTCCATGAAAAAAGAACCTGGAGTTCGGAGACACGTCCTCGATGCCCACCCAGACTTTAAGGCCGGTATCCCAGGTAGTCCGTGTCGGACCCGCACTCCACGGTTCACGGTCTACAGCTGTTCCTACAATGGGAGGAGACCGCGGGGGACGCGCGCATGAGGCTCCGCTGCTGGATGACAGATGGTGACGCGCCGGAGCGCGCAGCCAACGAGAGACGCGCAGCAGCTTAGGTGAGCTGCGGAGTCAGGAACCGAGCGGCGAGCCAGGAGAGTCCACACATAGTGCACACGCACGCGCACACACACGAGAAACCCTTCAACATCACAACATCCGTGTGGGAAGATCAAAGGTTAAATGAATGAGCCCGACCAATCAGAATTGAGCTGCTTCTGTTGCTAAGATATGAATATATTATTATCTCAGCTCTGTGATTGGTGGCCCAGCCAGACGAATAATGAGCGGAGCCACGCCCCTTTCCTGTCGACTAGAATGGGACCTTCTTTCGGGAAAAATATGTACGAAGTTTTTGTCGTATTTTAATATGAAGTGATTTAAAATCTAGCAGGCCAGATGTTCATATAGAAATAACAGCCACGTAAACTGTTTATAGTTTTACGAAGCCATCCCCGAGAGTTAAAAAAGTACTTTTTGCAGAGTTGAAGCCACCGACGATGCTGATGTCACGATGGCCGATAACTCGCCACGAGAAATGACGAGCGTCCGACAGCAGAAGAGGAAGAGGAAGCAGTGTTAGGTGTGTTTTTTAGACTCCCAGTGTTTTCTGATGCAGCACAATAGCTTCCCTGTGAGAACGATGGCAACACGGGTCAGACCGCTATTAAAATACCTCCTACTAGTCCTGAGGGGATCACAAGGGGGCTCTTTGACACCACCATGTCTTACATTGGACATGAAGGAGTCTGCTGGGAACAGGTCCCCCCCCCCATCAGTAAAACGCTGGTGTGTTTAAAGATAGCCATCTCCACCCGGGGATCTATCAGACTCTGATGTCACTCAGCACCGGCTCCTCTAATTGGTTCTAATGGGCTCCTGATTCCTCTGTTGATGGGATCGTCCTCAACAACACCAGCATTAATCATTAATCTTAAATTATTGTGTTTTCTTCATGTTTCATATGAATAAACCAAGAAGCAACGACTTTGATGTTGGAGACCAAAGTTCACATCCAGTCAGCTTCCAACAGCCACTTTTAGATTTCTGACCACAGTACACAGGGTTCCTACGGGGGCTGGAAATCCTTGAAAACACTTGAATTTTAGTGTGGTGTTTCTAAGGTTTGAAAAGTGCTTGGATTTAGAATAAAGTGCTTGAAATGTGTGTTCTGTGATGATAGAGAAATGAAGATTTCTGCATGAAAAATTACTTTTGATGATGAAAATAGTTGGTGATCATATTTCTGTGGATCTGTTAGTTGAATTAGTTTTCTCAAGTTAAAATCTCTAGTTAATCTTTCCCTAACGATAGATTCATATTTAACCAACATATCAGAAAAAATACTCAGGTGGGTCCTCTTGGATGGAAACAGACAATTTATTTATAACTCTTGAATCTGGTGAGAATTTATTGATTATTACTCAGTCCTTCATGTACTAAGCTTTTGGTATTTTTGATTTAATGTACTTATTACACATTCTGTTCCCGTTCCTTTTAAAAATTAGTTTTTCCCACCAAATAAAACCATTTGCTCGTTGTTCTTGACGTAAGTGTCTCTGCATGACATTTTCACATTTTGGTCACCTCCCCCAAATTAATCACGTAAAACAAACTAGAAAAATGAGCTTCACGTCGCAGATCACCGTCCATCTGGAGCCGCTGAGGTCATCACGTCTTTGTATTCCAACTTTGTGCAGAAGATTGTCATTGTATTCCCCTTCGTTGCTGAACGTTTACTCGTTGGTTTTTATCATATCCATACCATATCCTATACCGAGCCAAGACGGCTTCAACTGCGGTGATTAGCCGCCTCTTCAATCCCTGACGAGCTCTCGTCACACAGACCTCACACTTAAACAGTCTTTTCCTGCAGACTTCCTAATTTGCTTGAATTGAAAACTGTTATATCCAATGAGCATAAATTCCCAATGACCATAAAGTCACCTCATTATCGTGGTTTTTACAGCCAGAGATCGAAGGGCCGGCGTCCCACACGCGTCACCGCCGCCGCCGCCGCTGCACCACGTGAACATAGAGAGTCATTATTAAGTGTTAAAGCTCATATATTAAAACAAGCTTGATGCTTTATATTCCATGAGGAGTTTTTAACGTGTTTTAGGAATAAAACTGTGGGCTTTTTTTTCTTTCTTCGTCTTAGTAGCGGCACTGGAAATATCTCAGCTCATCATGTTCTCTGTGTTTCGGGAAATGTTCAATGAGAACATTCGATACCTCGCCTCATGTCCGTGCAGGAAGTGTGAAGCTAATTACGGTAACCGGTTAGCTTAGCTTTCCATGACGGCAGGAAAAAGGGGTGAAACAGCTAGCATGGCTCGTCAAAAACGTAAGTAAACCCACAACGCTGACACTTTTATGTTCTTGTCGAGACGAGAAGATCGATACGTCTGGACGCGAAATGTGCAGCTCATCCAGGAGCTTGTTAGCTTAGCTTAGCATGGAAAATGGAAACAGCTAGCGCCTCTTGTGAATCGTGCATCGTGAATTTGAAGTTACAGAGATTAAAAAAGATGTTAATTAGTGATCTTTAGATGCATTCGTAGATGGATTTTCGTAGGCTAGTTGTTTTCAGTCTTTATGCAAAAGCTAAGCTAACCAGCTGCTAGCTGTCGCTTCATATTAAGCATACTCATTTCTATATTTTAGCATTAAATCGAATATGTGAGAAAGGTGTTGAAGTATAGAAATAGGAGAAGAACTGAGTCATTTTCTGCAACCAGTGTAGCATAACAGGATTAGCAAGCGAGCTAACTATCCAGCTGTCCAGCATAGTTACCTAGCTAGCTTGCTAATTCCACATAAATTAGCCTAATGAAGTTAGCCATCTGCTTGTGTGGATGAAGCACCAGTGAGAGTGTTTTTCCCCACTATAGTTACCATAGCAACAGTACATCTTCTATGGCTGAACTATGTAACCATGAAGCAGGCCAACGTACACGTCCTCTATTACACACTGAGAAATGTTTCATCTCCTATGACATCATTGATGAGTCACCTCTCCTCCACCTACTCCTCCTTCTCATTCGCCGGGTGGAATGGTGGAAGTGTATACCCCCCCCCCCCAAAAAAAAACAAAAAAAAAACACAATATGCTCTCATTCACAGAATATTTGCCTGGGGTGTTCATCAGGACAGGGAGGACAGACGAGCCCACCATGTTTCTTTTGGCCCCGAGACCCCTCCATCCTTCACCCCCTTTCCTCCTCCTCCTCCTCCTCTTCCTCCCTTTGACTTGTTTTCATACTGCTGGCTGGAACTGAATGACCATTCATGCTCGCTGCTGTTGGATATGGATGTTTGTGTTTGTGTGTGTGAGAGAGTCTGAGGGGCATGACATCCCCTCATCTGATGTCTGCCAAGCCACACACACACACACACACACACACACACACACACACACACACACACACACACACACCATAGTCCACTCCAGTCTGGACTCCGTGCCATACCTCCCTCATAGAGAGCCACAGTCATGCCACTTGAGCTCACATCAACATCACTCAACCAAGGGTGACAGGTCCACACACACACACACACACACACACACACACACTCTCTCTCCGGGAGACATCCGGCTGTCTCATGCATTAGTGCTGCATGTATCTGTAGCCGTGCCAGCTGAAGGGAGAATGTCTGCCGGAGTCAGACGGGGAAACTTGTGCACAACAAATTTTACAATTTTTCGCTGCAAATTTGCCAGATTTTAATGGTGAAACAACAACAACAACAAGAGACATCTGAGGAGAATTAAACCACGTTTATTCATTCATGCAGCCCGAGGTAGGACGAGCTGGTCGGTGCACCAAGCACTTATAAAACTAAACTGCAAGCTTATTAAATCACTTTTAATTTAAAGCATGCAATGAAGGCAAGGACATTTTATTTGTACAGCACCTTTCAACATATTTTTATAATCGAATGTTCAGTCGAAAGCAAACTTTCAAAAATTGCTTTGGAGAAAGTCGGTTTAAACTCTGGCAAACGTCGTCGGCTATCCTACTCAAGTGATTCCTGAGATGTGAATCACGGGAACATCACCGAATAGTTCTGGAGAGAGCGTCATCGAATCTGAGCGGTCAGACGTTCAGGCGGGTCGAAGACAGTTTCTTTGCCAGATGGTTCTGGATTTGGAGGAACAGACCTGAACGTGAGCCCAGCAGCAATATTATCGCTAATAATCCCAAATTGCAAACAGCAAAACTGTACGTGCATAACGCCAGCATGTAGGTCAAAGTTGAACCAGGATGTTCGGCCAGTTGGTCGGGGGCCGATCATTTTGTAATTTGGTTTCCCCCCCAAGAAACTGTGTTTAACCAGAGGGGGGTTTGTTTACGACCTGTATAATCATCACTTGTTGGACTTGTTGGACCGTTATCCCACCTCGCTTGTAAAAAAATAAAAAGAACTGTTAGTTCTGGAGAAAGTAGGGGGAAAAGTAAAGACAGAAAAGCCTGTTTACGTGCGTTACGCCGCCTCTAACACCGACCACGAGTGACGGAGCGATCGTTGTCCAGATGAATGGGAAGTTGTCCTCCTTAGAACCAACATCGACTGCTCCCACAACCCCCTGCTGCCGGAGAAGACCTCCGATGTAGCCGCCGGAGGCCTGAATTCCCAGAAAGCCTTCCTGGGTTCTGTGTAGTGCGGTTTGCTTCTTACCGTCGGCGTGACCCGGTGCCACGGAGCTGTCGGAGCCACACAGGAGGACCCCGCTCGTTCATCATCCGGCTGCTGGAGCTGATGACTAACCGAGGTAATGAGCTGCTCTCGGGGGCTTCCCTCCGGAGAACCAACGAGCATGTGCAGAATCCAAAACCACAAGAACCCCAGCAAACCCCACACAGCAAGACCCCCCTCCATGTGGCTCCACGCAGACAAGGCCAGCAATCAGCGTGATGGATTTCAGCCCTGACACGCTTTTCCTCAAGCGGCCCAATTAGGAAAAGTACTTTTTTGTGGGGGGGTTGTTTTGGTTTTCTGTTGTGTCTTAACCGTCGGATCCAACGGTCGATGCACCAAAACTGTTGGCCACAAGATGGATTGCCTTTAAAGAGGAAATTTACTTTCATTATGGTTGAGAATGAGGAGTTGGGGAAATCCCTCTTGCACTGAAGGAAAGTGAGAAACCAGATCTGAAGAAAGGTGCTGAAGTCAAAAACCAAAGACAGACAGGCTTGAAAAGCTGCAGACAGACCAACACACACTTTAGAGAGACGGCAGCTTTCCACGAGGAGTTGGACTGACTCCCACTCAGAGGTGGAAGTACCCAAAACCTGTACTAAGTCAGAGTATTCTTACTTTATACAGAGGTCTTCAACCTTTTCAGGCCAAGGACCCCCGAGGTCTATAGAGACCCGGTGGAGGGACCCCCTGCAGTAACTCTACGGACCCACTAGTTGTCCCGTACCCCTGTTGAATAATTTGACTGGAGTAGAAGTAAACGTTACTTCAGTAAATGCGTTACTAGCGACCTCTGCTAACACTTCTTCTCTAATCGTAGTCTGATCGTCTCCCATTAGGAGAGCTTTCATTGGTAAATGGCGATCACTCTCCTCCCGGGTTTTCAAGACAAGGCAATTTCCTCCGAGCGAGTTGTTTTGGCGAGGCCTCCTCGTGTGTTTGTCAGTTATTTGAAAAATTGATCTCAAATTGCTTCCATTTTTCACACGTCGGGGCTTCAGCAGCGTTTCTAAAAGCCGGCCGTGTGATTGGACGTCTTTCTTTGCCAACAGGTTCTCCTCGTTAACTCGCCAACCGCCTCCAGACGCCTCCTTTAAAGCCGCTGCTCTCCAACGGAGCTCATAGAAGCTGCAGCTTCAGCTCATTTGTGGAACAGCACTGAGTTAGAATGGTGTTTTACTTTAATGTCGTTTTATGGAGAACTCATTTGTTAAGTCTTCAATAAACACTCTCCGGTTTAAGAGGGTTCTCACCTCGAGATTGATTGTGAATTATTTTGATTCGACAAACATATTTTTTACGTTTTTTGAACGAGGAGCTCTGGTTATTAGAGGGTTGATTAAACTCTGTGTTCAGTTTGAATTATTAGGTTTTTTTTGGTGCATTTTACATCCTTTAACATTCTGCATCTTTAAACTTGTTTTACTGTTTTGTAGTTTCTGTCTCGTGTTGTTGGGTTCCTGTTTCATTTCCTTCCCTACTTTTTATTGGGTCTCCCAGCTGAGTCTGATCTGCTCGTCAGCCGTTCGTTCTCCCCGATCACCTCATGTTTCCCCACCTGTCTCTCCTTCCCCTAATCAGCCTGCTCTATTCAGTCTGTGATCCCTTTGTTCCCCCAGTGTGCTTTTGTTAGTTTCCTTTATTCTAATAAAAGGAAATGTTAAATTTGGATCCATACCTTTTACTCTGTAAACCGTGATGGATTTCCAGTTATCGGACTAAAACAAACACACCCTTCTACGGGAAGCCCCCGATGTTTACGCCTGTGATGAGCCGAGGAAGGAGGATTCGAGTCCGTCCTCGCCACGATACATCACTTGAAGAGCTGCCCCTGCAGGAAGGGCCGTTTTCCCATCATCCCTTAGTCAGCGAGGCCGTTACTCTGCACATTAATGGACCAAAATGGGCCGACGACTGGCACCGAGCGCTCCCTCTCACTTTATTACTCCGTCTTTGTATACTTTCCCTCTCTCGCTTCCCTCTCTTAACGTTTTCTCCAGTTTTCAGCGCTTTGGCTTCACCGTCTATAAATCACTTGTCATATCGCCGTGACGTCGGCGGCCCCGCTGAGGCGGCCCGCCGAGTCATTTAGCCTCCAGTTGGTTTTGGTGCAGCGTGATGCTTTGTATGTCAGTGCGTCCGTCAGCGGCACACAATCCGGACACAGCGAGCCCTTCCAGCCAGACCCCGAAACTTTTTATTCTCTTTTCATGCGAGAGAATGGAATTAAGTCGGTGCATTACAGACTTCACTTTTTCTGGCCAGGCACATTGTTTTCCTTGGCCGCCGCACTTAAAGTCTGTTGAAACTGGCCTTTTTTTTCATGTCTATAAATGGGCTCTTTTCATGAATCCATGAGGGATTGCTCTGCTTTTTGAAGGGATTTAAGAGGATACTGCACTCTGCTCAGTCAGGGGCCCCGAGATTTCTGCTCCATAGTCACACACTCCATCATATTGAGGCTAATAGGGTATGGCTGGGGCTCCCTGTATATGGATTGTCATGGTATTTATCAATACGCGAAGCCAAAATGCCGGAGACGGGAACAACTGGAGTGGTGATGAGAGGGTTAGTGAATTGTTTCCTGCGTCTGGAGCTGACGAGTGAGAACGAGGAGGAGGCCGATAGCAGCGAAACCAAACCAAAGCAGCGGAGTGATGGGAGGAAAGGAAGGGAAAGCCGTGTGCTTTACAGTAAAAACACATCATTCCACACTTCAATATCTTGAAATGGCATCTGCAGATGCGATGAATGCCTTTAAAAAAGGATCGGTGTTGATAGGCACTATCCAGCCTGTCTCGGAGCAGAAACAAGCCAATGTTAGGCCTTAAATTGAGCTGAAATTGCGATTTCAAGAGTATCTGGCTTTCGTATCATAACGTACAGAATGTCGGGATCGGCAGGCGAGACGTACCATTGGGGGGGGGGGGGGGGGCTCTCCAGCTCTCCAAGCTGGACGCAGTCATCATGACGTTGGTTTGTGGACTTCAGTTTCAGTTTTAAAGTCTGTAATTTCGCATTTTTGCAACGGAATGGAAGTGACCATATTTGGACTACAAAGGAACGTCGGTGGATCTGGAGCAGCGACCTTACTGGATCTGGATCCATCTGGATTCCTGTAGAGAATGCAAGTTTCAGGCACTTCAGCTTTGGCTTCACTTTTCAGAACCGGAGGTTGCCATCTGATATAAAATTCAGATAATTCTTCATTCCAGCTGATTTATACACGAAAGAAAACAGGGATGAATATGATATTAAATGAATGCCTATAAATCCTTCACATCATCAGGTTTATTGTTTGTCTCCGAGCCTCGGCCTCCCTCCTGGGAAACACATAATACTATAACATAATACTAGAAACTCTTTTACCCCAACCTCGGCTCTGATTGGTCTTTCCGTTCTTCTGCATCTTCGCTATCTATGTTCTCCATTTTAGCATTTTGATACTTTGACAGTATTTATACACACTAGACATGCTTTATAATAAAGAAAAAAGACATGGAAATATCACGTATCAGCTGCAATCATACGGGACGAACAGAATCAAACTCCAGATATTACTGCCGTTACATCAGCCTCCTGCACTATCATTACACGCTGAAGTTATAAATGAGCAGTCTCCACTTTCACTGACATTTATTAACCCATAATTCTACTCTTAAAGACTGCAGTGCACACACACACACACACACACACACACACACACACACACACCTTGTCAGGAAGCCAGCAATGACATGGATTGAGCTAATTTCTGGTTCCGACTGAATTATTCCTGTAATGGAACTCTTCCACCGCACACGGCGCTCTCTCAGGTTGCTGTTAACGATCCGATGACCCGGCCCCGAACCTTTCACATCAAACACTCCACATGTAGTGTAAAAGTCTGACTGCTGCGTTGATCAAATTCCATCTTTTTTCTGGTGCTGCTCCCGATACAACAGCAGGGAGGAAGTCCTCGTGCTTCGCTGTCAGACGTGTGTTTTGGTGCAGATATTTGATACCGCTGCTCCGTCCTGGGCTTCATGTGTCGTTTCACAATTAACCGTGATGTGTGTTGTGTCACATGCTCGATGCTCGGAGCAAAGGAAGCTGCGTCTGAGGAATCATAAACACTCAGATGTGAAGGCTGCTGCGGTTTTGAGGCTGGAGGTAAAATATGACGAGCAACACAAGAATTAAAAACTAATATTTTACTGTAATCGACTTGAATAAAAAGGATGCTGAAATAACTCCATAAAGATGGTGATCAGTAAAAAGTGCTGAGTCATGCTCCGTTAGGTTTGTCTGCAAGACCACAAGATAATTACTGTTAAAACGCTGGTTTTCTGAATGGAGTCTAGTTGATGGTGCTAGGCTACGCTAACATTGTAGCTGCTCCATCAACACTCCAAATAAGGTCATCTCAGTTCCCTTCCTTCCTCTTTAAATGTCTCACACCTCGTTCCACCATCCTCTCCTTTGGTTCAAATAGCTTACTTTTGTCTCCAGGAGGACGTGGGTTCAGTTCCCCCTCACCGTGAAACATAAATCATAAACTTAAGATATGTGTCATCAGCATCTGCTGCCACGTTGTGAAATCCACAGCTTATCCTTATTTATGAGCTCAGGTAGAAAGGAGCTTAGGAAAACATCACAGATGACAGAATATGAATATCAGATATGGACGACGGGCAAAACCAACATCCGCGTGGAAGCGGTCCAGACGGCTTCTTCTTCTTCTTCATCGGAGTGAATGAATCCCAAAAAACCCTCCGACATCTGAGGGAACCGGAGCCGGGTGTTAGTGTGTGTGTGGTGGAGGACGGCGGTGAAAAGGATGAGACAGATAACAGGAATGTTTCTGATTCATTCATCAGGGAGATGGATTCTCAATCGTCCAGCCAGGTTTTGGTAATTCAGTTTAAATGAGAAAAGAGACAGAAAAAACACGAGTGAAGGGAAAAAACACGAGTGAAGGGAGGAGGGCAATATTAAGAGGAAAAAACGTCACAAATGTGCCACTTCATAAGAATATTGCCTCCCTCTCTCGGCCCTGAAACGCCATCGTAGAAGAGAGACAGTTAAGAAAACAAAAAAGAACGATAGAAAGAAAGAAGTCAAACATATCCGACAGCTCTGCCTCGTCTCATCACTCAGCCGGGGTTGTGAGTGATAGCAGCCAAACGCCGCCGTGCTCTGCTTCATTTCATCGTGAAGGTTTTTATGCGTGGAAAAAAAAACAAGCCGAGGAGCCAAAGTGGCTCAAGGGTCGACAGAGAGAAAGAAAACCCGGAGCCCTCCGAGACAAAAGGCTTCTGTTGTTTCTAAATCAACGCTAATCACGACCCGGCGGACCCAAGGCCCATCAAACCCCGGCCCGGAGAACCCCCGGCCCGTCGAACCCCCGGCCCGGAGAAGAAAAGAAAACAAGTCGGGTCATTTTCTTCACATTTTGTGGTGCAGACTTTTTATGCAAACCTCGTGGGTTCGAGTTTGGATTTGACCTCTGACCCCCCTAACACCAGCACGTCTCCCACAACAAATCCCTCTTTTAAACCAAACGGGAACGGACGCGGCGATGGCAACGAATCAGAGCGAAGACTCTGCTGGGATTCGACCACATCACAGCAGAGAGCCTTTTGTCCCACATTCGTCCTTTTAAATAATTTGTTCTGTGAGACCGCAACATATGAATAAAGTGTGTTTAAACTTCAAGACTCGAGGTTTCGGGTCGTCGCACTGATCAACGAGGTCACGGGAGCAAAAGTGCAAACGTAAAGTGAAAGGCAGGATTCATCCGGCGACGGGACGTTAAACTTTATGGATCCCCGAAGAAGCAACGACAACACGGAGGCGGCAGGCAGGAGGAAAACTCCACTTTGGAAAATAAGTCACATTTCCTGATATTTTTCATGCTTTTCTTCTCGTCATCTCCGTCTTCTCTGTTCTGACAGCCAGCCTTTAATCAGATATTAACTTCTTTATGTCATAATATCCTCGAACTTGGCTTCAAAGCTTTTTGTTGAGGACAGAAGTTTGTGAAACTTCTTTTTCCGTGTTCAAGAATGAACCCTCGTTTCCAAGACGACCGCCTCTTTCACGACACTTCTGAGGATACAAAATACGATATATCTGTCTAGAAATCTCCCCCCTGAGATCCATCAGCCGGAGATTAGATAATCCTCATCCTGGAAGCCTGATGAAGTTCTCGATGAAAGCATGAAATAAATCCCGTATTTGTGGAGCTTGTCAAGAGTCTTCAGGTGCAGCTGGTTCTCGGTATCGACGACCAGAACGCTCCTCGTCACGGATGTGGAAGCAGGTCGGACAGATTGCTCAGATCGTCTCTTTCTATTCATCGTCACGCTCCGTAGCAGCAAAACATGTTGCATCCATCAGGGATGAACGAGGCTTTCAACACACATTTAAACCTGGCTTACTTTAAAGCAAGCTGACCAACAAGACGCGAGTCTTTGTAGCTAAATGCTAACGTCAGTCTGATTCAAAGACTCAGAGTGTTTATTATCATATGAACAGTAAAGAAACATCTTTCCTGTACAATAAAATGATTTGTTTGCAGTAAAAACCACAGCAACAGTGCAGATGTAAACAGTAAGTATGATAAGATGCCTCACAAGGACAATGCTAACATGCTAAAGCTAAGCTTGCTGAGGCTGCTGGGAATGTTATTAGCATTGAAAGCATTTGGAAATGTAAATAATCACAGACAATAATCAAGCATTTTTATCTCCACCAAAATCTGAGTAGTCTGAAATGTTAACATTTTTATTGTTAGCGTGGCCAAAGATTGAAGACAAAGAGACCATAAAGGTCCAGAAATGTGAAAACATAATGTCTCCTCAGCTCTCCGTTCACCAGGAGGAGAAACCTTCCTACATCCTCTCCGCTCCGAGACGAGAAAATTCCATTCATCGCCAACGATAAAGACAATGTTATGTTAAGACTCACGGTGTTGGGTTACCTGATGTTTGTCTCCTTGGCAACGAGCCCGTCGGGGGGCGGCGGGCTCGCAGCCGAGATCAGAACCAGGTGAAGGTGAGAGGAAGCAACTCTTCTGGGTTAAAGACCGTTTCGGCCATCACACGACGCCGAGATATATTCGGTAATTTAACCGAGAGTCAGTGACGGAGCGCGTGCTTCACCTCGCCGCCATCGATCTCCATCGACAGGACTGTGCGTGCTCCAACGCCGGTCTGGACTTGATTGGGAGCGAGCGGAGAGGCGGCGGCCAATTTGTCATCGTTTGTGTGACAACTTGTCTGACTGACGCGCTCCCTCGCTGACCTCGCCGAGGGCTTTGAACCCATAACACAACTGTATGTGTGTGTGTGTGTGTGTGTGTGTGTGTGTGTGTGTGTGTGTGGGGCGTTCAAGAACAAACCTCTACCAGACCCTCATGTGTTGATACCATGTTGATTAGCCCTGCATCTCCAAAAACCCTGCAGGCTATCAGAGAAGCTAAAGAAAGCAGTGACGTGTTTTATAATTTGCACAACATTTTTGCAGTAATTGTAAACTGTACATATTATAATATATATAAATATATGTATTTATTTATGTTCTTGACTGCAGTACTCTGATTCTGATTCCTTTCACATCTTTAGTATAAAGAAGGGTCTCATCTTTTGGATACAATATTTGATTGCAGAGAAATTTAGATTGTTAAAAGTGAGCAATATATCATATATTAAATTTATTTTGAAAGGTTCTTCTGTAAATCAAACCAAGACAGAGAGTTAAAATTAGACGTATTTAGCTTATTTTAGTTGGTGTATGTAGCTATACTCTGGTTAATAAGCTAAAAGATGCCCAAAACGGAGCTAAAAGGAGAACAAATATTGAATGTATGCGTTTCTTTTTTCTGAAACTTAAAGATTCTGATGGCAGTGTAACTGTCTAAAATAATATGAATTAAACGTTTTCCAAAAATAAATTATTTGCCGTTAGTTGACAAAATGTGGAAGATATTCTCACCGTGTAAAACAATGAGAATCAAACTGACCACCTTCAACATGTCTTCTTTTTTTACTCAAAGACGATTCAAGTTTGACCTTCAACGTTGTTTTTCTACAGAAAAAACGACCCAATTATTCCATTAAAACGGTGTTTTGTTTAGAAATGGAAGCTGTCCGCTCCGGTCAGCGTCAAGAATCCTCGGCTCGGCTCGGTTTTAGAAGTTCACAGCGACTCTGGGACACGATTTCTGTCGACGTGGTAATGAAATAATTGGATGTGGAGCTCCGACCTCAACGGAGACGAAGACAGAAAAACGTCTCAGTGTGGAAACTCACCTGGGAACGATCACACGATCTTTGCAAAATAGGTAATTAAGCATTTATAACATAGTGACAAATACTTAGAAAGTTAAATTTGTCCTGAAAAAAGGAGCAAAGTGATTTGCAAAAAGGACATTTTATGACACATTTATTGCAAAATAAAGCAAAAAAGACCAGGCGGCTTATAATATATATAATTATAGTACTAAAAGGGTTAAAATATATATATGTTTAGACATTGACATTTAATGCACAGAGGATGTTTGAATCCAGCGATATTAGTTCTTATTAGTGTGTAGTATTATTTTCAGACATCAGCATCTCAACCAGAGGAAAGTGTAACGCTGAGGAAACCTGCAGTGGATAAAATAAATAAATAAACCAAAATCTGAAGTTGATTATGAGAACTAATGACTTGTTCTGTTTCGGGAGCTGCTTTTTTAACTTTTTTTAAACTTTTGTTATTTTTACGAGCCGTTGGTAGCCGAGCGAGTAACCGTGCACGGGCGGGGAGCCGGCCAGGTACGCAGGCAGCCGAGGCTGCAGGCGTCGTGAAAGCTGAATAATTACATCGCCTTAAAACGCTTCTCTGGCTTCCAGCATTGGAATGGAAGATTAGCTCCCCAGAGAGAGAGGATTTAAAAGATCCAACCTCCTGAAAACCTTTCTTGGCTCGAGGACGAACGCGTTGAGGCTGACGACATGTAAGAAGACATGTAAGAAGAGGCTGATTTGAACTTTCCCACCTCTTTAACTCGGTCTTCAGTTGCTCCCATGGCAACCAGCAACGGAGAGAAGTTCGGCGTTGACCAACTCTTATTCTATAAGTTATAAAAAGATAATTTGGTTTCAGAAAACAATAGATGGAATAATTGACACCAAACTGGGGCTCCTTGTTGGGTCAAGTCCAACTGTCCGAGCCAATCACAGCGTCGCTATGACAACAGTCCGACAACCAACCCTCCTCATAGACACAAATCTTTCAGATTTTCCTTCATTTTCTGGTTTTGTGGATTTGGAGCTCGTTACGGTAACCGTGATCGAGGTCACGCGTTCAGCACTGTTGGGGGACGTGGAGGTCACGACGGATATGCATCGTCATGGCAACAAGAGAAGTTGTTCTTCCAGCTCGGACCTGTTTAATCACAGCAGCACGCTACGAAGCTGCAGCGTCACTCTCACAGGCGGTTTGTAATACGCCATCGCTCTGCTCAGTGTTTATGTGGAGCTATTAATCAGGAGCATGACATCATGGTATGATGTGCTTTTTTTTAACGAGCTGAGTGCAGAGGCTGTACGGAAGGACGACGCCACCGTACCAAACTCAACTTTCAGTTTAGGTGGAGATCAAATGTGGGAATACTCCACCCGAGGCATGGATTGGACTGAAGAGGCTTTTATTTTGAAATTTAAGAACCTGTAAAAATCTGCTTCCCCGTGGTCACCATAGCTTTTGAGTGTTGTTTGTTTGTTTGTGTTTTTTACATTTATATTTGTCGTGGTGTTTTGGTGTGGTGAACACAGACGCCATATTTGATTAGGTGTTAAATACAGGTTTGGAAATTAAAGACAAATCTGATAATTGTTTCTTAACACATTATTCATGCTAGAAAACTAACTGATGAAACGTGACTGGAGTCAGAGCGTTATGTGTTTTTTTTAGCAGGTTTTGAGACGATGGTTCGATGACGCACTGGATCCATCCTTAGCGTTCGCCCTCCCCTAACACTTTATTAAACTACAGCACATCAGTGCTGCTCAATCAGCCAGCTACAACACTCACTTACTCACCACAGCGAGGGGCGGGTCCTTGCTGGACCTGTCTGTCTGTCTATGGACCTGTCTGTGTGCCTGTCGTTGGTGGAGCTGCAGCCGACTTATACGCCGTCGTAGCGGCTGTTAAACGGTGGACTCATTGTTTCGGACATGAATCAAACGACTCGGTTAACCATTATAATTTGACACGATTTTGGTCTGATAACATTCGTAAAGTCTGGATGAGCTGCACTTTTGAATTGTTTTCATGCCTGTTCAAGTTAGCGTATGTGGCTAACCCAGAAGTTAGCTTTAGGAGACACGCCCCCAACTTTTTAATCATTCAAAGACTTTAAACTTTTTGTCCGACTACCAAGAGATCACTGTTGCTTCTTTTGGCTGACGAGTGAGGCATAAATATAAATAAAATATAAAACACGCCACCGGCAACATTTACATCAAAACCCAGCCATGGAAGACGTACACGCGGGATTTCACTGCATTTAAACGGCGATGTGTGAAGATAAAGAAGTGTGATATGCATCCACGAGGAAAAGCAGCGGGATGCAGAGACAACGGCTTCCCTCCGAGGGTCGCCGTGGCGACGCGTTGAACAGAGGTTCTTTTGTTAGTCGACCGAAACGCTCTCCCTGTGCGATCGCTGCAGGATACACACACACACACACACACACACACACACACACACGAGGGAACTTACACATCAGAGTAGTCACCCTCCCTATGAATGTTTAATAAGCACACACACACAAACTTAATGAGGGGTGTCTCACATGGAGTGCTTCAACTGACGCCAGGAATGGTGGGAGAGGGAAAGGTGTGTGTGTGTGTGTGTGTGTGTGTGTGTGTGTGTCGAAGGTGTGAAACAAACACTTAACTAAGCTGCTCCACTCATGCTTTCCTCAGACTTACGCAAACACATTCAGCAGCCCGTCTTATTCACGTATTGACTTCATGCTGCAATAAATGGAGACCATTGAAGGAATCTGGAGTTCATTTTGAGCATTTGTTCATTTTTCTCTTTTTAATGTTTACAACCTTTTAACACTCTTGCTGGTCCTGATTGCTGTTTGGTAAATGAAAAAAAATGCGGTGAGTCGTGAGTTTATTCTTCCAAAGGTCGAAACATCGGCACGTAATTAAATGTTCATTGGGATCGAAATATGGGCACAAATTTAGATTAAAGCCTGTCAGCATCTCCAATCACTCACATACCTACCCTACCTACCTACCCTACCTACCTACCTACCCTACCTACCTACCTACCCTACCTACCTACCCTACCTACCTACCTACCCTACCTACCTCCCTCCCTCCCTACCATACCTACCCTCCCTCCCTACCTACCTACCTACCTACCTACCTACCTACCTACCTACCTACCTACCTACCTACCTACCTACCCTACCTACCTACCTACCCTACCTACCTACCTACCTACCTACCTACCTACCTACCTACCTACCTACCTCCCTACCTACCTACCTACCTACCTACCTCCCTACCTACCTACCTACCCTACCTACCTACCTACCTACCTACCTACCTACCTACCTACCTACCTACCTACCTACCTCCCTCCCTCCCTCCCTCCCTCCCTCCCTACCCTACCTACCCTCCCTCCCTACCTACCTACCTACCTACCTACCTACCTCCCTACCTACCTACCTACCTCCCTACCTACCTACCTACCTACCTACCTACCTACCTACCTACCTACCTACCCTACCTACCTACCTACCTACCTCCCTACCTACCTCCCTACCTACCTACCTACCTACCTACCTACCTACCTACCTACCTACCTACCTACCTACCCTACCTACCTACCCTACCTACCTACCTACCTACCTCCCTACCTACCTACCTACCTACCTACCTACCTACCTACCTACCTACCCTACCTACCTACCCTACCTACCTACCTACCTACCTACACACGTTATCTTGATGCTTGTTTGCGTCGGCCTCGGGGCCGAGCCATCTCCGCAACACTCACCATGTGTTTGTTGTTTCTTGCACTTGAACACGCCAATTAAGGTTAATTTGATAGACGTGACTTAAGCACATGAAAGCGTCAAAAGACTCGGTTGGAGAGGTACTCTAAAAAGGTATGTGTGTGTGTGTGTGTGTGTGTGTGTGTGTGAGCCCCAAGGTTGTAACTTGTCAACGGTGTCTGGAGAAAGAAGCCTCCCTTTGAAAAACTCAGTGTTGGTGGAATGTTCTGTAAAACTGCCACAAATACAACACACGTTCAGTCATTTGCATCTTTACTTTCTACCTTTTCTTTGTTCCTCCTTGCTTACCGCAAACCAGATCCGGGACGTTTAGGAAACTGGTTTTAAGTTGAAAACAACTGATCTTTGTTTCTGCTTTACTGATGCAAATCTCTCTTTCACTTTCAGCAAACTTTTTTTTGTTTCATAAACGATTCCGGGATAATGTTAAATGTTTAAAACGGGACGAGGTTTCGCAAGAAAGTTTCACGGAAAATATGATAGCATAGCTGCAAAAGGCTGCTGGTCATACCAGACTTAGCAAGGCTGCAGCCACAAGAAAAAGGGAGTTTATTGATTGATTGCATCTTATTTCTTATATATTGCACTTTTCATTCATAAAAGGAATAATATTATAATAACATTGACTTATCATTCAACAATGATAAGTCAATGTTTTTGGTTCCTGCTTTAGCTCCGTTTTGGGCTCCACCCGAGGGGAATGTTTGGATCTTTGACACCAGCTAATCAAACTCGACCTTTCCCCTTTAGACCAAGGTCGTGGTTTTCTTCAAGTGGTCTCGGGGGTTCTTTGAAACACATGCAGACCCACCTGCACATCCAAAGGAAATGGTGGTCCGCTGTGTGATGGTCTACAGGGTCCCTGTAGGGGAAAGTGAATCCTGTAGTGTGTGGAGGAGATTGAGAACTAATCCGAGTTCTCACCTATTTAAACAAAACAGATCACCACCTCAAAGGACGGGCAGAATCCCCACTAATAGCGGTTAAGGCCTGTGGCAGACCGACACACTCGCACACAGACAGCGAGAAGACAGACAGTGATGAATGTTGGTGGGAAAATCCCCGCTGCAGAGATCGTTCAAAGGGGGGAAAAAAAACCCTGCAAAGCTCTTCAAGGCAGATCCTTGCAGCAGAGAGGGCTCGCTTTCACCCGTAGAAGAGAATAAAAAACCGAATGAGAGCCCTGGAAAGTCATTCAGACACTTTATTAAGATCTCAAGTCATAAAGCCACTGGAAAGCCATCATCGGATCCACGGCCATTTGGGGCGCGGTGTCCTATAGACGGCAATCAAAAAGGCCTGATGCATGGCGTACATCTGGGATAGTGCTTCAGGCTCTCATATTGGACACCAGTTGAGAAAGGAGGTGAGTTGCACCCATGGTTCCTCGTGAGCCAGCGCTGTTCACTCCCGGAGGTTTCTGTCTTCCAGCTACAGCTGCAGAAACCTGCAAGAGTTTCCACAGCGCCGAGCCGAACACAGCGGAACATTGGACACGCTAGACGATTAGTTAGAGTAGCGCCAACCGACTATTGGCTACTCAAAATAGTACTCATAAGTCGCCAGATCGCCAGCGTAGACATCGGAGCAGGTAAATGTAAGATTCAGCAGTAATTACAGTATATCTCAACATGAAATACTTCTGATCAAACATGGGTAAACACTGTTTTATACGACGGCGTATTAAGGCCACTGTAGGAAAATAAACTGTCAAGAGAGGGGGGCAATATTCAGAGAAAAACCCCACAAATTTGGGAGTGTATAACCTGGGCCAACCTGTCATCTTATGGGTGTTTATTGATCGTGGCGGTTGGGCTAATGCTAGCGGTAGCCTTCACTTGTCATAGCCAACGTAAACAAGTTGCTTGGTTCCGCTAAGACCGGAATTTTGCCGTTGCTATGACAACAAGTGAAAGCTACCGCTAGCATCTTAGCCCGACTCTTTGGTAACCATTAATATCAAGTACAAACGGGAACGGCCCATTAGATAGAGTTTGAATACAAGATGGTTTGGGTTGAAGAGTCTCGTGTTTGTCCTCAAAAAAACCTCAAACATAATTACAGTCATTCAAATACTTCAAATGAGTGACTTTGCCTCCTTAAGTATGACACATTTTTTATGGTTTCAATGATGCCTGCCATGCAAACAGGTATCCAGTTAACGTGTGGTATTTTGAGGTTAAGTGCTCGTGCAGGCAGGCGGGCAGCGACCCATGCTGGCTGTAACACACACACACACACACACACACTGAGACAGACACACACACACACACACACTGAGACAGACACACACACACACACACACACACTGAGACAGACACACACAGCTTTTACAGCCTTTTAACTCTACAGTCGCAAAGCAGCTGTGATATTTTTACAAGCTGCACACACACCGAGAGAAACGCTTCATGATGACAAAAAGCAGTTTGATACCTGGAGTGTTTTTTACACAATCTTTAGATTCAACATTCAAAGCGTTTATTATCATATACACAGTACATGCCGTCATGTAAAAAAATAATGTATAAAAATAAATAATACAATCTTTGATTAAATCAAGAACCAGACCTCAAAGTTACTAGGATGTCGGATTTTGTCTACTTGATGTTGCAAAATATTTAGTTTTAACCGTTTATTATATAGTCTGATACTTCCCTCCTATCAGGCCCCAACAAAATAGCTTAATTATGAACGCTTATTAGTAACAACGATCTACACATCGTCAGAGAATATGAACAATGTCTTTGTGGCAACAGCATTGCTCAAACCTCTGGGACGGGACACGTTGCTTCTGAACCTTGACTTCATGCATTCCCAAACAGCTGGTATCCATATTAAATTCATCATTACATTTATTAATACTGTTGTTTTAATTCTGTGCATTATTATTAGTTTTTTATACAAATAACATTGCCTTGCCTCTACAGACATGAAGGCAGCAGGCCTCAGTAGCATCCTTTAACACCTCCTCCTCCTCCTCCTCCTCCTCCTCCTCCTCGGGTACACAGCTGTCCCATAAACACATCCTCGTCCTATCTCCGTATGAAGCCTCCTCTTCTTCATGCTCTGTGTGTCCGGGGCTTGTAAAGGTTTACGTTTCCCAGATGCTCTCTGCCTCCTCACAGCATTTCTTCTATCGTTGAAGCTCATTTCATAAGATCTGCACCGTTGAACATGAAGTTCAACAACCGGCCCACGACTGTGCTGGAGGTTTTTTTTACCCACCGCAGCGCTGTTCCTGTCCGGTTTGATCAAAACGAGTTCCCCTCCGGTCCAGTAGGGGTCTCTGTTCCTGGTCTCTGACCACGTGAACAGCTGATGAGTCACACCTGAGCCTGATTGAGTCTGCAGGTATAAAAGCTCCTCACTTTACTTCATTTGGACACATCCACACATGCAAACGTGGCTGACCTCTGACCTCACCTCATGTTTTCTTCTTTTCTGTTTGCTGCTGCCTTTCAGTGAACGTAAACGTCTGTTTATTGCTTTGAACTCATCCGGTCTCCCGTTGTTGTTGCATTCTTTGAGTCGGACCAGAACAACTTCCAGATAAAATATAGAAATATATAACGTTTATCTACACTTATCGGTGATTTGATGATTTATAGATTTTCTCTGACGTTTGTGCCGAAACGAACAAAGGATTGAGAGATTGAGTTTATAAAATACACCAACCTGCCGAGACGCGTTTGTTTCATAAACCAATCCTGAACGCGTGTGAAAGGATCATATTTATCGTGATTTCTGGTCGGATCGCGTTTCCCTTCATTGTTCTCAGAAGATGAGTCATCTGTGGTTTTATAGGAACTCATCCTGCACTTCATCATCGCAGCGGACAGAAACTCACTCACAGTAATCAGATTACTTCTCAGCAGTAATCCCACGACACAGCTGTGAGAATCCAGGTTCACTATCGTAACAGGAGTCCTTTCTTTATTCCGAGTTGAACTTTTAACGAAGAGATTTATTACAGAAGTTTGAACATTTCCTGAAATCAATGGTGCATCACTCTCAGCCTGGAGGTTTTTTGGGGTGAGGCTGAAGGAACCTCAAATATTTAGCATTTTTTTATGATCTGATCCAACAAAGCGTGCAAGAGTCCGTCATTCCAGCGTAACACTTTCCAGACAGACAGTTATGGATCTAATAACATTTTTACATCAATAAAATGTGTTTTTTTGAGGAACTTTGAACCCTGTAACATTCCTCGCCCCCCCTCGGCCGTCGTCTCTGTCTTTCCTGACTTCAGGCCCCCCGTTTTCACGGGAGGGAGGGTGCCGTCGCTCTCGTTAGCATTGGGGCCATTTAAAGCTGATTATATGGAGCTGGCCTCGCCATAAAGCGTCCCTTCATGAGAAGTCAGCCGGACAAACCACACGTCCGACTGTCAACATGACGCTGTTGCCCGGCAGACCGAGGGCCGGCCGCCGGAATGTCAAGGGTTTCATCACAACACAAACGCCATATTTGAGTTTGTTTTTACGGCTCAGTGGGGGGCGGGGCATGTGGGCGGGGGGGTATGCATGTGAATTAGCGCTGATGTCGTATAAACATGCACAGTTTTCACTTGTTTTTGTGCATCTGCTGCATGTTTGAGGAGTTTAATCCTGCAGAGACATCAGGAAAGAGACAGGTCGTACCGTATACTACATGCATGTATACTATATGTATTTATACTACATGCATGTATACTATATGTATTTATACTATATGCATGTATACTATAAGTATGTATACTATAGGCTAATTAGCATTCCGGGGCCACCCATGATGGTTGTGGCTCCTCAGAGAAACACAGCTTGAATCAACAGCAAGACAAAACCCCTCTGAAACCCGCTGGGCTTCTCTGTGAGGCTCCAGTTAATAGTCCTGACCCGAGAGTACAAACATCACACAAACACGGCTCGACACGTAGTAGCAACCGCTCTGTCTGCTGGATTTATCCGGCTTTAATAATACAGAGGAGTGATTAATAACGGCTGAAGAAACGTAAATGTTTTATATATGAAGTGAGAAACTAGTTTCTGCATCATCCCTGAACTTTGTGACTGAATGTTAATATTATAATCATACGGCAACCCCTAATAATGCTTACTGTAAAGCTAATGTAACTTTTCTTCTAGGCATTATGTGAACTGCATTAGCATGATAGAATAGAACATTTGGTTCTAACCGTTTGAAGACATCAGGACAAATAGAAACGCTCTGTCTTGAAGAAAAAGGAAAGTGTTTCTGATTTTCTTGATTACCTTTAACAGAGGACATCTGTCTTTAATGAGATGTGGACCGAGTCAACAATAAATAATGCAGACTGGACCGGATTCTAATCATATTCCACTTCTCAGGGAAGAGAGATGTCAGAGACTGTTCTTCTTTTGTTCCAGCGCGTATGGAGACAGGATAAATAAATGTCTGGGTCTGAGGGTCTGAGGGTTTGGAGGTCTGAAGGTCTGAGGGTCTGAGAGTCTGAGGGTCTAAAGGCTGGATTATGCTTCCGCGTCGACACAACGCAAGGGAGCTTGCGGACCCCTTACGTCCTTGCGGACCCCCCTTGCGTCGACGCAAGGGCCTGACATGTGCCTCCCAAAAATCCTCGACGCGCGTCGAGGCGACGCAACGCCAACGCAACACC
>CM056842.1:17854035-17929035 GCA_029853015.1 Chelidonichthys spinosus | reverse complement strand
GGCAAGCGTAGGGCTTGTAAACTTGCCTGGGGCTGATGCGGTCTCGCTGCTTTTCACGGAGGCCGATGTTAACTGCTGCGGCGAGGCGGAGGGCCCGGACCCCGTTGATCCTGGACAGGAAGTAGCTGGGTGCAAAAGAGAGTCTGGATGATCCGGGCTCCGGCTGCAGATCGGTGGGCTTTACAGCACATGTGAGAGTTGCATGGGTTCATAACGATCTGAATGATTATTGTCTTCATGATATTATTCCCGTCGTCTCCTCCTTCTGTAAAACAACAACCCCCACCTTGATTTATATCCTCACGAGTTCTCCTCATGCATATCAGGGCGGTGCACGACATCCGGATTCAAACCATGAAGCTGCAATGGAGCGTGTTTCATTCAACAGCGCCATTCGGTCCGTTGGCACCCCGGTTAAACATCCCCCCCCAATCTGCCGTGTCCTGAATTTGTCAAGGAAAATTACGGACCGGTTTTTCGCCAAACACAAAAGGTCATGTTATTATTGTTGTTAATATTAGCCTCCTGTGAATCAACGTTTCTGTGTTTGGGTCGTGTTGCCTTTTTCTCAGGTAATTTATAAACCACATGACGTTCCCTGGTAACACTAGTCCCGTGCGAATGCAGCCTCCCCGGTGTGTTCATTAAGGCTTTTGGACTTCATTTGTCGTACAGTATCTTGTCCTTCTGGTCTTGTCATCAGTGTAACGTGATGTCCTAAACTCTGTCTGTTACCAGTAACATTCCTCCCTCATTGGGAGTTCAGAACCAACATTCTTGGCCTTGAACTGTTGCAGAACATCGGGCCGAACCTCGGCTGCAGGCAGACTCTTTGTTTTTTGGCCGTTTGATCCGTTGCACAGATGGTTTTCTTCAGCGAAAGGCTGCTGAGTGAGAGCCGAAAAACCAGGTTTATGGTATCAAAAGAACCAAAGAATCGTGGGCGCTGACTCCGTCCTGCCAAGAACAGCTCGGCTCGTGGGGGAATGAGCAAACCAAGAGGCTCTGGTTGAAGGTTAGGATAATAGTGGAGCCATAATCACATCCAACATGAATGAATGAGATTTGTGCACAAAAAGCTTGAAATGATCCAAAAGTAGAGGCAAATTTGTAGTTTGGTTATAGAATAATGACACTTAAATGTAATGTAATGCGCTCTAAATGATGCCTACAATTGTTTTAGCAAAATATTGTACTAATGTACAAATATCAAATATTTCTTAGCATTAAAGCAAGTAAACATGTTCTAATAGGAACCTGAAATGCAAATGTAAGCACCAGAAAACCAGCATCACAGGTCCTCTTTAAGTCACGATGCACTAAGTTGTGATACACCTTCATGTCTTGGGTTTGTTATCTCACCTGGATGACTTCTATTGACTATTCCTGCTTCTGAAACACACATTTGGACCGCATGCCTGGTGACGAGTCCTCTTCGGACGGTCATTTACACCCGACGTCAGGGTGTCATCCTCCTTCCTGCCACAGTCACTGGTGTGGGTTTGAAGTGTCACCTGATCCTCCCGGATCAAACCACACCAGCCAAGATGCAGCCCAGATGCTAGACCAGGAGAGGGTCATCTGCATGGTGTTGTTAGACCTGTCTCACTGATCCAGGAAGTGGCCGTCCGTGTGGTTTTCTTTCCGCCCACGCTGATGTGAGCTTATCAGGAGTCAGATCCACCCGTTGCTCCTCTGCAGTCCAAATATGGTCACTGGTTTCAGAAAGAAGAAGACGCCGGCAACATTCTGCTTGATGAACGTCTCGCAACCAGACGTGCCTTCGATCAGACATGTTGGCTTCAACGGGAAGCAGCACTGTAGGACTGTTGTTGTAGTTGTGGCTCCCAGATGTAAATGGGTGTAACCAAGTGTGGAAAAGGGGTGTTTGCAGAGATAGACATATTACGATCACCTTTCCTCCCAGGATAGGTGGATCCTGTCTATACCTCAAAGTTCCAGAGTATTTATTTCACAAAGAGCAGGAAAGCTATAAATCTCCTCTAATGAAGCGGTCGCTGAACCTCTGGCATCACTCAGACGCCTTATCAGCCCTCAGGCGCAAGTATTGTGGCGCTATGCGGAAGAAAAACACGCCAAATTAACCGTTTAATAATGTTTAAAAAACACTACCTCTGTCTGCCGAGTTCTGACACACCAAGTATCGGATTCCTGTCGTCAAAGCGGGTAAATCTTTCACGATCCCTTTCCACCTCATGAACTGAGACAACCGCAGCCCCGGCTCCAGGTCTGGGCTCCAGGTCTGGGCTCCAGGTCCGGCTCGGGGCTCCGCGGTCCTCTCGTCAGGTTGTTTTGCTTTCCCGAAGCAGCCGAGATGTATGATGAGGATTTCCGTTGAAAGAGCTGTTGAATTTCTCCCCTGTGTGTTAGCAGCTTTCCCCCCGGGGCGACCTCCCACTCTGAACAATGTTGACACATGATGAGCTTGGTGTTTAACTCTCCCGTTGCCTTTGATTCCTCCCCTTTCACCTAAAAGTGCACGAGTGTGAGTGTGTGCACGTATACCCTTCAGTCCATTCCATGCTTTTGACTCCTTTTTCCCCTCAATTATCGTTTCAATCTCCTTCTGAGGTGGAATTCTTTGGCCGACTGCTCCCTTAAAATGTGCAATTATCATTGTTTTCATTTTTAAATATCAACCATCTTCGTCAGGATACAATTATAATGAGGATATCCTTTTCCACTCGCCAGTAATAAGTCACATCTGATGATTTCCCCTTCACGTTTCAAACTAGCTCCAGAGGCTTGTAATTGGTGTTGCAGCCATGGTGATGGATTTCTCCATCCTTCTCAAAAAACAACACGCTTTACCTTTAATCGTTCCACTTTACACGTTAGCACAATCAATCTAATTGGGTCAATTACCGAAGCAAGATGTGACATCAAAAGTAGGAAGGCCAAACGGCCCTCCGACGCATTGCAATCACCCAGAATCCTCTGCTGCCTCTTGGACAGGGGCCGGCAATCCCGGTGGCTGCAGTGGAAAATGTGAATCGTTCACAATGCCTTGCAATGCCGAGAGAGGTCTTTGAGGCCTGCCAGACTACATCAATGTGCCCATTTGTCTGGGTGGTGTTTTTCATATTACTTTAGGGGTCATTGAGCTCTAGCATGTGACTCAGGAGCCGAGATGTTTATCCACATCCGTGTGTTGGAGACGAGGTACGAACCAATCGACCAACGTTTTTACCGTTTTTTATTTAGGAGCCAGGTTCTCGTCCGTCACATTCTCCTCACTGACATCAAAGTAAGGACGAGGTCAGAGCCGGTTCTGGGTTCCAGTTACTCTATAATGCTGTTCTCTGTAGATGCGTACAATGCACAATGACATGCAACACAGTATATGGATGGGAAGTTCTCACACCCGGCATGTGATCTCAAAGTTTGCCGAAGAGAGTTTAAAATCAGACTGGAGTCAAAACTTAAACTCGTGAATTCATTTCATCTCCTTCTAAACATCTTAGCAAACGGTTGTCTATTTAAACGTCCAGCATTCATTTGGACTCGGAGTTCAAAGTTGAATCTGTCCTCGTTGCTCCGTTTGACTCTCCACCAACAGATTTGAAAACGATGTATAGCTGTGACACCATATATCATTCCTGCAAGTGACCCTTTCACATTAGAACAGTGTAAATAGCTGAAGGTCAAACACACCGTCCAAGAGTTAGCGCACTTAGCTCACTAGCGGCCCCTAAGTGTAGTGAGTGAGTCAACGGCCATAAAAGGTGTTCTGAGAAAGTGTGAGTCACCGCAACCACGCAAGGTTCTCCAGCATGCAGCCGTTACCGGGCATCCAAAATATTATGCACTTCGCTACAGCAGAGCACGAGCTCGGCCGCGGACAGACATGGAGGTTCACACTCAAGTGCATGAGCCTCCTGGCAACCCAGCAACTCTGCTTTTACACAACATCATGCTTTCTGACTTGGCATAGTTTCCCCCGGTGGCCCGATTCCACCATATTAATCTATAGTGAAGTACCAGGACCCAAAGGGCCATAATACTCTGTTAGCACTTCATGAAACGCTCCCTGGTGTGTGGAGTCACGCACCTACCAGCTTGTAACAACTCGGCGGGAGCGAAAACAATCACACTTGCACGCTTTCTGGATGCTGAGTGCTCAGCGGAGAGGCTCGTCCACACCTCGGACGTCATGTTTAATACATGTGGGCGGCATGTATTAAACATGATGCAGGTCTTGCATACCGAACACTCGACTCTGAGATGCAGATCCACTACTTCTCGATGTGGATTAGACCGTTAAATCTCACTGAGAACACTCCACACGTTGTTGCATGAAATATACGAGGCCATGTTGTCATCTTCTAGGTGTTTATTGATCGGGGCGGTTAGGCTAAGATGCTAGCGGTAGCTTTCACTGGTTGTCATAGCGACTGCAAACATCTGTTGTTCGCGGAACCAAGCAACTTTTCGGCTATGTATATTTTATATATATTTATGAACTGGCAAATTTGCAACTTTTTTTTTCTCCCCCCCCCCTCTCTCGGCTCTCTTTTATTTTTTTTACAGTGGCTCTAATACAGCATCGTGTATATATACTGTATATATATATATATATATATATATATATATATATATATATATATGTATATTGTATATATTAACTCCTCCTGCAACCCTCCATTTGGAAATCTCTCCACGATGTCGAGGAGAGAGAATCCGTCTCATCGCTCAGTCGTCAGTCATCAGCGGACGCAGCGACCTGAGCCGAGGTCGAGACCGCGCTGTCCATCTCTGCAGCCTCCTGCAGGAACACACAGAGGCCTGTGTATACACACACACGCACACACACACACACACACACACACACACACACACGCACACACACACACACAGCCACGTGCCGACTCCACCGGCTTAATTAGAAACATTTGGGATCATTTGCAACGAGAACACGAGCTCTGATGGGATCCAGATGCACTACTGGGTTTCACCGACGTATAGGAACCCTTATTTATGAGGGGCCATTACTGGCTCCTCACCCAGGGAGGTGTGTGTGTGTGTGTGTGTGTGTGTGTGTGTGTGTGTGTGTGTGTGAGTCTCTACGGTCGGTTTGTCCAGATACTAAATGAGTGTTTGTTGGTGAATCATCCCTGTTTCAGGTCAGATTCAGTTTAATGTTTTGTTTTTGGGAGATAATGAGAGTTTTGTGAAAACAAAACCGTGTAAATTCAAACGAACATTAAAAATAGAACCAACACTGAATTGTGTACATTTCTTTTAATAGAGAAATGTCATTCACAATCTCCTCATATCAATTATTTTACGATTAATTTCAGTTCAATCTGAAATAAAGAAACAGAGAAAAACATATATAGAAAAATAAGTACCGATGATTCCATACAAACTGACTCGTAGCACGCTGCTGCCACCATGTGACCCGGAGACGAACAGAAATGTTGGTAAAAGATAAAAAAAAAGCTTATGTTTGGTTTATGTGACAAATTTCATTTCTTTTTCATATTTAATCAACAAAATAATAAACGGTAAAACCAACAGCACAGCTCTTTGATTTGAATCCAGATACACTTTTACATAATTATTTCTATATTTATTATTTTTGCATGGATGCATATTCCTGTGTAACAAAAGCTACTTGGCAATAAACCGGATTCTGCTGGTTTACATGAAAACCTGCGGAGCACCGAGTCTGGATGGCACAGAAGAAGATGTGGTTCAGGGTTTCAGTGAATGTTCTGAAATATTGTTAAATCTTAAGGTAACATCGTGTAGATTCTGGGTTTTTAAGATCAGCGCTCAATTTCTGGATGAATTAGAACTTCTGTGTGAAATCAAATACAATCCAACAGAAATGGGAACGAGGGACGGGACCACATGGGCCAGTGTGGACCAGAGTCGGGGTCCAGAGTCGGGGACCAGAGTCAGGGTCCAGACCACTCCCTACCCCCCTACAGCAGCGGTCGTTGAAGTCGGCCTTCATCTTGATCCTACTTGAAACGTTTGTGACTTAAATCTTGGACGTGAAGCTCCTTCATCGTCCAGTTCCTCACATTTTGATTTCATTAGAGCTGAGATCACAAACCGTCCACATTCCTCCTCCAACCTCTCCGTCACCACTTCCTCCTTCCTGTCTGCCTGCAAAACACAAAACACAAGACCAGGTCATGTTGCATCAGATAAACCTGTCTGCTCATCAGGAGGGTCGACAGCATCACTGACCTCTCAGCAGAGTTGGAGTCCCTCAATAAGACCCGTCGGTCTCTGGCACCACTTCCTGTTTGAGCAGGAAGCTCGGCGTTGCTTCTGAACACCCGCTGATGCTGATGCTGATGCTGGGACGCCACTCACCTGCCAGTAAACTGATCAATGGAAGGAAGGATCCCTGCAGACAACACAAATAGATGGATCCACCGGGCACGGGTGTGTGTGTGTGTGTGTGTGTGTGTGAGTGTGTGTGTGTGTGTGTGTGTGTGTGTGTGTGTGTGTGTGTGTGTGTGTGTACCTGCTGCAGGCCGGCAGAGAGTCAGTCGAACCTCAGGTGGTGAATACTTGAACAGCTTTAGCACCCTCTACAGGCAGAAGAGAGAACTTCTAACAGCCTCCTCCAATACAACTTGCATGTCAGTATTTTTAACAATAAAGGCTATAAAATAATGTATTCAGGGTGAGAATAAGGTATACAAGTGTTACATTCCACCACTGATGGTCCTACAGGCGACGTGATTACAAAAAAAGATCCTTAATATTCCGATTTGAAGATTTAGAGTCACGTGATGAACATAATAATAATAATTGTAAATTCCATATCTGTAGATGAAGGACTGAGACACATTTTTAAATGGACATACTGGGTAGGACAGCTCCTTGAGCGACTGGCCGTTGATGGCCAACAGGACGTCCCCCTCCTGGATCCTGCCGCTCTGCCAGGCCGGCTGGTCCGGGAACAGCTCCTTGATCCGGACTCATTGCTGCGAAACCGCTGGATCAGCTATTTCCTCAGGACTAAGCCAGGCCGTATTGCAGTCTAGTCAGCGTCACTTCCTGGGTGTTGTCTGGGGTTTGGAGGTCGGGGAAGGAGGGAAGAAGAGAACTTAAATTAAAACTGATAGATTTTATTGGAGCGGGAGGATGAGCATACAGGTGCCTATCAGAGGAGAGGTGAAGGAATAGAGCATGCAGGGATAGATGGAAGGGCGACAGGCAAAGTTAAGTGTGAGCAGAGCACTGATAGAACAGGATGAGTTGAGATGGATCTCGTTTGAATTAGAGTCACGTTGAAGAGTAGCTATATTAAGTCATTCAAATCATTGGTGTGAATCTGACACAGTCTTTCATGCTAAGCTAGAAGTAGAGACCTACGCTCTCATGATTATGCATAAGTGAACTTTTGTGACTAAAGGACGTCCTGAGACATATGTGTCCAGTCAGCCAGATACGTTGCTATCCTGAAGCTTTTTCCAGCATGCTAGCCTAAGTTGGAAGTTCACGTCTACTGACTGGCCTCAGCCGTGTCTAAAGTCCTTAGATCGAGCGGTTACGTCGTTCTGCCGTTTGGAGCGAGGATGGGAAGCAAAATAAACTGATTCATATGAGGCCAAGGCTGAGCTCTGATGGAGCCTGGTGTAGATGGGAAGGTCGGGTCAGGAAGAGAGACTGAGGGAGACGGATGTGCTTAGCACCTTGACCAGGACACTGTAAGAGGAACAGCTCTACGAGGCTGATCAAGAGACTCAGTCGGGTTCGTAGTCAGTCGATCTAATATCAAAGGTTGCATCAGGACATAGTGTCCAGTTCAGGACGTTCCTGGTGTTGTTCGATCGCTCTGAAGGTTAGAGCAGCGTTCAGATTGGAGTATCCTACGGGGACAAGAGTCTGTAAGTCGCGGTACGAGGAGGGTATCGGGCCGTGCTGACAGGACGAGGTGTGATCTCCGGGAGCGAGCGTGGTGAAGCTCGTTGAGCGACAGGAGAGTGTCTGCGGACGAGAGACATGACGACTGAAGGAGGTCGGGCAGATTACAGAGTATCATGGAGGAGAGACGTGAAGTGGAGTGAGAAGGTGATCAGGAAGAGAGAGTGATCAAAGACGAGGTAGAAGGTGATCAGGACAGGAGTGATCAGGACAGTACAGGTGATAGGGCAAGAGAGCCGTGATCAGGACGAGGAGAAGTGATCAGGTGAGGAGGTATGGGATCACGGTGATCGGAACAGGTGATCGGACGACGTGAGAAGTGATCGGGATGTAGAAGGTGATCAGGACGATGGAGAAGGTGATCAGGACGAGGAGGTGATCGGGAGGGAGGTGAATTGGGACGAGGAGATGATCGGGAAAGAAGGTGATCGGGACGAGGAGAAGGTGATCGGGATGAGAAGGTGATAGGGACGAGAGAGAAGGTGATCAGGAGAGAGAAGGTGATCAGGACGAGGAGAAGGTGATCAGGACGAGGAGAAGGTGATCAGGATAGAAGGTGATAGGTGATCAGATGAGAGGTGATCAGGACGAGGAGAAGGTGATCAGGATCGAGGAGAGAGGTGATCAGGATGATGGAGAAGGTGATCAGGACGAGGAGAAGGTGATCAGGACTGAGGAGAAGGTGATCAGGATGAGGAGAAGGTGATCAGGACTGAGGAGAGTGATCAGGACGAGGAAGGTGATCGAGGATGACGGAGAAGGTGATCAGGGATGAGAAGGTGATCGGGATGAGAAGGTGATAGGGACGATGAGAAGGTGATCAGGACGAGGAGAAGGTGATCAGGACGAGGAGAAGGTGATCAGGACGAGGAGAAGGTGATCAGGATGAGAAGGTGATAGGGACGAGGAGAAGGTGATCAGGACGAGGAGAAGGTGATCAGGATGAGGAGAAGGTGATCAGGATGAGGAGAAGGTGATCAGGACGAGGAGAAGGTGATCAGGATGAGGAGAAGGTGATCAGGACGAGGAGAAGGTGATCAGGACGAGGAGGTGATCGGGACGAGGAGGTGATTGGGACGAGGAGATGATCGGGACAAGAAGGTGATCGGGACGAGGAGAAGGTGATCGGGATGAGAAGGTGATAGGGACGAGAGAAGGTGATCAGGACGAGGAGAAGGTGATCGGGACGAGGAGAAGGTGATCAGGACGAGGAGAAGGTGATCAGGACAAGAAGGTGATCAGGACAAGGAGGTGATCAGGACGAGGAGAAGGTGATCAGGACGAGGAGGTGATCGGGACGAGGAGGTGATCGGGACAAGGAGGTGATCGGGACGAGGAGAAGGTGATCGGGACGAGGAGGTGATCAGGACGAGGAGAAGGTGATCAGGACGAGGAGAAGGTGATCAGGACGAGGAGAAGGTGATCAGGATGAGGAGAAGGTGATCAGGATGAGGAGAAGGTGATCAGGACGAGAAGGTGATAGGGACGAGGAGAAGGTGATCAGGACGAGGAGAAGGTGATCAGGATGAGGAGAAGGTGATCAGGACGAGGAGAAGGTGATCAGGATGAGGAGAAGGTGATCAGGACGAGGAGAAGGTGATCGGGACAAGGAGGTGATTGGGACGAGGAGGTGATCAGGACGAGGAGAAGGTGATCAGGATGAGGAGAAGGTGATCAGGATGAGAAGGTGATAGGGACGAGGAGGTGATAGGGACGAGGAGAAGGTGATCAGGACGAGGAGAAGGTGATCAGGATGAGAAGGTGATTGGGAAGAGAAGGTGATAGGGATGAGGAGGTAATCAGGACGAAAAGGTGAACGGGACAAGGAGGTGATTGGGACGAGGAGGTGATCAGGACGAGGAGGTGATCAGGACGAGGAGGTGATCAGGACGAAGAGGAGGTGATCGGGACGAGGAGGTGATTGGGAAGAGGAGGTGATCAGGACCAGGAGAAGGTGATCAGGACGAGAAGGTGAAGGTGATTGGACGAGGAGGTGATCGGGACGAGGAGGTGATCGGGACGAGGAGGTGATCGGGACGAGGAGGTAATCAGGATGAGGAGGTGATCAGGACGAAGAGAAGGTGATCGGGACGAGGAGGTGATCGGGACGAGGAGGTGATCAGGACGAGGAGGTGATCGGGACGAGGAGGTGATCAGGACCAGGAGAAGGTGATCAGGACGAGGAGGTGAAGGTGATTGGATGAGGAGGTGATCAGGATGAAGAGAAGGTGATCGGGACGAGGAGGTGATCAGGACGAGGAGGTGATCAGGACGAGGAGGTGATCAGGACGAGGAGGTGATCGGGACGAGGAGGTGATCAGGACGAGGAGGTGATCAGGACGAGGAGGTGATCGGGACGAGGAGGTGATCGGGTGAACACAAGCAAAGACAGGAAACAAGATGAAGGGTGCAGTGAGAAGTATGGAAGTAGAGGGTTGTAACAGAATAGTAGAAGTTGGACGTCTGGACGGTACGATGGACCTTAGTGGTTGAATTACACATAGCATTCACCATATATATCTATATCTGTTTGGTACATAATGACCACCATCATCAGCGTATTAAGATATTGGTCCGTTACCTCCCCAGTTCGACTCAGACGCTCCACAGCCTGCTGGTAGCTGAAGCCACGGAAGCTGATCCCATCCACCTCCATCAGTCTGTCACCTGTCACAGATCAATAAACAGACGGATCAATCATAGTTTCCTCCTGCTGCATCAGATCCTTGTGTTGGTTGGGATTCTTGGCTTGGAATACTGCTGTCTCTCTCTCTCTCTCTCTTGTGTTAACTGGGTTGTGTTTGTACAGGCTGGTTCTGCCTCGAGGGAAGATGTTAAAATATTCATCTCAATTTGTTTTTTGCAAGTTCCTTATTTTATCAAGCAAATAAAGAAGCAATTAAACTTTCTTTATTCCTGTCTTCCTATTTCTACTTTCATCTGAATGTAACTTTCTGATCATTACTGTTTATTGGAGGAATAACAGAGGCTTTATATAAATAACACATCCACATTTAGATGGATGGATTATAAACCTGCATTTTAATAATCCTGTGTCTTGGGATGCTTATTAAATGAGAGATTCTTCTCCGTGCCCGAGGCTTCAGCTCTGTTGGAGGTAGCTGTAATACCTGCATGTAGACGGCCGTCTCTCTCGGCAGCTCCTCCGGGAACAAGGCTTCTGATGTACAAGCCTCCATTAGGAAGGTTGGTGTCGACGCCACCCTGAATTATTAACAAGGACACGTTCATTCAGAACATCGCTGTGATACACACAGGAAACTACACATTTACACAGAATCATTCAGGATTTAAGACATCAGAGGAACGGGCTTATATTATATTTATCATCAAACATTCATTTTACATTTTGACAAAACGAGTGGCGAGGCGTTCAAATCAGCATGCAGTAAAAACGTACAATTCCATTTAGGTGTCATTAAAGGAACGTGACGTACTCTTCGTATTTCTACTATTTCAAGCCCTTGCAGCCTCTCACACTCACTCATCTACCAGGTGACGTCAGTTCGGCCCTGAGGGTTCAGGGTCTAAGGCTGGTTTAGCAGGAGGATCAGGATTTTATAGAGCAAAGCATTTTCCACATCAGTAATCCAACATTGGAACTTTTAAAGAAGTTCCCTCAGGTTTTCTTTTCCAAACTATTTGCTAAACTCACGGAGATGCTGATGCCCAGACTCCCTGAGACCTTCCTGAGCTCCACGGTGACCTCTTCTGGTCTCACATGGTTCAGAGGTGGAGAAAGACTGCAGCCGTCCTGGAACACAGACAGGAACAGGATTCACGTCAGTCCTGTGTCTGAAAGCTCTTAAAGGCTACAGATGACCTAATGACCCTTAAAAAGGTCATAAATAAAGCTATCGTCCGACCTGTGCACCGGCGGCTCGTACTCGGGGGACGTGAAGCCGGTTTCCCGTCTTCGGCGCCATCATGACGGAGACGAGCTCGTCCAAGCTGTCGTCTCCCGATGTGGTCTGGGACTCGTAGTTCCTCAACCCGCTAGAGCGCACGCTGCCGGGACTGAGGCCCACTGGGGAGAAAATACTCAAAACTCAAAATACTACAGTTTTAAAATCTTCATAAAGTACATGCAATATGAGCTAGCTTAGCTTAGCATAACCTGGATCTGTCCAAAGGCAACAGAATTTCCAAAACACACACACATGGAGCACCTTTTGGCTGTGAGATAATGAGCTGCACCTCCTCGGGGCTTCTCTGCATGACCTCTGCCGCCTCGCTGAAGGTCACGCCCTCCAGGCTGATGTGGTTCAGAGAGATCAAACGACCACCTGCAGGCAAAGGTCACAGTGAGGCGGGGCGCTGGTGTCCGGTGATGGGGGGAGTTTGAAGACCCCTCCCCGTCACCTCTGAACCCACATGTGACCCCCCCCCCCACAGGGCCTGGGACCGAATCCCACCCCTCCCATTAACTCCCTGAGCTCCTTTCCCACATTTCTACAAATGTACTCTTTGAAATAATAAAGAGGTAAAGATGACTCCCAACCTGGTCGGATGCGTCCGTCCTTATCCGCGGGTCCACCAGGCACAATGGAGGCAACAAAGATGCCCAAGTCATAATGGCCGACGGTGTCCTCTCCCACTATCACGACACCTGTATGAACCCAAACCACAGACGTGTCGACTAAAGGGCTCTTCCTGTTCAACATGACCTACATGGTCTAGAACATTTATCACATTCAGTTCTGTTCAAGCATTCTGCTGCGAAGATCCATTCAAACGTTAAAATCTGTATCGATAAATCCGTTGCGCTGTCCGTGGTCCTGAAAGACTTGTAATTGCAACCTTTTCTTCTTTTTGTCAGTTTCTTTCTGGAACATTCTCCGAACAAAAGAGGTCGGGTTTGTATTTACTAAATACAAGCCAAAGGGTCGTTGATGGTGCAGATCCATGGACTATATATAAAAAGTGGACGCTATCGTATGTTTTAAAGAAGACTTGAAACTAGAGATTGAGACCATAAACTCATGTTTACAATGTTTACTGAGATAATACATCAAGAGAGAAGTAGGACCATTTTCTCATAGACTTCTATACAACCAGAGAGGAGTCGCCCCCTGGTGGCCAGCAGAGAGAAGTAGGACCATTTTCTCATAGACTTCTATACAACCAGAGAGGAGTCGCCCCCTGGTGGCCAGCAGAGAGAAGTAGGACCATTTTCTCATAGACTTCTATACAACCAGAGAGGAGTCGCCCCCTGGTGGCCAGCAGAGAGAAGTAGGACCATTTTCTCAGAGACTTCTATACAACCAGAGAGGAGTCGCCCCCTGGTGGCCAGCAGAGAGAAGTAGGACCATTTTCTCATAGACTTCTATACAACCAGAGAGGAGTCGCCCCCTGGTGGCCAGCAGAGAGAAGTAGGACCATTTTCTCATAGACTTCTATACAATCAGAGAGGAGTCGCCCCCTGGTGGCCAGCAGAGAGAAGTAGGACCATTTTCTCATGGACTTCTATACAACCAGAGAGGAGTCGCCCCCTGGTGGCCAGCAGAGAGAAGTAGGACCATTTTCTCATAGACTTCTATACAATCAGAGAGGAGTCGCCCCCTGGTGGCCAGCAGAGAGAAGTAGGACCATTTTCTCATAGACTTCTATACAACCAGAGAGGAGTCGCCCCCTGGTGACCAGCAGAGAGAAGTAGGACCATTTTCTCATAGACTTCTATACAACCAGAGAGGAGTCGCCCCCTGGTGGCCAGCAGAGAGAAGTAGGACCATTTTCTCATAGACTTCTATACAACCAGAGAGGAGTCGCCCCCTGGTGGCCAGCAGAGAGAAGTAGGACCATTTTCTCATAGACTTCTATACAACCAGAGAGGAGTCGCCCCCTGGTGGCCAGCAGAGAGAAGTAGGACCATTTTCTCATAGACTTCTATACAATCAGAGAGGAGTCGCCCCGTGTCTGTCTGTCTATACAGTTACATCTGAATCTGAGCACTTTTTCTCGGGGTCGTGTCGTCTGTGTTGACGTTGAATATTAAAGTGTCGTCAGCTCACCCAGGCCGAGCTTTGGGTCTTTCTTTAAAGAAACACATATGACCTCTCTCTCCGATGGCGAGCCCAGTTTTGTCGGTGTTTCTGTAAAACACGAAGCAGAAAAACACATAAAAGTGTTGAATCATTCAGCCGTCATTCATAAATGTATTCCATTTAACAACACAATCCCATCTGTGAGGAATAGTAAATTAGATGGGGACAAAAGGTTCAGCAACTCTTTTTAGATTTTTCTCCAACTCAGTTCTCAGTTGCAGAGACTTTTGATGATCTTGTTGCTTGTTTTGAGCGGTGTAGTTGTTCATACCTCTGGCTGCCGGGGATCCCGACGGTGCTTCAGAGCCGCTCCTCTGAGAGCAGGCTGGCGAACGCATCCCGGTGCTGCTGGGCTGACTGCTGGAGCAGGTGCTGCAGAATCATCACAGATCAAAATGAAGACGCGATTCTGTCCTCAGACAGCAGGAAGTGGGGTTCGTTTGTACCTCTGATCGATGAGGCGCTGCTGCCTGATGATCCTGGCGGTGACATCATCACACAGCTTGTTCAGGGACTCGTCCTGCGGCGTGGTCAGGCCGCTGTCGTCCTGCGGCGTCTCCGAGCAGGAGAAGGGCTTCAGCTGGCCGCTCTGAGCGCGGCACACTGTCGCATACTGCACCATGTTCTCCTCTGGAGGTCAACAAGGACACACGGGGGAGGGGCTGAGTCAGCACGTTCTCTTTAACTTGGCAGCAACAGTGATGTTGCAGCAGCTGACCTGAGACCAGGCTGTGGCTGAGCTGGCGGGAGCTCATCTCATTGTTGAACTTGTGTTGGGCTGAACACAGGTTACACAGATATTTGGCGATCTTCGATCTCTCCGTGATGAAGACGTACTTCTTCTTGCTGCCTCGGCTCTCGACCACAAATTTATGCCTCTGCAGGAACATGAAAGAAACATTCATTTGTTTGGACCCCCAAAAGGGGTTGGAGGGACCCCCAGGGCCTAGAGAAACCCAGTGGAGGGACCCCCTAGGCCTATAGAGACCCAGTGGAGGGACCCCCAAAGCCTTTAGTTTCGCATCAATTTCCCAATAAAAGGAATGAAACTGTGACTCACATTGGAGGAGATGGTCGCCGTGTCCCTCCAGTGGAAAGTCTGCCCGGTGGTCCGGCAGCCATCTCTGACCTCGTAGACCACGACCCCCTTGGCACAGATCCCGAGGATGATCTCTCCTTCTGAGGGCTTCTTCTCCCGCGTCACGCGGTGGAACAACACGCCGAACTCAGGCAGCTGCTGACACACCTGGAGGGCCAATCAGAGAGCGGTAAATGTGATGTTATTGGTCGTCACAGTTGTGCTGCCAGACTTTGATCGTTTTCCCACCTTGAGGAACTCAAGCTCTGATTCGTCGGTGAGCATCTGAGCGTTGTTGGTGTGAAGTCGCAGCAGCTCCGCCTGAATGGAAGGCAAGGCACGTTTCTCCATCACGCTCTTGGAGACGTACTGGTCGGGCCGGTAGTAGCTCCTACCGTACACCTGAACGCAACACGAGCTTTTATTCTGGAGGAACGTCATCATCAACATTGCTTTACACTAATTATTATTGTTAGGTTTCTATTGTACTTATGTAAGTATATATGGTTATTTATGTTTGTGAATGTGTTAAATAAACATAAAGAAATGTTCATGTTTCTTTAGTTCTTATAAAATCATGTAGATGTTTTGTTGGTGTTTGCGGTGCACAAACCTCAGGCATGCAGTCTCCACACTCGGCCTGCAGGGCAAGCCCTCCGAGGTACAAGGCCGTCTCCTCGTGGCAGGACAGCCGGTCCTCCAGGAGGTCCTTCCTGAGCTGCAGGTAGAACTGGTGGCGGGTCTGTTTTTGCCTGAAACACAAGGTTTTCACACTTTACAAGACACATTTTGCAACTTTGTGCAGAAAGAGAAGGAAGAATAAATACTTACAAAAGAAGAGAAACGTCATTGACAAAGAATTTGACCCTGAAGAAAAGCACGAAGGTGGTTGTAGGCACTTTCTTCCAGCTATCGGGAGCAACTTTGGAAATCTTCATATCGTTGTCCACGAAGAAAAACTCGTTATCTGACCAGAAAGACGAACGGCAAAACCATGAGTTCACACCAATAAGGCGTGACTTCTAATGAAGACGCTTTTTAAACCTCTTTACCGTCTATGTAAGCAAGGCCGAAGTAGAAATGCTCCACCAGGTTGGAGTGAGCCACGATCATGTCGAAGACGTCGCCTCCTCTGGACTTCACCTCACACTTCACCAGGATGCTCTGGCCGTTCGGCATCACCACGCTCAGCTCCCTCTGTGTGGTCGGAGACTTCCCTTTCTTCGACTGCGACGGAGAAAATCATTAAATATGGAAACCAATAAACCAACAAGTCAGATGTTTGCAGTCTGAAGTCTTCTCACCACGATGGATCCAGGCAGCTCCAAGACGACCGTCGGCTCATCAAGCATTCTGATAAACTCGGGACCCATGTCCTGCAAGAAATGAAACATGCTTACAATCTTCTATTTTTATATCATACAACATGATGTAATATTCTGTACTCACCTTCACTTTCTTGTCACTCAGACTCATGGAGGATTCAAACTGTGCGAGGGATCTGGAGTCGGCGTTTCGGTTACCGTCCATGAACGGACTGCAGGGCCTGCGGTTCAGCTGCTGCCAGCTGCCGTAACTCTCCTGGTGCCGACCGCCCGAGGGAATGCTGGGAAAAAAATAGATCAGATTTCCATTCTGATGGGAATCAAGATCAGGTCAAACATTTCACTGTTTTTATTACATCAGAAACATCTCAAACCTGTAGGCGGGTTCATAAATAATAAATAATGCTTCATACCCTGATGGCTCGCATGAATACGATGCTCCAGAGAATTTTCTAGAAACCCTCTTCTTCAGCTCCCATGTGGATTTACTAAAAGAGCCTCCTGGAAAACAAATCGGTAGCTTAGCTTTCATATCTTTCATATCTAACACGATGAATGCCTAAAAACGTCTTGCATTAAGGATCGATCCAACCCTCGTATGGATGCTCTTCCAGACAGCAACACACTTTAAGTGTGACAGAAGGGATCCGCTTCTTACTGTGTAATCGGTCCCTGATCATCTGACTGCGGTCCGTCAGCCGGGATCCGTTCTCAGACATCGACACGTGATCCACCTGCAAACACATCACTGTCGAGGTCAAAGGAACAAACAAGGGAACAAGCGAAGAGGGTCGGTGCCATCGTCAACCAAAACCAAACACGACCTCCATCCATCATCCATCAATCATCCATCCATCCATCCATCCATCCATCCATCATCCATCATCATCCATCAATCATCCATCAATCATCCATCAATCATCCATCCATCCATCCATCCATCACATCATCCACATCCATCCATCACCATCATCCATCCATCATCATCATCCATCCATCCATCCATCATCACATCCATCCATCCATCCATCCATCAATCATCCCATCCATCCATCATCCATCCATCAATCATCCATCCATCCATCTCATCATCCATCCATCCATCATCATCATCCATCAATCATCCATCCATCATCCATCCATCCAATCCATCCATCCATCATCATCCATCACATCATCATCCATCCATCCATCCATCCATCATCATCACCACTCCATCCATCATCATCCATCCATATCCATCCATCCATCCATCATCATCACATCCATCCATCCATCAATCATCCATCCATCCATCATCCATCCATCCATCATCATCATCATCCATCATCATCCATCATCATCCATCCATCACATCCATCCATCCATCATCCATCCATCCATCAATCATCCATCATCATCATCCATCCATCCATCCATCAATCATCCATCCATCCATCCATCCATCATCCATCACCATCCATCCATCATCATCCATCCATCACATCCATCCCATCCATCCATCATCATCACATCCATCAATCATCCATCCCATCCATCCATCCATCCATCCATCCATCATCCATCCATCCATCATCATCCATCCATCAATCCATCCATCCATCCATCCATCCATCCATTCCATCATCCATCATCCATCAATCATCCATCCATCCATCCATCCATCCATCATCCATCAATCATCCATCCATCCATCCATCCATCCATCCATCCATCCATCCATCAATCATCATCATCATCATCCATCATCCATCAATCATCCATCCATCCATCCATCCATCCATCCATCCATCCATCCATCAATCATCCATCAATCATCCCCCATCATCCATCCATCATCCAATCCAATCCATCATCCATCAATCATCCATCCATCCATCCATCCATCCATCCATCCATCATCCATCATCCATCAATCATCCATCAATCATCCATCCATCCATCCATCCATCACATCCATCAATCATCCATCAATCATCCATCCATCCATCAATCATCCATCAATCATCCATCAATCATCCATCCATCCATCCATCCATCCATCCATCAATCATCCATCAATCATCCATCAATCATCCATCCATCCATCCATCCATCCATCCATCATCCATCATCCATCAATCATCCATCAATCATCCATCCATCCATCCATCCATCAATCATCCATCCATCCATCCATCCATCCATCCATCCATCAATCATCCATCAATCATCCATCAATCATCCATCCATCCATCCATCCATCCATCCATCAATCATCCATCAATCATCCATCCATCCATCAATCATCCATCAATCATCCATCCATCCATCCATCCATCCATCATCAATCATCCATCAATCATCCATCATCATCATCATCCATCCATCCATCCATCCATCATCCATCATCCATCAATCATCCATCAATCATCCATCCATCCATCCATCCATCAATCATCCATCCATCCATCCATCCATCCATCATCCATCATCCATCCATCCATCCATCCATCCATCATCCATCAATCATCCATCCATCCATCCATCCATCCATCCATCAATCATCCATCAATCATCCATCAATCATCCATCCATCCATCCATCCATCCATCAATCATCCATCAATCATCCATCCATCCATCAATCATCCATCCATCCATCATCCATCAATCATCCATCCATCCATCAATCATCCATCCATCCATCCATCAATCATCCATCAATCATCCATCCATCCATCAATCATCCATCAATCATCCATCCATCCATCATCCATCAATCATCCATCCATCCATCCATCCATTAATCATCCATCAATCATCCATCCATCCATCAATCATCCATCCATCCATCCATCAATCATCCATCAATCATCCATCCATCCATCAATCATCCATCAATCATCCATCCATCACATCCATCAATCATCCATCCATCCATCCATCCATTAATCATCCATCAATCATCCATCCATCCATCAATCATCCATCCATCCATCCATCAATCATCCATCAATCATCCATCCATCCATCAATCATCCATCAATCATCCATCCATCCATCATCCATCAATCATCCATCCATCCATCCATCCATTAATCATCCATCAATCATCCATCCATCCATCATCCATCCATCCATCCATCAATCATCCATCCATCCATCCATCCATCCATCAATCATCCATCAATCATCCATCCATCCATCAATCATCCATCCATCCATCCATCAATCATCCATCAATCATCCATCCATCCATCAATCATCCATCAATCATCCATCCATCCATCATCCATCAATCATCCATCCATCCATCCATCCATTAATCATCCATCAATCATCCATCCATCCATCATCCATCATCCATCCATCCATCATCCATCATCCATCAATCATCCATCCATCCATCGATCCATCATCAATCATCCATCCATCCATCATCCATCATCCATCCATCCATCATCCATCATCCATCAATCATCCATCCATCCATCGATCCATCATCAATCATCCATCCATCCATCATCCATCCATCCATCCATCCATCAATCATCCATCCATCCATCCATCCATCCATCCATCCATCAATCATCCATCATCCATCATCCATCCATCAATCATCCATCATCCATCATCCATCCATCAATCATCCATCCATCCATCCATCCATCCACCCACTCATCCATCCATCCATCCATCCATCCATCCATCCATCAATCATCCATCAATCATCCATCCATCCATCATCCATCATCCATCCATCCATCCATCCATCCATCCATCATTCATCATCCATCCATCCATCCATCCATCAATCATCCATCAATCATCCATCCATCATCCATCCATCCATCCATCCATCCATCATCCATCATCCATCCATCCATTCATCATCCATCCATTCATCATTCATCATCCATCATCCATCCATCATCCATCATCCATCCATCAATCATCCATCCATCATCCATCCATCATCCATCATCCATCCATCATCCATATATCCATCCATCCATCCATCCATCCATCCATCCATCCATCCATCCATCATCCATCCATCCATCAATCATCCATCATCCATCCATCCATCATCCATCCATCATCCATCCATCCATCAATCATCCATCATCCATCCATCCATCATCCATCCATCCATCCATCCATCCATCCATCATCCATCCACTCACTGAGTTCCTGTAGACGTCCTCTACCAGCTGCCTGATGAGCCGTTCTGCCGGCGGCAGCATGGCGGCACGGTGGTGGAGCTCGCAGGTCTCCAGCACCGTCAGCAGGTCGCTCCGCCGGATCACCATGTCCTCACACATGCTCAGCAGCAAACCCTCCAGCTCGGCGCTCAGCTGGACCGGCTGGGGAGAGACAAGCGGCGGCAATGTGGACATCACGAGGACTAAGAACACGCAGGAATGAGTTTGAGACAGAAGAAGTACCTGATTCTGAGGAAGCTGGTAATCAACACACCAATAAAGAGTCATCCCCAGGGAGTACACCACCATCTGAGGGAACAAGGACAAGGATCATCATACACGTCTGCTCTTATAGAATATATGTAAAGTGCTACTTTATGTGCATTATTGGAATTATAAAATACCATGATGTACAAACACAAGTTGGTTAAAAGCTTAAAAATGAAAAACAGTAGGCTTATTAAAAATAGCACGTTTTATGGATCTGATTTCTTCATATTTCTACCTTTTTAACTCATTGCCTCTTAAAACAAAGCGTTTTCTCCGTGTAAACCGTTATATTGTACCCCTTAAGTAGGTTAAAGACGTTATGAGAGTTTCCCACCTTCTCGGCTGCAGTCCTGCTGGAAGTGGTGTGACCCTGCTGGATCTCCGGAGCCGTGAAGGAGGCCACGTCTTCGTATCGGGCGCAGCTCTTGAACGCCAGACTCCCATTGGCTGACAGCAGCACCGACCCCGGGCTCAGCACGCTGCACATGTTGCCTGAGCCTGAACACAGCAGAACGGTGACTGTTTCCGACACTCTTGAACGCTGCCTGAGGAAAAAAGGACTAGAACAGGTGGAATCGGGAGGAAATGGGGGTCTGATGAGCGGCTACCTTTTTTGGAAATGTCCAGTAAGGCGTCAGCGGTGGCCAGCAGCAGACACCAGACCTCATCCTCATCCAGTTTTGAACCCCGGGCCTCCAACACTTCTGCCAGGGTCACAAAGGTTCCCATCCTGCTGGGATTCAAACACACTCAACGCTGTACTGCTAGTGTAAAACATGGTGCGTTAACAAACAGGCTGAATGTCCTAGTGGGCTACAATCTCACTACTAAGTAGTGAACATTTCGAGGTCAGAGGTCAGACTTTCAGACAGACAAGCTTAAGCTTCAGTGGAATTATATCTAATTGGAAGAAAAAACCCAATACGGTTTTGCTTTCATCCTTTTGCCGTAAAATCAAAACAATCTGTACTGATGACTTTAACTTAAAAATGAATAAATAAAAGCAAACATGCAGGAAGGTTTTTGTTTCATAAGATTCCAGGAAGCTGCCGTTTTAACAGCTTTGGAAAAAGCAGAGGATTAACATCACACTCTGAAATGGAAGAATGTGGATTGTTGTTGTTCCTACACTGACGACTCAACTTCTTTCGTTTACTTTAATTTACTTTACTTCCTTTACTTAATTGAATGTACTAATTGACTACTGTGTTAATCAGGTTATGTGTACTTTGGATTCACCCATGGCAACAGTTAATCAGTAAAGGTCGTTTTCACGGCGGACATATCGACTTGTTGCTGCAGAAAAACACAAAGCATGTGCGTTGTTGATGCAATTAAGATCTGCTGTATAGACATCCGTGACCGTGATGTCGTTACTACCAGCAGCTAAATGGAATTCAGCCATTATGGTTGATATCATTCAGACATGGTTCTGCTGCTGCAACATATCAAAAAAAGTGAAAACAGTTACAATGATTTGAATTTAATCACACGATGATATGCATTTACTCCTTCTGGACGAATCTGATTTATGTTTGTATTTCCTTTAAATGTACAGTATGTTGAATGATTGAGATGAATAAATAAATAAAAAGTAAATGTTACATTGTGCTGTTTTATTACCTTTATTTATCTATAAATCTGTTTGAGTAAATTATTTGATGCTTCGTTCCATTCATTTTTCTACGTTGCAGTCTTCATAAGCAGCATGTATATTAAAAAAAGAAGAAATTGCGCCAAAAACCCGGCCCAGCCAGCTCTGTGTCTGCAAACACACAACTCTGGGCCTGCAGGCGGTTTGATGAGCGACGTTCAGACTGAAAGCATTAGAACGGGGTTTTCACACGTTACCTTAATTCATCCGATGTGTGAAAAGATTCTTCTTAGATATCCGCCACTCGGAACCTAATCCTTCGTCCTCTCATGCATCCCCCGCTGCCATCCCAGCCACCGCTCCCTCGTCCGACCGTCTATCATGGCAGCTTGTGACATGCACAAACTCTCACACACACTCTCACACGCTCATTTCCTCATGACAGATCAATCGTCTCCACACATCAGCTCTGTAACAACATTTGCTCACAACTAATGACGTGTTGCTCCTGCGTTATGCTTCATTTTTGACTATTTTTAGCCCGAGAGGGACGTAAGAACATAATTGGATTTGCAGGGCAGGCGAGCGGCAGATGGGGCAGCAAAGGACCCGTCCATCGTGCTAATCTGACGTTTTAACCACAAGTGACACATTAAATTGTGACCGCTTTCTATTAGTGCCGTTACAGAGATGAAGTTGATTAGCTTAGTAGTGCTCGGAGAATAACCAGATGTAATGGCTTATATAATCTCCCTCCTGGCCCAGGGCATGAAAAAGCATTTGAAATGTTAATGAATAAGAGTGAGGACAAAAACAGCAGGGGAAAAAAATTTACCATATGAAGTGTAAAATATAATTAAAGACCAATGGTAAATCTATTCTGAAGAATGTAGATGTGGTTGCATATTTTATTTCATATAAGTATCAGTATTAACGACATCAGTTAAGAGACTACCTGCTTTTCTGCTGTTCTGTGTGCAAAATATGTGCCAATCATTTTGCAGTTTAATATTATTTTCTTGTCCACACACTGACCTCAAACCTCCAGAGAGAGGGGCTTGTAGGTAAACCTGGTCCAGATTTACACCTGTCCTTTACAGCCCGAGCAATAATTAACACACTGACCTGTGGGAAGGAAACATCAAGGTGACCACGAGAGTTTAATTTAACACATATGATAGTAGTTAAACCCACTGACTGTAGTATGTTAATGTGGGTGCTGGATTCTCAAAGGGTTCTTAGTTATTACTATTATTAGTAAATATAGCTGTCAGATACATGTCAATATCCAATCCACTTTATTTATATAACACGATTTTAACAAACACAAGGTTTCCAAAGTGCTGCACAATAAGCTAAAACACAATATGTAGAAAACACAATAGAAACACGATAAAAAGTTGAAGTACACATAGAAAGATAAAAGTAATTAAATAAAATAAATAAAATGCACTGCCCGCACAAGATAAAAAAAAAATGCACTTATACACATAAAGTCATAAAATTGTAAAAGTAAAGAGGTGAGTTTTAAGTTTTAGATAGAATAGTATGCAGTATAAACTTGAATAAAATGGAGTATTTAGGCGACTTACTTAATTTACATCAGTTTGTAATACAGCTATAAATGTTAAAAATCTTCACAACAGTAGAATTGACTTAATTTATAGTAAATATATCAAGTAAACCTACTAAATAAAATCAGAAGCTCCAAATGTTCAGATAAACAAGTTACAGGCTACATTACCCAACCTCTAACTTATTAAAAATAATGTTTATGAAAATGTTTTATTTGGTTGTAGCTATAAGTCATGTTATTTGTGTTGAATAAACCATTAAACATGTTAAAAAAACAACAAAAAAGGTGTATGCGGCGTCATTTCAAAAACGTTGCGAAATACGTCTCCTTCCGCTTTCCGGGAGCGGCTACCGGGAACGCGCAGCGGTCTTGAACGCAGCCCTTCTCCTCGGGTCTCCTCATTGTGCAGCCGAGGAAACATCGCAAGGCTTCGACGACGTCGGTATGAAATGGCAGAAAGCGCTTGCGTCGCGGAAGCACGGAGATTAGGTTACGTAGAAGAAGCTACACATGTATTTCGCGATGACCCCGTCCTGTTAGCCTGAAGAAGGAGGGGAGGAGGGGGGGTTGGAAACGGGACCGGATCCGGAGGAGTACAAAAAAAAAACAGGATTCAACACCAACAGAAATATATATATTAAAAACCGTCCGGGGTTGCAAACGGCGACGTGCGGGGTCGACGCTGTTCGGGATTACCGGAGGAGGGTGAGCAAAACCGGGTTTTTATGATCCTTTCTCCTTATGAAACGAGTTATTGTTGCTTGTAAGAGACACACGTTGCTGTATAAATGGCTGTTACTACGTTATACACGGCGGGCTCCACCGCCGGCAGCTCCGGGTCCGGCCTAACTGGTGGACGGCCAACCAGACCCCGAGGAGCCGCTCCGGTACGAGCACCACCCGTAACGCTAACCTCCCCCCTGCTACACGTTAGCAACCCGGTCCACTTGTTCTAAAACCCGTAGACCGGGTCGTGGGGCCACTCTGGGGGACTAGTTTAGGTGTAAACGCCGTGACCTCCAGTATGTGGTCGCCCTAAAGACGAAAACATCCGCCATGTAAACACACAGCGCACACTGACGCCGTTGAATACACCCCTGTTTTTGAGCTAGCATCGGTTTAGCTGTAATTAAGTGGTCATGTATGTGTTCCTGCTGGTTGGGAAGGTGTGCACAGGTGTGTTCACAGGCTATTATACTGCAGCAGCATCTGTATGTTCAAGAACAACACTGGGCAGATGTCTGTTAATAATAATAATAATAATAATAGATAGATAGATAGATAGATAGATAGATAGATAGATAGATAGATAGATAGATAGATAATCCTTTTGTAGTCCCAGAGTGGGAACATTTACAGGGTTACAGCAGCAAAAGAGGATAGTGCAAAAAACAAATGCATCAATAGCAAATGCAAAATACAATGATAGACTATCATATAAGTATAATAGTGTATAATATACAGTATAAAACAAATGAAAACAGTTAAAAATGTAGATTGACAGTAGAATTCATGCATATTGAAAGGTTATTGCCAATAGTTGTTAATTGCAATTACAAACAATAAAGCAAAGTACTGCAGGAACAAGACTAGAATTAAATAAATACACTATATTTATATTTTCAGCCACATATACACCGTTATATGAATGTTGTGCAAAGCATTTGTGCCAAAAAAAAATTCACAATCGCATGGTAAACGTGTCTCAATCATCCTCTAGTAAAATGCTGCCTTTTTAAATTTCTTTGTTGTTGTATCATTTATCTATTTTATACTTTGATTTTTTTTACTTTATTTGGCATTCTGTGGACAGCAAATAATACAGTTAAATCTTAACTGTGCATCTGATAATAAACACTTAAACACATAAACACAAGCTTTGTAATCCATCACATTCTAGTAATTATAGCTCAGTCTGGGTTTTTTAGAAGAGAATCAAAGGCTGGGATTGTGACAGGTTGCAGCTTGTGTCTCATTATTATTTCCCTGTCTATCGAACAGGTTCCTCCGGTCACATTGAGGGGCGATGCGGCTCCCAGAATGCACGAGCAGTGTTTTCCTGTTGTTACTGTTGGATTCCATGAAACAGAACCTGAACAATGACAGAAAATAAACACACTTACAATAATAGGTACCTTGAATTGCGTATCAGCAGCATTAAAAGAGGTGCACAAAGTACCGCTACTGGATGTTCTGGGGTGTGAGTCCTGCTGCAGGATCCAGAGATGGGTGCTGGAGTGTGTGACGGGGCACTTAGGGGCCGTCTTATCCTCTGCATGGTAGAACGGGGCTTAAAGCCAAAGTAGAGAGTGCTGCAGGGAAGATGTGTTTTTGTGGGCGAACCCCAGAAGTCAGAATCACACTTAGACAAAAAGATGGATTTTTTGGGATTATTCTGGAAAATAAGCTCTCCGAGAAAGACAATGATGAGAACGTTTTCGACCGGCTATGCAGTTGGGTTTATAGGTTCATTTAGGGGCTCTGTGTTTCAGATAAGATGTGTCCCGGCATCACGCACGGTGCTGTCGGCGCCGCCAGGCAAATCTGTGGGCTGTATAAATAAAATAGGATTGAACAGGAAGTGAATTAGTATGTGTGTCCAGCTGTGTTGCTCTCGAAGCAAATTAAGGAGTGAATCAAAAATGTATGCGTCATCTGAGCTGCCCTAATGAATATTAGCTGATAGTGAGCGTGACTGTATTTAACCAAACAACCCCATTCACAAATCCTGTTGACATCGAGAAGGCGAGCGGAAGTGCTAAAATGTGAACTTATTTTTAGGTTTCAGGACACACGGCTGCAGCCCGCTGTTCCCCCGCTACCACTGTTACTGTTAGTCTGTTGCCAAGCGATCCAAGGTATATTTAAATGTCTGAATGAGGAAATCTTCTATCCTGATGCGTTTTCATTGATCGGATCACATGTATAGAATGAGCTTATAGCAAATAACCACATGATTCATGCATGCTATTGGTTGCTTTTTGTCACCCTGGCAACAAGGAGTATCAGCTGATTGCACATCTGTACCCACAAAGTTGTTTTGATGACCTTGAATCATTTGTCTTGTGTGAGAGCTGACAACCACGTTTTCAATGGATGGTAACAACCATTGTGGTTGGTGATGAACCTGTGATGAGGCTGACACTGTGATGTCAGCGTGATGTAGATGAGGATAATCACCATGTCCGAATGACCTTTGACCCCATGGAGGTGTCACAAAACACATGTTTTGTTCTCTGTAAACATGCAACATGATCTCTGAGCTGACAGATTTCAGATTTCAGGCGGTCTGACTCCCGACAGTAGAAGTGGGTTGATATCCTGACACAAACACACAGATCCTCCAGTCTCACAGTCTCCCTGTCTCACTGATCTCTGCTGTTCTGTCTCCAAACGGGAGTAAATCCCGTCGCACACGTACTCCGGATGCATAAATCGTCCCGTTAGAACGCAGCAGCAGAGCGTGGCTTGCTTTTGATTTACCGAGTGACATTTTCATATTATTTGTGCTCCCTCGGCAGCCGGATGTTACAAATGAAGCTGACATCTTTGCTGCTGGGTGGATCCATTTAAAGATTCACTGACATCACACTGAATAATGTGGCAATATAGGTTATTATAGCAGTTAATTCTTGCAGCTTCACTACAGCTGGGAAGTAATCACATGAACAGCTGCTTTTATTATTATTATTATTATTATTAATTTAGCCCTTTGAAGAAAATACCATACTTTGGTGACTCCTACTTTTCTATGTGTGCAATTAACTAATTAGCTAAGTCCCGCCCTCAAATGTAGACTAGCCAATCACAGTGAAGCTGCACGGATCACAATTTAAAAAAAGCTGAGTTGAAAAAGCTTTATATTGTGGAAAAGAAGGGAAATTTAACAAAATATAATTTAATATCTTTTACAATGCAGGGGAACCTTTATGATTTATGATGATCTTATTTAAGATTATTTAATTGTTTTTCACTAAAAAGGATGTTCATTAAAAAAGGATGCGTCTCTTATCTGTGATAGTAATGTTTAAGTGCCATTCTAAGAGTTTGAAGCATATTTTGATGATTTTATTGGGATAATATTGCTAATTGCTATTATATTATATTGGTTATTATATTTTCATGTCGTCCCACGCCTACCTACGTCGGTATTAACATTGAATCTCTATCAGGTGATAATCAAACAGCAGCAGGTGGGAGATTTAATTTCATTCTTGTCTTTGTTGGGCAGCGTCTCCCTCGCTGTTAAATAAAATAACTCCTTCGTGAACGTTTTGTTCATCGCGGTGCAGAACTTAGGTCGTCCAACGTGACACAGAAGAGGATGTTAGGATCAGACTCAAAGAGTGGAGGAGCGTGGAGGAACTTGAAGGCGGCGGCGAGGGCAGCAAGGAGTCGAGAACCCTCGTAGGCTAACGGATACTGAAGGGAAGTGAGCGCTAGTCAGAGAAATCCAGAGGTCAGTCGGGTCGCGATCCGACGAACGTACAGCCATCATCACAGAGCCGACCTCCTCAGCACAACGCTCCAAATCCCACTAATGATTCGCCGTCCTCGAACGCAGCATGAAACCCGGCTTCCTCTCTCTCTCTCTCTCTCTCTCTCTCTCTCTCTCTCTCTCTCTCTCTCTCTCTCTCTCTCTCGACACCGAGACCTCCGAGGTTTATATCGTCATCGGTATAACTGACGAAGCGGCAGTAAGATGACATTTCTACTGTACCACTCGTGAGCATGTCTGCCCTTCAGTGGGGGCGAAGCTTCTAGAAACTTCACGTTGTCGGTCGCCATTTTTGTTAACGCAGTGTTCGAACTTGGTCGAGAGAATGAGCGAGCGAATGAAGAGAGAGAGGCTGCATTAGTGAGAATAAAGTTGTGAATCAGAGAATAAAATACTATTTTGTTTCACAAGTAAAACTGGCTCATCCTGCTCTGGCCTGTCTGCTCTCTCTGGGCCTGCATTGTGAGATATTCTGAAATGTGTTTAAAACTCGTTAAAATGGCAATAAAACTTATTGGAATCACTTAACAAACCTTTATTTTTTAACTTTTTAACGGACGGATCTTCAGTCAGAGCCGGTCATCAGCAGTTCCTCCAGCTTTCATTGGATTTTGTCTTAAATACTGGCTTTAAAGTTTATCATTATTATTTTATTTGTTTTTGTTAGGTCTGGGTGTTTTTTGCTGCTTGTTACTAATTAAAGACACGTTGGATTTCGTGCCGTGACGCCGTCGGCACAGGTTGCTGATATTGTGAATTTTCCAGAATGTGTAAGGACAACCGGTTTGTGCCTAAATTAAACCGGTTTAACCTGTACACCAAACCGGACCGGTGAAACCAGATATCGGCCCAACCCTCGTGTTTTTGTCTTTCCACCATGCAGGTCTTGAGAGCAGAAGCTCCACTTGGATGCGCAGTCATCGCGTTCGTCCAAGGCTTCACGATGAACCGGAACAAGCGTGAGAAGGAGTACTACAGCATCGATGTGGGCGACTCGACGTTCATGGTTTTAAAGCGCTACCAGAACCTCCGACCCATCGGATCCGGAGCACAGGGGATCGTCTGGTCAGTTTGGTTTTGTTTCTTCATCTTTGATTTTAGCGTAACAATTGTACCCCAAAATCATGGGTGTTTCACATAAATTTGAGTCTGAAGAACCTCAGGATCACTCGAGTCCACGTAAGTGATGATGTCATATCAACAGTTGGTTACATCATTCCAGCGTTGAGTAATTGGACCAACATTTCCGTTAATAAGTGGCCAACAGGGGCATTAATTAACAGGGTTACATAAGTAAACATGCATTATTTGCCCTCATTAATCTTCTCTGGTCTTCTTAGCAGACACGCCAAGAAATGTCTGGTTATCAAATATCAACATCTGCTCTCACGTTGAAATGTGCCGGATGTGTTCAAGGGTTCTTAAATACAGTCCCATACAGCAACGCTGTATTCAGGGTCGGTACAGGTGCTGGAAATCCTTGAAAACACTTGAGTTCTAGTGTGGTGAAATATATGATAGAACAGAGGAAAGAAGATCTCCATATCTGAGGGACTGAAAACAGCATTTCCTGACATTTCTTTATGAAAAATGACTTTTGATGATGAACAGATGATGAAAATAGTTGGTGATTATATTTCTGTGGATCTGTTAGTGGAATTAGTTTTCCTTTCATTTGTGGTCCTTCTGTAAAAAGCTGTCTCCAAACATCATGTTGGTTGTTTAGAGGACAAGAACATCTCATTTAATGTGATGAACAAGTGACAGAATAAGTAGACTGAATACTGACCATTGGATTGGTACAAAGATGGAGTTTACCACAGCTGGAAGGGGCTGGACAAGCATGGAAATGCACCTGGAAGTGCTTGAATCAGACTTTGGAAAGGTGGAGGAACCCTGTGTGACGTTGCAAGGCATTTTTAATACTTTTTTCCCTCTTAAGACTTTGCAGTGTTGGACAAAAATGCTCTATCATGTCACTGATGTTGCATTCAAAGACCTTTTCTCTGAAATAATAAATAATAAGTCCTGCACTTTGTCTTGATGCAGCGGCTACAATACACATCAGGTATCGGGTGTGAAGAAGAAGAAGAATATATCCGAGGTTCTCCGTTGTTTGAGTGTTCTTTGCTTTCCTTCTTGGCTCCAGTTCTGCGTACGACCACAACTTGGAGAGGAACGTGGCCATCAAGAAGCTGAGCCGGCCCTTTCAGAACCAGACCCACGCCAAGCGGGCCTACAGGGAGCTGGTGCTCATGAAGTGTGTCAACCACAAGAACGTAAGCGCTTGGTTTTCATATTTGTGTCTGTATTTTAGCGCCGTGACACCTTTACGGTCTCGTGGAAAAGCGTCTGGTTGCTATGGTTACGGGCTCACATCTGGGTTGAAGTGGTTGATGTCTTTAATTAGTGAAGATGTCATGTGATGAATTGGGGGGTAAAAGTGGATACTTGGAGGGAAGAAGCCCCGAGGAAAGCTCTGGAAGATGTTAACTGAATCAATGTGAACATGATTGTTGCGTCCGTTTGGAATTGTGCTGCATCAGGCCTCGGCTGAGTGACGGCTGATCTCAAACAGGAATCTGGTGGATTACCACAACGCTCCTCGTGTTTATGTCGGGGTTTGCTTTTATCCATTATTGATGCTGCTGCTGCAGTCGCAGCCTTTCACTGATTCCTCCTCGCTCGATGCAGAGGAGCTCACGATGATGTCATTCATAACCGTGCCCTTTTTTTTTTTTTTTTTTGGGCAGATAATCGGCCTATTAAATGTATTCACACCACAGAAGACACTGGAAGAGTTCCAGGATGTGTGAGTATGAGACAACATCTGCACATTTGTAAAGTGAACGCAGGAAGCAGCGTGCACGAGGCTCGTGCACGTGAGCCTCGATTTTGCATTTAGATCATTTTTACTTCTAATTTTTGAAGAAATTCCTCTTTGTATGATAGAGTTGATGTGCTTCATTAATTATATAAAATGCAATGTCCAAAACAATGTAATAATCGATGATAGACGACGTTTACTGCATCGATGCAGAATCGTCCCACGAAGCATCGCGATGCCTCGCATACGTCATATCTGGAGCCTTTTATTCCTTTTGTAAAGTCATGAATTCATAACAGACACCTAACCTTTAATACGATGAACATATTTAACATATTTAACATATTTAATGGACACGACGTCCTCGAGGTGGAACCACACAGACGGGAAACTGAAATGAAATGTGAGGGTTTTACAGTATGACGGGGACGAACGTGATTCTCTTGTAGCTGTGTGTGTGTGTGTGTGTGTGTGTGTGTGTGTGTGTGTGTGTGTGTGTGTGTGTGTGTGTGTGTGTGTGTGTGTGTGTGTGTGTGTGTGTGCAGTGCTGTGTCTGCCTGATTGGAGCTAAAAAGGAAACTGGACAAATGTTAGCCCGAGGGTTGTGGAGAAAACACGGAGGGGAACGCTCCGCCTTAATGCAGACTTCTACCTCATTCCTCTGTATATATTTATCAGAAACACGGCGTTTCCTTAAATATCCACGCTGTGAGATGTTTCCTTGTATATAATGATCCGTCATCAGGGTGAGGATGTCGGGGCCGATGATGTAACAGCTGCCAGATAACATAATATCATCACTGTTCTTTCTAAATGCCAACGAAGCGAGGAAGTAAGAGGACAAAATGTAGCTTTACGTTGTTATTTGATTCTAGTTAAAACACTGAAATGTCTAGTTATTTAGTTATAGTTATATTATATAGATATTAAACTAAACATGCCCCTCACATGGGAAATGTAGTTCTTGATGCGTCCGTGTCCATCCCTGCGTGGTTCAGTGTGTGGTTTCTCCTGCAGGTATCTAGTGATGGAGCTGATGGATGCAAACCTCTGCCAGGTGATCCAGATGGAGCTGGACCACGAGAGGCTGTCCTACCTGCTCTACCAGATGCTGTGTGGAATCAAACACCTGCACGCCGCCGGCATCATACACAGGGTGAGTGCACGCTAACATACAGAACAACCGCATGGACACCACGGGTGAGATGGCGTGCATCAGCTCCACTTAGCATGCAAACTGATGCACAGCAGTGAATGAACGTTTTCTGACCTGGCAACCTTCAGATCTGTCAGCGTCGGAAATTCTGAGGCCTTAAAATGCTGCAAGCTGCCAGCGCTGATATGTTTTCTAATGTGGTCGGCAGCTTTCAGCCAGGAAAGTATTACAAACGCCATCCAGAAGCCGCCGTAAGCCAATGTGAGTGATGATGTATAATATATCCAGCTTTTTAAAAGTTTGTAAAGCTGGATATGTAAAATATAGACTGCTGGTTGCCTGGCAACCTCATGGTTGATGACAAGACTCCACTTCAGTGTTGTTGGATGGATTAAAGCAGGTTTACAGTTACACTGACTTGGTCGTCTGCAGCCGCTGCGTTGTGTCTTTTAACACTTAATTAAGGCGATGATGAGAAATAGGATGGCAGGTATTGTTCTGGACGTAACCAGGCTAAGCTCTGTCATCCTCATCTCCATCTCTTTCAAATAAACACATTTATATATAAATATAGAGAGTGAAACACTCCCGTATACACTCGGGTGCTTGTTGAACACACACACACGTTGCTCCGCCAGCTGGAACTAATTGATCCACAGGTGGAGGCGAGCGTCTCCAAGCTTTCAGAAGGTGGACAGATGCAACACGAGTCACGGACCGCCGAAGATTCCGATCTCATGGGCTTCCTTCCTGTGATGGGAGTGTTTTTTTTTTATACAGATGCTCAGAGTTGCTAAGCAACCCCCTACAGCTGTGTCACTGTCAAGAAGTGAAGTTGTTTATAGACAATAACTTCTCGTTTAATGTGATGAACAATAATAGGCAGACTGAACACGGAGGATTGTGTTGAAGTTTAAATGTAATATTAGCTGTGTTGCATTGTTTGACAGCAGGTGTTGTAAGAAGTCTGAGCATCATTCTCCAAAACCGAGATTCACGATGAAGAGAAACGTCAAACCTACAGATGAAGAATCCCGTCTGTCATGACGGGAACGTTGTTGTAATCAATCATTTGGCAGATGCATCAGTAAATAATGGCTGCAGGCTGCCGAGGCGTGTTTTCTTCAGGATTACCTTTTAGAAGACTTCCTCTGCAAGTCAGAACGTTTCAGAAGCTCTTTGTGTTTATTATTCAGGAAGAGAGTTAACATGCAGTCTATTAAAGACTCAGAGGATATGCTGGGACCGCTCGTCCATCTGACAAAAGATGCTTCCTCACGGAGCAACGAACCAATCACACGACTCCGCTGCAGGACTTTTTCACTTCTCACCAAATTACTCTTTTAAAACTTTTTGTGCTTTTAGATGTTTTTGTATAGTTCTGTTATTATCATGATTATTATTGTGTGATATGTTGGTCTGTCATGTCGTATGTTCCGGAGTATCCTTCCTTCCTTCAGGTTTTATGGCGGCTGGCTTCAGGCAAACTATTCTTAGCTTAATAAAGGAGAGAAAGGACAAGAAGTGTCGTCATGCTTCTCACCCCCCCGCGTTGTGTTTTACAGGACCTGAAGCCGAGCAACATCGTGGTGAAGTCTGACTGCACACTGAAGATCCTGGACTTCGGTCTGGCCCGGACCGCCGCCACCGGCCTCCTCATGACGCCCTACGTGGTCACCCGCTACTACCGCGCCCCCGAGGTCATCCTGGGCATGGGCTACCAGGCCAACGGTGAGTGGCCAATGAGGAGCTACTAAGCTGCTGCATGGCCCCGCCCCCCCAAACACACACACACACACTCTGTAAAGGTCACACTCAGGGGGGGCAGCTGGCATGTCGGGCGCCTGCTTGGTGGGAAGCTTCCTGTCAGGTGATCCGGGTCCCAGCAGGCCCTCAGCATGCGTTTGATGTTTTATTAACGGCTGCTCCTCCACGCAGCTCAAACACACCACCATGAATCCTCTGCACTCTGCATGTTCCACTCGGGGTCGGAGCGGATCACCGTTTGTGCACCAGGGTTTTAAGGAAAGGTTAATGTGCTCATTTGCAACGTGAGAGTGATTTAATATATAAGCCCGGAGACGGTTAGCTTAGCATTCAGACGTCATGAGGTGGATCGGAGGCGATAATGATCCCGACTCAGGAGAATCCTGTTTTTAAACTCTCTCATCCTCAGTCCTTCTTGACCAAAAAACCTTTCTCCCTAATTTTTTCCTGCTGACTTGTTGCATTCTTTTTGCTCATTCTTCTTCTCCCTCCTTTTATGCTGCGCGTATGTAGTGGATATTTGGGCTGTGGGCTGCATTATGGCAGAAATGGTTCGCCACAAAATCCTTTTTCCAGGAAGGGATTGTATCCTTGAGCTGCTTGCAGCAGTGTCTGGCATTTTCTTCTGAAAAACAAAAACACTCGTCTCTTCAGGCCGTTTTCCATCAGAGATCAGGACGAGTCTGTTTCTGGGATTCACCCGACACCTCGACTCACACAACACCTCCCCACCTGCTCGTCTGACGCATCCACCAACTCACATGACTCCCGCCTCACCTCACCTCTCTGCACCTGCAGCCTCAAGCGACAGTCACATGACAAACCCCGGAATAGAACTAAACTGCATAGAAAACCCTCGTCTGCTTTTGTTTGTATGACGGCGTAGAAAAAACCCCCGGAGCCGATAGAGGAGGTCAGTATTCAGAGAAAAGAAGTTGTGAGTTTTTCTTACGATGTTAACAACCAGCATCTATGCTAGTTAACTTCCCATGAATGTACGTTTATGTTTCTAATGAATCATCACAACGTGTCAAGCAACTTGTTTGCATGGGAAGTTAGCTAGCATAAATTGCGGGTTGTTAACATCGTAATAAAGTAGCAAATTTGCGACTTTTTTCTCAGAATATTGTCCCTGTCTCTCGGCTCCGTTTAATAATAATCCGTATAATATCTGGCCTCATAGTTCAGGATGAATTGCAGAGAGGATGCCGAGGGTGTTAAACGTGTTTTAGAAGACCTTCAGAGTTAAAAGCTGATGATTCAGCGTTCCAGAAGCAGAAATGAACATAAGTTACCGGATTCTGACAGAAATGTGCAGGATTTACAATTTATGCTCGACCAAAAACACCGATATGTTTCCCCGTAGCCCTGTGGGACGCCGATCCAGGTTTGAGAGTTCACTCGACTGCATGCAACTCATTTTTCTTTTGGTCATGTATCACACATATCACCTGACACCACATCATGTTTTAATTTCCCCCTTTTTTTTGGTCTTCTCAGTTGCTTGTTTTTGTTTGGTATGTTGTTTTCCTGTTTGTTCTCCAGCCCTGCATGCTAATTGGGTGGTTGTCATTTTCATTTTTCAGTTGATGTCTGGTCTGTTGGCTGCATCATGGCTGAAATGGTCCGAGGTAGTGTGTTGTTTCCAGGCACTGATCGTATCCTTAAGTTGAACCTCCACCCCAAACCCCAAAATGCTCTCCTCTCTCTCATCCTTTTGTCTCACATCTTGTTCATATCTTTTTCCGACAATGCTGCCTTTTTGACGAGTCATCGTATTCCGTGTCCACATTTGTTTACTTCAGAGTTAAACAGGAAGAGACCATGTTTTAAAGGCGGCTGATTTAGACAGGTGTAATGATGGTCAATGGTCTGTTCTGCATTTTAATCCTTTTCTGTTTACATGAGTGAACACGATGCAGTGAGTCTTTAACATCGTGCTTTATTCAGCAGCCCTGGTTGTTTGCATGACTAATGTGGTTCTCGTGAGTTGGTTTAAAGGCGTTGAGAACGCTGCACTCATGCTTTGTGTGTTTAAACACAGTCAGTGCCTTTTAGTTAGCTTTGAGAGCTTGTGGCGTTTACTACTAATAAACCCCAGATCAGCACTGGTAGAGATTATGTCGGACGTCTAGATACACGAGAACATCATCTGCAAAGAAAGCCATTATCTGTTTAAGACCATTTATTGCGTTGTTTAGCCTTGTGATGCTGAGGATGTGATCTATATGAGAGCCCGTTGATCTTTGAATGAGCTGATGGTCTTTTTATTATGTGTGTTTTCATTGAAGCCAAACTTTTCAGATGCCTTTTCTGGCATTTAGACTTCCTAGAAATCCTGGATTTTGAGTTCTAGGACAGATGATCATCGGGATCATGTTAAGTTCAGTACACTTATTGCTTTGTCATTCATACAGTCTGACTTATTCTGGCTTGTTTTGACTTGCATCTCTCCATGAAGCGGGTATTTCACCTTTTTCCATCTCGTTGTTCATTCATTATCGAAGCTGAGCAAAGATGTGAACAAGGCATGTCTGTATGTGTCCTTCAGGTTGATCTGTATGTTACATCTGTATGTACTCGTAATGTTTTTTTCCATATTACCAGCGACTGGATCATGTGAGTCTCCCCGAACATAGTGTGTGTCCCCGACTCCATCCATCCTGACTGATTTCCACAGCTTTGAATGGGATTTAAATCCATTATGACTTAAATCTGCCAAAACTAAACAAACCTTTCACCAGACCTTCTGAATACACACATTTGCAATAACACAAGTGTTTCCGTAACCTATCCGAGCCCGAACAAACCGGTATGAGACGTGGCGACTCCAGAGGGTCTTTGATTATCGATCGTTCCTCTGAACCTACTCTGGAACGGGCCGCCTCCTTTTCTCCAAAGCCAGCCCGGTGCTTTTCTTAATACCACGACCTCCAGATATCGACCAGTGGAACAAGGTGATCGAGCAGCTCGGGACGCCGTCTCAGGAGTTCCTGATGAAGCTGAACCAGTCGGTGAGGACCTACGTGGAGAACCGGCCCCGGTACGCCGGCTACAGCTTCGAGAAGCTGTTCCCCGACGTCCTGTTCCCCGCAGACTCCGAACACAACAAACTGAAAGGTAAAACCGTCTCCTTGTCAAAAGCCTTAGAGTTCCTCTTACTGCCGGAGCAGCGGGTGTGCAGCCTGAAGGTGAACCATTTGTAAAAATGTAAATTGCTGTTTTATCACTTCCAAGAAAGTGTGAAGATTTCTCAAAGTTCTATTTGAGTTTTCTGACACAATGTGCTTCGCTTTTACTTTGAACAAAAGGCTTTTTAACACAGCTCTTCTTTTCGCTGATGGACAGTTTATCTTTAAAACGGCTATTTCTTTGTATTTAAAGGATTCATATAATGAAAACCCAAAGAGGAACTGTTCCTCCCGTGCAGCGTCGTCACATTGCAAGCAGACAAATATCCGCCGGCAGCAAAGCCCAAGTGACAAATTAAGTTTTTCAGCGACCGCCTTTAAATGAAGCAGTTATTACAGAGTGACAGTTCAGGGCCGCGGTGTTTACTGTGAAGAGGAATTTAACTGAAGTGTGTCTTCATGTGTAAATTGAGAGGAGATGACAGGAACACTCACAGCTGAGGAGCTGTTGCAAGAAGAAAAAAAAGGTTGTTTTTTGTCCTCATTAATTTACAGAGGCAGGAATATGTGATGATGATGTATTTCCCCAAAGGACTCCTCCTGTTTGGCTCTGTCCTAAATAACCCGAGTACAGACACCCAAGCACATCTACATTTTCTTTAAAAGGTTTAAAGGTGGTCCCCCTTTTGACCCTCCAAGAGAGTTCCTCAGGGCAGCTTTTAAAGCTCCCATTCCTTGCTGGAGGACCACATGCTTCATCATCCCGTACCAGCTGCTACATTTTGGAATATGATTTAATATTAAGCCTTTAAATTACATCTACTCCTTCTCCCTTGTTTAAAAAAAAAAAAATCCAGAATCTATGATTATGCAAAAAGTTTAATTTCAAAAGTTTAATTTATGGACACAAGATATTTGTCAGTGTATTTGCACAGGAGGTTTAAAGTGTCCACAAACTAAGATGCATCCTGGACCGTGGTCACAATACTCCTAACTAGCAGTATTTTTGAGTGGAGGAGGTCGAACACTGTTGAATGGTCTCTCCTAGCATCGTGTCCTGTTATTCATCACATTAGCGAGACATTTCAGAATGGAAAACTAGTCGGTTAAATCTTAAAGTCGACCATTTTCTTCTTCCTCTCAGCGAGCCAAGCCCGAGACCTCCTATCCAAGATGCTGGTAATAGATGCGTCAAAGCGGATCTCGGTGGACGAGGCTCTGCAGCACCCCTATATCAACGTGTGGTACGACCCGACTGAAGTGGAGGCGGTAAGTACGAACACCCCGAGGACCCGAGAAAGTTTGCGCTCTGCATTCAAACTCTCTGTTTGGTGACGATCCACCACAGTGACTTGGGAGACGCACTCCTCTCCCTCTCCTTTCTGGCATGAAAGGACTCTCCAGACGTGACGGTGAAGCCTTGAAACATTGCAGATTGACACAGATCTTTACTCCGACGCTGTGGAATCTCTGTTTGGAGCGATAACTCCCTCCGGTGGTCGGCTCCGAGCTACTTTATCCCATAAGATTGTGGTATTTTCCTGGAGAAGCTTTGTGCACTCCGAAGCAGAAAGCGTCAGCATCGAGGGGGGTTTAATGTGAGGGAGGTTTACTGCATCGTTTTCAATCTTCTGCCATCAATAAGCTGAGTCTGGAGGTTTTCAGTTGGAGCTGCTGCAGCTGATTTCTCCTTTTGCTGCTTAATCTCCTGCTAGGTGGAATGAAAATACGCATCAAACTCAGAGACCGCCAAACTATCTGTTACTCAAACATTTCATGTTCTTGAGGGTCCATCATCATTTTACCGTCTGTCTCTCTGCAGCCGCCGCCGGCGATCACAGACAAGCAGCTGGATGAGAGAGAGCACACAGTGGAGGAGTGGAAAGGTACGAACCATCCTCTGTTGCTCCGCCCCTTTTATCAGCCGTGAGAAGTCCTGTTGCAGAACGTCAGACTACGTTTGTGCCTTGAAGCCTGTTTCAGTGGAAGATATAGCAGTGTGTCATCAGCAAAGCAGAAATGGATGTTTTGCTTACAAATACTGTAAAGATGTAAACAAAGTGACAGGGGACCCGTGATTGACCCCTGGGTAACACCACAGTTAAGTAAAGCCTCCTCCACACTGTGACAGAGTGATAATCACGGTTTCATTGTTATTTCTCTCTCCTTACACATAGATTATCATGCACACTTATTAGACAGGTGAGAGAAAAACAGTGTTGAAATGAAATCAAACAGTGTGACTCAGAAAAATGACATTTAAAAAAGGTGAAGTGCAAACAGCATCTCCCTCTCTGCTCTCATCTGAACTCACTGTCTTGTTTTCTGCAGAGTTGATATACAAAGAAGTGTTGGACTGGGAAGAACGGACGAAGAACGGCGTCATCAGGGGGCCGCCGGCGTCCATAGGTGATCGGCGTTTCTGAGAGATTGCATGTAGAAATACACCTGTTGCTCCTCGATATGGATGGATGGATTAATACAAACTTTATGTTCTGTTAAGATCATCAGCTTCGGTTCGACATGAAGCTATAATCTATAAACCAGATCTATGTTTTTACCATTTGATGCTTCTATTGGGGTTTTCAAATGGAGCTTCAAATGTCTGTTGATGACGTCATATTTAGTGACCTCATCGCCCCCCTAAACAAAATCCTAAATTTAAATGATTTTGGTCTCGCGGCCACAGCAGGAAGATCCTCTGTTAGATGTTCAAAAGTCGTAAAAGCTTTGGTAATTCTGCTCCGAGCCGCTGGAACAGTCGGCTGTTCTTTAAATCTGTAATCTTTAAACAGAAAACCCGTCCTTTCGAGCTTTTAATGGAGCATTCTGGATTATAAACACCATTTATAGTTTAAAGACATTTTCTACATTATTGTATTCACTTATTCACTCTATTTTATTTGATTATTATACTATATATATATATATATTTTTATAATGCAAATGCAAAATAATGCAAATGCAAATCAAAAGAAGCTAAGCAGCATTCAAATCTCATGAAATGAAGCTCCCGACTTATCCAGCATGTCAACGTTATACACATGAATCAGTTCAATAAACGGCACAATAATCTCTCTTTAATTACCAACATTTCATATCTTGTTAATAGAGCTTGCAAGTTTTTGCAAATATCCATATTTAATGTAATTTCTCTTGTCCAACGAAGAATCTTGGATATACTTGTAGATATCCGTGTCCATGAAGGGAAGAAGGAGCACCATTAGAATTAGACATTAGAGAGGTCCACTAGTCCAAAGTCCGGTGGTTTGATTCCTGGCTCTTCCATAGTAGAAAGGTTTTCTATAAATCCATCTGTTCACCTTCACTCGGCTGACTGCAGCGTTCTTGTGTCCAACAGCACAGGTGCAGCAGTGAGCAGCAGCACCAGCGGCACCACACCTCCCCATCCTCCTCGGCCTCCGTCAGCGAAGTCTCCTCCTCCACCGCCCCGACCCTGACCGACCCCGCCAGCAGCCTGGACACGGCCAGCGCCGCCGCCGCCGCTGCTGCTGCCACGGCAACCAGCCCACCCGGGCTGCTGCTGCAGATGACTATCATCTACACCTCCTCCTGGTCCTGGCCCTCCTGGTCCTGGTCCTGGTCCTGGCTCCCCCCCCCTCACATCCACCCGGCCCCGACACTGGCTCCTGACCCCGCCCCCCTTGCATTAGCCTCCCCACACCTCCTCTCTGTGCTTGTCTTCAGTAGTGTAGCGATTAGCCAGTTAGCTGTTTGAGAAATATTTTTGATTTCTGAAAGGACAGATGATCTTTTTCTTTCTTTTTTTTTTTTTTTTGGTTTGTTTATTTTTTTTTATTACAGTTAGTCTTTTTTAAAAATAGGGTTTCTTTCCGTTTGAGTCCTAGCTGTAATTTATTGTGGCATTTCTTAATTTTTTCAGAAACCTAAGATGATGATGATGATGATGAGATTTTTTATGATTTCACTACGTTCCGGTTTTTATTAACCGACAGTGAGAATTGAACGAAATATCTGTAAAATGTTTTAATGTGATCTATTTTTTTCCCTGTTGAAAGTCATTTGTTTCACTTGTAAGCTACTGCTTTTACAACTTGCCATATAAATGTAGATTGAGTTTGTACAGATTTTATGGTATATGTAGTTTGATCTTCGATAAACCAGTTTGCAGTGAGCCATTGAAACATAATTGAATTGACAGACGTACGGTCATAGAACTCCCCTTTTCTGTTTGATCTCACGTAACATGGATGTTGTTTTAAGTGCATACGACATATCCATTGATTTTTTATTTTTTTATTTGTTTGAACTAAGATCATTTACTCGTAGAAAACGTTTCTCTTAGAGTCACTACTACTTCCTACATTGTACAATTGGATGAAAGCTTTATAATTTACTCTTCACATTGTCTTCACTCACCACGTGATTCTGCATTTAGCTATCGGGATTGATAACGGCTCGGTTGGGTCCCGCGAGATAACGCAAGGCTTATTGATGACTCGTCTTTTGTGTTTTTAAGTGCTTTAAAGTACCTCTAATTGTCTACAACAGGCTGTGTGACAGTATGGAACCGGAGTGGTGGTATTGCTTTGGAGGACGGGATGCATGGCAGTATGGTATTGCTAAAGGTTCCGAATGTTTTTAGTTTTTTTGCCGTGCTTTGGGAGGTTTCTGGAGACGTAGAAGAGTCGTGTGAGGTTGTTAAATCGGTGGCGGTGAAAGTAGAATGTGCTGAAGTCGAGTAGGGAATTGTGATTTTTGAGAATGCATGTGAACGTGATGATGTTGGGAGTCTCGGAGGGGAAAACGATTCTGCAGCCGGATGCATCAGCGTGAAAACACGTCCGCTTCCAGCTTCCAGATTTATTAGTAATGTACTTTTTTTCTTCGTCTAAAAGTTGGCCAAACACTTAGTGTACCAAACTTGCCTGCAATTGTGGAAAAAAAGAAAGAACCTAAAACGTATCAGCACAACCAGAGTCAAAAGAAACAAATTATTGTTACGGTATGCAATAACGGTGCCCATTTTGAGTGTTTTTTTTTAAGCGTTGAAAGGAAAAGTGCCTGTTGTTGTCCGTCATTCATTCCTGAGTATGTGGGAAAGAAGTGTTTTCACTACACGTAGGTTTCTATGGCGTCTGGTTAACAATAGTCGTTTCCATATCAAACCAATAATGTATGATGGGTTCTCACAGATGTATTGTATATTTTTCTACTTGTTTTGACTTTGACCCTCGAGCCGGAGACGGCGACGACTTTGCAGGGCGAGAAAGTGACGACGTATACGTCGAGATGCTTAAGCGTGTGTTTGAGTCATTTCAGAAGAATAGGCAGTTTTATCAAAGGTCTTTCATCAAAGTGCAAACGTGTTTCTTTGCAGTGACAGCAACCGACATATAGGTGTAACAGTTTATTCTTTGAGGACTAATTTAATGTGATGATTGTAAGAGAAGAAAGAACTAGATTTTTTATTTTTTATTCAACGACCAGATCAAACTATAAGAGGGAACTCTGCGACTGCATTTTTTTGTCTATATGTTGTGATGGTTTTGGAGGCTGCGTACTGTTGGAATGGCAGATTGATGCTTTAGTCACGGACGCATACCTGAGAGGCCCAAACAACCAGTGTTCCTCTTTAATTTCATATAGTTAAAGCAACACTTGTGTAAACGCTCGTTGACTTTTAAAACATCAGGAATCATTTCCTGTTCGAAAATAAAACAAAGGTGTCCGTTCTATTTTAAACTATTTGCTCAATTTGTTTTGCGTACAGCAATTCTGCTTACTTTGTTGTGGATGTTGGCGTAAACATCCTTTACTAGGAATGTTTAGAAATGTAACCCGGTAACCTGCAGGTTAAGTTAATTTTGCTCAAAGCAAAGTTGCAAGAAAGGTTTGTCTGTAGACTGAAGCATCATGAGCTCTGTGCTCTACTTAAACAGCGTGGTATCGTCTGCAAAATAAGGAACAAAAACGCAGACGTGATCATTTATTTCTTGGGATGATTTCTCAAATACTGACTCACTGTGGCTCCTTGTCTCTTACGAGCTCTGGACTTGGATCAGCTGTTGGTAATTTACAGTGTGTGTATCTCAGCAATGAAGAACTAGTTTCCAGCTAATGATTTAGATTAATTGGGTTGCACCATTAAAACTTAAGGAATGTGATGTAAACAAAACATACTTCGTTAAATTGTTCGAGTAGTATTAAATCTAACTGCCAATCCTTTGTAAATCTAGACTTTATTCTATTTATATTTTGATAAATAGAAATGTGTCTCAGAATTAGTAATATCCATATATGTTAGAATGAGTGAGAGAGGTCGTATTATGCTACTAGACTCAATCAGTCGAACATTATAAACATAACATTTTGTAATTCAATGTTTTTGTTAATTTTGTTGAATTTGTTTAAGATTTTAAAAACTTCCAGGTTAACGTCATTATTAATCTGTATATAATCAAGTGTGTACCTTATCACATTACCTCTTTTACCTCTAAAGGCGTAATATATTAGCAAGCATCGGCTCTGTCACGATCACAATATTTAATATAGCAAGCAAGCGTTGGCCATGTCATAACAGAGCTACGCAATAGTTAACATTTAATAAATTAGCAGGCAAAACGATGGCTTTATCAGTTAGTTACCCAAAAGATAATATTTTATATATTAGCAAGCTAACTTGAGTTCTTTGTAAGAACTAGTTCATGTGGTGCAGCCCCGTTTTAATTTAATTAAACTTTTTTTTAAGTTGAACTTACGAACAGCTGATGCTGCTGCTCTCCTTTCAGTCACCAGAATTAAAAAGGAAAGGTTCGGCTAGAGCATAAAACTCCAAAAGTAAATTCCAACAGCGACCCATTCGATTGGCCGTTAGTAAATGTGCAGAAGTATTTTGAGAAACGATGAGTAAAAACTAGGACTCGGCAGGTGTCCCATCTGTAAGAAGGCAGAAATAGCAGGGTGAAAATCAGTGATATGTATCATTTGTCATATTAGCTAAAAATAATCAATTTGAAAAAAAAAGAAAAAACAACAACACTTTGTTGTCTGAAGTGCTCTTAATTTCCTCAACGCAACAATCGGGGCTTTAATTGGAGTATTTTTTTTATGTTTTCTTTCTTAGGTTGTTGTTGCTTTCTCTCCAAACAACGTCATTCTGATTTGATCGGCTTTGATGAACTACCTCACGCTGAATTTCTGCCAGTTCTTGCATATACTTAGTCGCCTGCAGAATTAGCTTTTGAAGACGTGTGAATAACAGATTCCATTATTTATTTATTTGAGAGTGTACTATTTGTCGGTTTCAACAGACTTCTAGTTTTGTACATTATGTATACTTCACCTAGAAGTAAGAGAATTGTTATATGTATTCTTTGTTCCTTTTTTTGGGGGGGGGGACGGGGTTGTTTTATTTTATTTTTTTGTTTTTCAACTAAATGTGCAATACCTTCAGCAAACTGTGCTAGTAGTGTGTGATGGGCCTAGCCTTTGTTAGCTGTCTCCTGAAGGTAAAGAAAATGTTTGGTACTGTCAATCCATGTTTTCCTTTTTTTTATGAATAAGATCAATTTTTATTTCTGTGACTTGTTTATAGTCATGATGTTACGTAATCAGCCTTAGCCTCCAAACGAATCCGTCGGCCGCGGTTTGATGTGGAGAGTCACAAAAACACGGCCGACAGGTTTTTGATTTTTGGATTTGGCGTAAGGACAATAATGTTAATAAACACAAAAAAGTAAAATACCTGCAAGAAATCATTATGTGTATGGTGCTGGTTTGTAATGTTTGCTAGTAAATCCAGCCATGCAAGTAGTTTTAAGAATTCCTGGATCTGCGCGTCCTCAAAAACCCGCAACCAACGAAGAAGTGCACTACTACAATACATGCACTGGGATCTGATGATACCACCTCTTAAAAAAACAAACAAAAAAAAAACATGTACTGCAAATAAAAGAAATACACTTTGATCTCTAATTGTATGTCTTCTTCTTTCCTGCAGTGAAACATTGCAGACATCGTTGTGTGTTTTTTTTTTTCTAAAAAACTAGGGTGCCCAGTTTAGCTCCATAATTTCTCAGGAACGCCTCAGAGGGAATTTCTTCAGATATGGTAGAAATATCCGCTTGGAATCTGTCCCATTCTCTAGAATTCATATGCTAGTTATAACAATTACACCCAAAAGTCTAATTGCATAAAATGATGAATATTTTTGGATGTAAAATGCAAACTGATTGGTTGGCTGACAAACTGAGGTGGTAATTCTTTATTCTTTAAAGAGAAATAAATGGAATTGTTTATTTGTGTCCCAGTTTTAATGTTTTATGTCTTGAGTAGAACAAAGAGGCTTTGATCCGAGAACCACAGATGACCACCTGATCAAATACCTGGTAAATATACATTATATTTTCCACATAAAACACCCTTTCCTCAATGTATTGTTGGATGTAAAAGAGCTATTTGGACTGGATAATGTCACAGTTCACGGATATCCGTTTAAAACATCTACCCTTTTTTTCCCTTTGTCACCTTTATTCCCATACATGTCCATTCATTACAATAGTGGCAATCCTTAATAAATAAGCACCATAGATAATCAGCAGAGCAGTCAGAAACATTTAGCCTTTTTGCCACGTTGGAATCAAAGAACCTGCGATGCATTTAGAGCGTTATGATGTTCTGGTGAACTGCAGGAAAATAAACCATGTAAACCTGTGCAATTAGAGAGGGAAATGGCATAACATTGGCTTTATGTTTATGCTTCATAAAATATGACAAAAAAAAAATACAGTCACAATGTCTAACCGAGCACACTTTCACTTGTAATTATACGTTCTGTCGGTCCTTTAATGAAGAAACATCACTTCAGCTACGGGTGGACGTTCCTCTGATTGGGGATACGATAAAAACAATGAAACCACATGCATTTCTCATACAAGAGATACCTGCAACTCTTCATTAAGTGTAATACATCACATGACCAGCGAAGTAAGACGATTGGAGTCGGGGATGAGGGTTGAAGAACTTGTTGATGAACTGAATGCCATCAGTGATTACAATCCCCCCCTTGTAGTCTTTTACATAATTTTTTTCAGAGCTGGTTTCATCAACAACACGATACATTCACAACAAGGATACATTCTTAATTCAAAACTTCCATCCAAATCACAATTTCACAAGAATTGGCACCTTCTAGGGAGATCGACGTATTCACCTTCAGCAGTTTGTTGCCATTTAAAAAAGAAAAAGAAAAAAAGCAGCTGTGAACTATCGGGCGAATATATGCACTACTTCTCTGGACAAGCAAGCAACACTACATTTTTCCTATTTAAAAAAAACAAAAAAAAAAAACAACTTCCCCGAAAGGCACAACCAGGAAATTCCATTGTTTCGTTGAGGGCAGTGTTCAGCTTCATGTGCCAAAATCAACATGGCTTCCAGGCAGGACCATTCTGATCTGTAATGAGTGAACAGCTGATGAGGCGCTCCAGCTTTGGTATCGACTTGTGTCGTGTAAATGGCCTTCGGCCCCCCGAACCACGTGTCGCTGGTCCCAGGTCAGCGTGAGCCAAAGTTGCAAATGCTTGAATAATCGTAATCCCTGTTGTATTATCTGTACATTAAAGGTATATGTGACATCTTGTGAGGTCGGACTGAACCGAAGGCGGAGGCGTCGCCATGGAAACCACGCGGGTGTTGACGAGGTCTCGAGGCACTGGAAGGGCCTGAGGAAGAAACAAGGTACGGAGGCGGAGCTACGCTGACGTTCCAACCATTACTGCTATAAAGTAATCGTTTGGAAAATCTAGCTTTTTCTAAACCTGCTTTCTTTTCTTGTTATGAATTGATTCTACAGGGAAAGAAAAAAAATCTGCAGCACAAATATACAGGAATAAATGCAACTGGAAGAACTTCTGCTAAAGCTACCACTGTACAGTTTAACAGCCAGTTCACTTCAATTACAGGAAGAAAAACAGGTTTTCTCACTTACTGGTGCTGCTATTTGCATCAGCTAACAGCCACGACAGGCAAGAGAGAAAATATGTTTATTTCTTTTTTTATTTGTTTGAACTGATCCTAGAGTAGCAGCGTGACATTTAGGGAAATACACTAATTCCCTTTCTTGCACATATGAGATGATAATACCGATCTGATACAGTTGAATCGACAGCAAGCAGCTGATTAGCCTAGCTTAAATGCTTAAAGGTATAATATGTGGCACATTGTCGGTTCCTGTAATAATGTTCTAAAGCTCAAATATACACATAAGCACCTCCACACAAACCTGCAAGGAAGGTGTCGGATCCTTTAACGAATGCTGCATCCCGCTGTGGCCTGCCTGCTCTCTGTGTCCCAGTTTGCAGATACAGACACCTCCACACACTTTTAGTGGGTCGTAAGTGACGATTCATTTTTGATAGATTGATTTTTACGTATTAAACCTTTAACATAAAGATATTAAAACGGGAACGAAGTTAGCCGAGTACTGCCCGAAGTTAAACAAAAAGCTGCTTCATATACAGCTATGAAATTAGGAATAAAAGAAACAAGATAAAACATGCTCATTACTATATATATTTGAGATGTTGGTGAGCATTTTGTTCTACTTTGTACAGAGCTAGGTAGTAAGAGAGGTATCAAACTTCTCATCCAACTCGGCAGGAAAGCAAGTGTATTTCCCAAAATGTTGCTCTATTCGTTCAAGATAAATATCATAAAAAGATGGATTAACGTTAACATCTGGAATGAGTTATACAGTTGCTCATGTGATGATGTCGTGGTTGAAGAAGTCTCCAGAAAAGAGACATGATGTTTGAAGACGAGTGCAATCCTCTTATCTTTCTGGTCCATTTCAAGCATGCGTGAGAAACTCAAAACCCGTTCGGCCGAGATGATTCCGATGAAGACCACTGGTTTCATCTCCATACTTCTGTGCCCTTTGAGTCCCAAATGCACACACATGTGGTTCCTTTATTTCCTGTTTTCTTTTTCTTTTGAAGGAACGTCCTGATGCACCGAGGAGGACGATGAGGCCTCTTAAGACCCCCCAACCTCCCCCCGAAATACAAACCCTGTCAGTTTTGGCCACAAACAGATATCAAATATCGCTAGTCCTTGCACCCAGGGCCAGATCTCCCAGCGTGGAAAAGAAATCCTCCATCTCCTTCTCCAGGAGCCGGTTGCGGTTTTCGGCGTCCTCCCTCGCTCGCTCCGAGTTCCGTAGTTTGATCTCCAGCATCCGTTGCTTCTTCCTCTCCTGCTCCATCTCTTGTTCCAGACGCTCCATGTGGGCACACAGAGCAGCGCTGGACTCCTCCAGTCTGTAAAAAGACAAGTATTTTTTATTTGTTTTATATTATAGTTACCAGACAAATGAGCACCATAAGAAAAAATCTAGAACCCGGACTTACTTTTGGATCCTGGTCTCGTATGAGGTCTTCTGTTTCCTCAGCTCATCCTTCAGTCCTTCCACCAAACCGGCCAGCGTCATTGCCCCGTCTCCGTCCTCCGACATGACGATGGACGGCACGCCGGCCGCCGCGTTCCCGTTCTCACTGCAGGCGGCGCTGCTGCTGCACAGCTCCATGGCCTCGCAGCTGTCCTGCTCCGAGCTCGCCTCCGTCGTCACGCCTCCATCCCTCCCTCCGTCTATCTCCCCCTGGCTCTCCATCCACTCCCCCTTCTCCCCCCCACTCTCACTCTCACCCCCTCCTCCGCAGTTCTGATTGGCCGAGGGCTCGCTCCCCGCCGAGTCCGGGACGGAGATCTCGCAGGAGGACGTGGACCATGGCGTGCTGGAGACGCTCGGGACGCTCCCCATGCTGCAGGAGGAGGTGACGTTGTCGTAGGTGGAGAGTCTCTGGGAGGATCCCGTGGAGTCCCGGTCCCGGGCGGACCGCTCGCCTGAGGACGTACGCCGGTGTCCCCTCAAAGAGGACAAACCATTCATGAGCCAGTTCCCTCCCCCTCCCCCCCCGCCAGAAGACACACTGGTGATATCGGCCACCGAGCTGCCGCTGCTGCTGCTGCCGCCCTGCTTGCCCTGCGGCTGGGAACGTGGCGCCGAGGAGCTTTTGAAGGAGTATTTCCAGGACGGGATGGTCTTGGCTTGTTTACTCGGGCTCACCACCGTCTCTCCTTTCCCCGACGGAGACCCCAGTTTTGGTCCAGGGTTCAGGTTTGGGCTCTGGGTCTGGGTGGGAGTGACGGCCGCACACAGTTTGGCATCCAGAGACGAGGCGCTGCTGTGCAGCTCTTGGTCCTGGTTGGACACCGGGCAGGTCTGGAGGTCTTCCTCTGAGATCCAGGCCCCCAGGCTGCGGTGCTGCAGCTGATGCCCCAGGAGAGGCAGCTCTTGTTGGGGAACGGTGGGTCCCTCCTGGTCCCTCCCTGAGTAGAACCGGTTGTGTTCCCTAATGAGGATTGTCATCAGGTGCTGGACCAAGGAGGTGCCTGAAGACCACATTGAGACAGGATATTGTAAAGTTTACAGTGGCATTATTTCGTTTTTTTGTGTCTCAAAACATCGTCACTACCTTCCATGATGGTGACCGGATCCTCCATCTTGGGTCGGAGAATGTTTGGTCCAAATACCGTGGCGAGGTTCTGGATGCTCATCTTGTTCTCTAAGGAGTGGGACTGGACCTCATCAAGGAATCTGTGCAGAGATAACGGAGTTAGAAGAGGAAGAAGACGTTGCTATGGTAACGTGATGTCATGAGATAAAACACTTACTTGCATATGTAGGCGAGGAGATTGTAGTTCGGTAGAGGTAGAGTGTTAACTTGCTTTCCGAGCTCCTGGACCCCCTGGTGGAAGATGGAACAGCTGTTAGACACACACACACACACACACACACACACACACACACACACACACACACACACACACACGTACCTCCTCCTCGTCTTTGGCCAGCAGCTGTGCACAGGTCAGAAAGTCTTCATATTTGGAGAAGGGAATGACAGGTTCGGGCAGCTCTCGCAGGTATAACTTCAGCAAGGATGCCACCGTGTGGACGTCCGTGTTACTGCAGGGGGAAGACAGAATGAGACGTGTCTCCGGGATTCTATGACTTTTTACTTTGCTGTAATCCTGTAAGCCTGCCCTACCTGTCAAACAAAGGCTTGTCTCCGCAGTCGAAGGCCTCCTGCAGCTCTTTGACCAGGTTGGCCTGGCCCGGCATCCGGAAGAGACCCTCCTCGTCCAGACCCCGATCCCTGATGAAGTCCACGCACTGCTCCACCAGCAAGGGGGCCAGCCGGGGGCCAAACTTCTTCTCATACTGGACTGTGTCCTCTAAACGTTGGCCAAATATCCCTGGGGAAAGATGGAGGACACAACCATTAAATCCAGGACCCCCAGTCACAACATCAGCTTAAGTGCTGGACAAACCCAACCAGTGGAGATCTATGCAGTTAGATGATGTATGTGTTGGTCTCTCGAATACTTAGTGAGATTGTAATAGACTCAGCATACTTTGGTCCAAAAGAAAATCAATTTAGGAAACTGTCAACTATGCAAACGAAAAGTAAAGAATATACATTTCATTCATCTTAAACAATGTTACCAGCTTCTGAAACTGTTACCTGCTAACTGAAACTGTTCCCAGCCAACTAATAATGTTACCAGCTAACTGAAACTGTTACCTGTTACCTGCTAACTGAAACTGTTACCAGCTAACTGAAACTGTTACCTGTTACCTGCTAACTGAAACTGTTACCTGCTAACTGAAACTGTTACCTGTTACCTGCTAACTGAAACTGTTACCTGCTAACTGAAACTGTTACCTGTTGGGCGTCTGCAGCAGTCGCAGATGGCTGACAGCTCGCAGTAATCGTAGTAATTCACGGAACAGGAGCTACACAGCAGCAGAGCACGTTTCTCGTACATCCCGAACCCACATTTCACCAGGTTCATCCATTCCGGTTCCGGCATTTGAGTCCACTGGTGGATTTAATCCCGCATGTAGGAGCTACTGCTGGAGACTAAGCCGGCAGCTGTGACCGCGGTGCTGCCGTCCACCACGCGTCTATAAACCGCCGTCTATTCTGGACCGAGACAGACACACCTACCCCCTCCCCGGCTGGAAATATTACCCAGGAGGTGAACATGGCCCCCATCGCCCCCCACAGAGGAGCTAAGTGGACTGGTGGACCACCAGGACATTTAGGAAAGAAAATATACAGCGATAGACAAATAATATTTGAACCCGTATTAAAGGTTGAGTAGGTGATTTCTTCATTAACACTTTGTTATATTCATTGAGATTCTCGTAACATACCGATTCATTTAATCAATAATTGAAATGCTCTGACAAAAACCCCGTCCAATCAAACAGAGTTCTGAACCAAGGAGGGCGGGACTTAGTCGGTTCTGCGATGTGTTCCACGTCTCTGTGGGGTTTTTTCAAATACTTGGTTACTCCTGAGGTGGCCTTTAATTGTGCCATGAATAACATATGATGTTTGTCCATTTTTAAATTGGAAAAAAAACAACAATATTCCAACATCTTAGTTGTCAAAGTTTAAATGAGACCAGTGACGTCAACTCTACTGACAGTATGACGGTGGTTTTATTCTCCTCTGTAACCCGACACCACGCCGGTCAGCTGCTCCTCGTGTCCCAGTTCACAACCAGACAGACCCGGTTGTATTTCTGTCTGTCTCCCGTCAAGTACACAAGACAGACAGACAGGCAGGCAGGCAGGCAGGCAGACAGACACAGTGAGTCAAATAGACCTGCCTACTATTTTTGAATATCTGGAACAGATTGACAGCCGACTGATCACATCTCCAGTCAGGTAAAGTAGGCGGACACCAGGAATTCAAGACATCGGGGTGAGAATTGAGGAAACCGTAGAGGTCGGTGATACTAATATGTTGTTTCAGAAAGTGTGAGAAATCGTCTGGGCAGAAAGGAAATGAAGACTTCCTGTCTCAGGATGATACTTGTTCTAATGAGTATTGGCTGGATGTGAGATTTGAATGAGAACACTGTTCTGTATCTGGGATGAATCTGTGTTGGTGTATCGTTAATTTAGGAGTTTTAATATGTCGCCCCCTGCTGATGAGCTCAAACGTCATAAAAAAATGTGTCTCGTATTTGAAGGTTGGGCTTCACCTCCTCCAAACGGCGCCCAGATGACCCTCCGGATGGCCTTGACCCAGTCGTCCATGTCCGTCTGGGAGTTAGCCATGAGCAGGAAGGACTCATGGCTGATCGGCGCCCGGTCCTTCTCTCCGGTTCCACCTGCAGGGACGAATACGTACAGGTGAGGATCGGAAATAAGTATTATCTGTATTTATCATATTCTACAGACCAAACAGTCAACTGATTGGCAGATCATTTGGGTTTGTAGAAGCGTGGACGCACAAGCCTCAAACCTGCAGGGTTTAAAAAAAATCTGATCAAATCAAAAATCATTAAATACTGTATAAAAAGACCCAGCGTGGAATCATCTGGTCTTTAAGTTTAACAAGCCACTTTTAGGATGTAAAAAATGAACTCAGAACCAAGAAAATGAAAGGAAGAGGAAATAATAGGTGTGAGTCTCGTGGGATGCTTTTTGTCGAGGCAGGAGAGAGAAACAATTACACCAGGTAGGTAGGACCGCAGGTGTGTATATTTTATTTATTTATTTATTTTGCTTGCAATTAGGCAAAGATCACGTCATGATCAGGTGTGAGAGCTCTGTTGTTAATCCTGTTTCTAATGTTTCATACTTTGCTTAATGGTGGTTCATCGAACATATCTACATTAGTGTTTATGCAGTTTACTTCAAATTAAAATTAAAATGAATCCCTGAAGGACATTTTAATGACTTTATTATAACTGCTTTAAAATTGAAAAGGGGTTTACAACAGAGTAAGAACAAATATGATATAACTGTTTTTAACCACTAGATGGCAGAATTGTCCTTTAATGCATTCCCTGTATTAGTCCTCTGCCTTTCTTTACTGTAATTATGGCTCCATTTAATTTAAAGTGTTTAGATACAGAGACGCTTTAATGAGAGCAGAAGTAGAATGTTTTCTATTTCACCTCAAGAGACCAAAGCATGAAACAAAATAGTTCATCATTATTACATCAACAATACGCCACATAACGACGCCACCGCTTCGTGCATGTGCTGCACATTTCAATAATAACCTGGAGGATATGCCATCTGTGTGTCTGAGCCGTTACGGTGTTGTTGTCACAGTCGGACTCATCGTTGTCATTCAGCTGCGAGGAGGGAATCCAAACATAATCTACGGAGCCGTAAAGCTGAGTGCCGTCGTGGCCAGGCTTTGTAAACTCACACTGTCGTGATGAACATGGCCTTCAGATGTGCAAATGGTGAGCCGAGGATGATGCATGTATTCCCGCTTTTATTCATGCATAGTGTGTGTATGAATGTGCACAATGTAATCTAATTGAGGCCAAGTGATTAGAAACACAGATCAGACATTAAGGAGCCTTGCAGAGCTGCAAAATCAATAACAACACAGCCGAGAAGGCAGCAAGTCTGCCACCATCCAGCCCCGGAGGTGTGACCAGAACAAAGATCCCTCTCGGAGACGTGAAGATAACTCCGACTGCAGGTGAAGTCTCAGGTCGGTTTGATCTCCACGTTGACATTTGAGCCACGAGGAAGTCCGAGCGTTCACATCATGCGTGCGTTCGGGTTCGGTGACATTTAAGAGCTATGATTCCTCCCAATGACGGCGTCCGTTCTTAAATGTCAGACGCTGCTGAACGGGAGACGAGAACAGGGACGAAGAGGAACAGGTAGTTGTTATTGTGCTGGAATCCCTTCTCATGTCACGGAGTCCAGCAGGCCGGATCCTCACTGGTTCCTCCGATGTCATTACCAGAACCACAGGCACCAATGTAGACGCCAAAAATACCACATAGACACACGCGGTCACAAACCGTGAAGCATGACTTCTTCTTACGGAACAGTGAGATAAAAATGTTAATAAAAACAACGTAGAGTAACTCCTCTTCTGCTCTAGTGAAGCAGTTTGTGTCTCAGTTCACATCCTTTATTAATAATGTGACTGATGATTGCTTATTTAAGCACGTAAAACACAAATCCAACGTTGTCCTTAATATAGATCCCATGGTAAATAATCGAGGGCAGGGATTCTAACCCACAACCAAAGATCACCTCTTCCTCTACCCTTCCAAAGGCTTTTCAAATCTGACCTCATGTTTTCCTCCAGCATGCACTTTAACTTACTCTATCTACTGCAAGTAAAAGTCATGATTAGCTGCTTCAAACCATTCTGTAAGTCAGAATCATAAAATGCAGAGAACAACGTTGAAAATGATTTTTTAAGTCATTTGTTGGAAGTTATTCAAGCAAATACGTTGTCCTGTTTCACAGCCAAACGTTTTGTTCAAGGTGCAATATTCTCACCACATGTTGTATCTTCCAGAAACCAGCACTAACTAGGAGTCCATGCTTTGTGATCCTCCAAAAACAAACAAGAAACAGCCACAAAGACTGGTTGTAGATCTGATCTTCCATCCGCCTCACAGCTCCGACTTCAGCCTCTAAAACCACGGTTCAACATCTGTTTCCCGTTACCTTGGAGATGTAGTTTCTTCAGTCGGTCCGGCTTGCAGCACACCGGCCCCATGTCTGAGTGAGCTGAGCAGGCTGGAGCTGGGACTGGAGCGGGGACTGGCTCTGGGTCTGGGACCGGAGCTGGGACCGGCTCTGGTCAGCACTGTGCCCGTCTGGCAGCGGATCAGTACGCAGGTAGCACTGACGGCCAGAACCTGCCAGTGAGGCATGCTCGATGCCAGCCCAAACAAAACCTGTCAAAGGAGTCCCACTTCTTCCCTTCACTCATCTAGTCTCTCCATTCATGCAGCCTTTTCTCTCCCCGCGGCCTTCATTCAGCAGAGTGGGCAGCAGGTCCGTTCCCTCGCCCCCCCGGGGAGAAGCAAATCCCTGAGCAGGAATGCAACAAGGATCTCTCTCTCTTTCTCTCTCTCTCTCTCTGTGTGTGTGTGTGCAGTAGCAGGGAGATGGGCTGTCCTCCAATCTTTGCCAAACACACTTGTATACACACACACACACACACACACACACACACACCGAGGGAAAGCAGACAGTAGCAATCAATCTCTGTGAGCTGCAGACAGCAGACGTTGGTTTCTACACACGTTGGTTTCTACACACGTCGGTTTCTACACACGTTGGTTTCTATGGTTTCTACACATGTTGGTTTCTACACACGTTGGTTTCTACACACAGTTGGTTTCTACTGGTTTCTACACACGTTGGTATTCTAGTTCTAAATGGTTTCTACACACGTTGGTTTCTATGGTTTCTACACACGTTGGTTTCTACACACGTTGGTTTCTACACACGTCGGTTTCTACACACGTTGGTTTCTATGGTTTCTACACATGTTGGTTTCTACACACGTTGGTTTCTACACACGTTGGTTTCTACACACGTTGGTTTCTACACACGTTGGTTTCTATGGTTTCTACACACGTTGGTTTCTACACACGTTGGTTTCTACACACGTCGGTTTCTATGGTTTCTACACACTTGGTTTCTATGGTTTCTACACACGTCGGTTTCTACACACGTTGGTTTCTACCACGTCGGTTTCTAGCACATCACGTTGGTTTCTAGTGGTTTCTACACACGTTGGTTTCTACACACGTTGGTTTCTATGGTTCTACACACGTCGGTTTCTACACACGTTGGTTTCTACTGGTTTCTACACACGTTGGTTTCTATGGTTTCTACACACGTTGGTTTCTATGGTTTCTACACAGTTGGTTTCTACACACGTTGGTTTCTAGTTCACACCGTTGGTTCAGGTTTCTACACACGTTGGTTTTGTTCTACACACGTTGGTTTCTATGGTTTCTACACACGTTGGTTTCTATGGTTTCTACACACGTTGGTTTCTACACACGTTGGTTTCTATGGTTTCTACACACGTCGGTTTCTACACACGTTGGTTTCTATGGTTTCTACACACGTTGGTTTCTATGGTTTCTACACACGTTGGTTTCTACACACGTTGGTTTCTAGTTCACACGTTGGTTTCTAGTTCACACGTTGGTTTCTATGGTTTCTACACACGTGGTTTCTATGGTTTCTATGGTTTCTACACACGTTGGTTTCTACACACGTTGGTTTCTATGGTTTCTACACACTTGGTTTGGTTTCTACACACGTCGGTTTCTACACACGTTGGTTTCTATGGTTTCTACACACGTTGGTTTCTATTGGTTATGTTTCTACACACGTTGGTTTCTATGGTTTCTACACACGTTGGTTTCTAGTGTTTCTACACACGTGGTTTCTACACACGTTGGTTTCTATGGTTTCTACACACGTTGGTTTCTATGGTTTCTACACACGTGTTCGGTTTCTACACACGTTGGTTTCTAGTTCACACGTTGGTTTCTACACACGTTGGTTTCTACACACGTTGGTTTCTACACACGTTGGTTTCTATGGTTCTACACAGTCGGTTTCTACACACGTTGGTTTCTAGTTCACACGTTGGTTTCTATGGTTTCTACACACGTTGGTTTCTAGTTCACACGTTGGTTTCTAGTTCACACGTTGGTTTCTATGGTTTCTACACACGTTGGTTTCTATGGTTTCTACACACGTTGGTTTCTATGGTTTCTACACACGTCGGTTTCTACACACGTCGGTTTCTACACACGTTGGTTTCTATGGATTCTACACATGTTGGTTTCTACACACGTTGGTTTCTACACACGTCGGTTTCTACACACGTTGGTTTCTACACACGTTGGTTTCTATGGTTTCTACACACGTTGGTTTCTACACACGTTGGTTTCTACACACGTTGGTTTCTACACACGTTGGTTTCTATGGTTTCACACTGTTCGGTTTCTACACACGTTGGTTTCTACACACGTTGGTTTCTACACACGTGTGTTTCTACACACGTTGGTTTCTAGTTCACACTTGTTTGGTTTCTACACACGTTGGTTTCTATGGTTTCTACACACGTTGGTTTCTACACACGTTGGTTTCTATGGTTTCTACACATGTTGGTTTCTACACACGTTGGTTTCTACACACGTTGGTTTCTACACACGTTGGTTTCTATGGATTCTACACACGTTGGTTTCTATGGTTTCTACACACGTCGGTTTCTACACACGTTGGTTTCTACACACGTTGGTTTCTATGGATTCTACACATGTTGGTTTCTACACACGTTGGTTTCTACACACGTCGGTTTCTACACACGTCGGTTTCTACACACGTTGGTTTCTATGGTTTCTACACATGTTGGTTTCTACACACGTTGGTTTCTATGGTTTCTACACACTGTTGGTTTCTATGGTTTCTACACACGTTGGTTTCTATGGTTTCTACACAGTTGGTTTCTACACACGTTGGTTTCTACACACGTTGGTTTCTATGGTTTCTACACGTTGGTTTCTATGGATTCTACACACGTTGGTTTCTATGTGTTTCTACACACGTCGGTTTCTACACACGTGTTGTTTTGGTTTCTATGGTTTCTACACACGTGTTCGGTTTCTACACACGTTGGTTTCTATGTTGGTTTCTACACACGTTGGTTTCTATGGTTTCTACACACGTTGGTTTCTATGGTTTCTAGTTCTGTTACACCGTTGGTTTCTACACACGTTGGTTTCTAGTTCTGTTGGTTTCTACACACGTTGGTTTCTAGTTTGTTGGTTTCTACACACGTTGGTTTCTACACACGTTGGTTTCTATGGTTTCTACACATGTTGGTTTCTATGGTTTCTACACACGTTGGTTTCTACACACGTGGTTTCTATGGTTCTACACACGTCGGTTTCTAGTTCACACGTTGGTTTCTACACACGTGGTTTCTACACACGTTGGTTTCTATGGTTTCTACACACGTTGGTTTCTATGGTTTCTACACACGTCTTTCTATGGTTTCTACACACGTTGGTTTCTACACACGTTGGTTTCTATGGTTTCTACACACGTTGGTTTCTATGGTTTCTACACACGTCGGTTTCTACACACGTTGGTTTCTACACACGTTGGTTTTCTACACACGTTGGTTTCTATGTTCACACGTCGGTTTCTACACACGTTGGTTTCTAGTTTGGTTTCTACACACGTTGGTTTCTACACACGTTGGTTTCTATGGTTTCTACACACGTTGGTTTCTATGGTTTCTACACACGTTGGTTTCTATGGTTTCTACACACGTTGGTTTCTACACACGTTGGTTTCTATGGTTTCTACACACGTTGGTTTCTATGGTTTCTACACACGTTGGTTTCTATGGTTTCTACACACGTCGGTTTCTATGGTTTCTACACACGTTGGTTTCTATGGTTTCTACACATGTTGGTTTCTACACACGTTGGTTTCTACACACGTTGGTTTCTACACACGTTGGTTTCTATGGATTCTACACACGTTGGTTTCTATGGTTTCTACACATGTTGGTTTCTACACACGTTGGTTTCTATGTTCACACCGTTGGTTATGTTCTAACTGTTAGTTACACGTTGGTTTCTATGGATTCTACACACGTTGGTTTCTATGGTTTCTACACACGTCGGTTTCTACACACGTTGGTTTCTACACACGTTGGTTTCTATGGATTCTACACACGTTGGTTTCTATGGTTTCTACACACGTCGGTTTCTACACACGTTGGTTTCTATGGTTTCTACACACGTCGGTTTCTACACACGTTGGTTTCTATGGTTTCTACACACGTTGGTTTCTATGGTTTCTACACACGTGTTTGGTTTCTACTGGTTTCTACACACGTTGGTTCATGTTCTACACACGTTGGTTTCTATGGTTCTACACACGTTGGTTTCTATGGTTTCTACACACGTCGGTTTCTACACACGTTGGTTTTGTTCTATGGTTTCTACACATGTTGGTTTCATGTTTCTACACACGTTGGTTTCTACACACGTTGGTTTCTATGGTTTCTACACACGTGTTCGGTTTCTACACACGTTGGTTTCTATGGTTTCTACACACGTTGTTTCTATGGTTTCTACGTTACACGTTGGTTTGTTCTACACACGTTGGTTTCTATGGTTTCTACACACGTTGGTTTCTATGGTTTCTACACACGTTGGTTTCTATGGTTTCTAGTTCACACGTTGGTTTCTATGGTTTCTACACACGTTGGTTTCATGTTCACCACACGTTCAGGTTTCTACACACGTTGGTTTCTATGGTTTCTACACACGTCGGTTTCTACACACGTTGGTTTCTAGTTTCTACACACGTTGGTTTACTATGTTTCTACACACGTTGGTTTCTATGGTTTCTACACACGTTGGTTTCTAACCTTGGTTTCTAGTTCAACACGTTGGTTTCTACACACGTTGGTTTCTACACACGTTGGTTTCAGTACACACGTTGGTTTCTATGGTTTCTACACACGTTGGTTTCTATGGTTTCTACACACGTTGGTTTCTATGGTTTCTACACACGTGGTTTCTACACACGTTGGTTTCTATGGTTTCTACACAGTTGGTTTCTATGGTTTCTACACACGTTGGTTTCTACACACGTTGGTTTCTATGGTTTCTACACGTTGGTTTCTACACACGTTGTTGGTTTCTAACACTTGGTTTCTACACACGTTGGTTTCTATGGTTTCTACACACGTTGGTTTCTAGTTTCTACACGTTGGTTTCTACACACGTTGGTTTTGTTCTACACACGTTGGTTTCTACACACGTTGGTTTCTATGGTTCTACACACGTTGGTTTCTATGGTTTCTACACATGTCTGGTTTCTACACACGGTTTTGGTTTCTACACACGTTGGTTTCTACACACGTGGTTTCTACACACGTTGGTTTCTAGTGGTTTCATGCTACACATCGTTGGTTTATATGTCTACACACGTTGGTTTCTATCTACACGTCGGTTTCTACACACGTTGGTTTCTACACACGTGGTTTCTACACACTGGTTTCATGGTTTCTACAAGTGGTTTCTAGCACACGTCGGTTTCTACACACGTTGGTTTCTAGTTTCACACATTGGTTAGTCATGGATTATGCTACACACGTTGGTTTCTACAGTGGTTTCTATGGATTTCTACACACGTTGTGTTTCTACACACGTTGGTTTCTACACACGTCGGTTTCTACACACGTTGGTTTCTCCATGGTTTCTACACACGTCGGTTTCTATGGATCACACACGTTGGTTTCTACACAGTGGTTTCTACACACTGTTTCATCGGTTTCTATGGTTTCTAGCTACGACGTTGGTTTCTAACACTGGTTTCTACACACGTGGTTTCTACACACGTTGGTTTCTATGGTTTCTACACACGTCGGTTTCTAAAGTGGTTTCTACACACGTGGTTTCTACACACGTTGGTTTCTATGGTTTCTACACATGTTGGTTTCTATGGTTTCTACACACGTTGGTTTCTACACACGTCTGGTTTCTACACACGTTGGTTTCTATGGATTTCTACACACTGTCGGTTTCTACACACGTTGGTTTCTAACGTCGGTTTCTACACACGTTGGTTTCTACACACGTTGGTTTCTATTCTACACAGTTGGTTTCTACATGGTTTCTACACACGTGGTCTACACACGGTTTCTACTACACGTGGTTTCTACTACACGTCGGTTTCTACACACGTTGGTTTCTACAAGTGGTTTCTACACACTGTTGGTTTCTACACACGTTGGTTTCTACACACGTCGGTTTCTACACACGTCGGTTTCTACACACCGTTGGTTTCTAGGTTTCTACACATGTTGGTTCACACAGTGGTTTCTACACACGTGTTCCAGTGGTTTCTATGGTTTCTACACACGTCGGTTTCTACACACGTTGGTTTCTATGGTTTCTACACAGTCTGGTTTCTACACACGTTGGTTTCTACACACGTGGTTTCTACACACGTTGGTTTCTACACACGTGGTTTCTAGGTCACACAGTTGGTTTCTATGGTTTCTACACACGTTGGTTTCTACACACGTTGGTTTCTACACACTTGGTTTCTACACACGTCTGGTTTCTACACACGTTGGTTTCTATGGTTTCTACACACGTTGGTTTCTACACACGTTGGTTTCTAGCACACAGTTGGTTTCTACACACGTTGGTTTCTAGCTACACACGTTGGTTTCTATGGTTTCTACACACGTTGGTTTCTACACACGTTGGTTTCTACACACGTCGGTTTCTACACACGTTGGTTTCTACACACGTTGGTTTCTACACACGTTGGTTTCTACACACGTTGGTTTCTACACACGTCGGTTTCTACACACGTTGGTTTCTATGGTTTCTACACACGTTGGTTTCTATGGTTTCTACACACGTCGGTTTCTACACACGTTGGTTTCTACACACGTTGGTTTCTACACACGTTGGTTTCTACACACGTTGGTTTCTACACACGTTGGTTTCTACACACGTTGGTTTCTACACACGTTGGTTTCTACACACGTTGGTTTCTATGGTTTCTACACACGTTGGTTTCTACACACGTTGGTTTCTACACACGTTGGTTTCTACACACGTTGGTTTCTATGGTTTCTACACATGTTGGTTTCTACACACGTTGGTTTCTACACACGTCGGTTTCTACACACGTTGGTTTCTACACACGTTGGTTTCTACACACGTTGGTTTCTATGGTTTCTACACACGTTGGTTTCTATGGTTTCTACACACGTTGGTTTCTATGGTTTCTACACACGTTGGTTTCTACACACGTTGGTTTCTATGGTTTCTACACACGTTGGTTTCTACACACGTTGGTTTCTATGGTTTCTACACACGTTGGTTTCTATGGTTCTACACACGTCGGTTTCTACACACGTTGGTTTCTATGGTTTCTACACACGTTGGTTTCTATGGTTTCTACACACGTTGGTTTCTATGGTTTCTACACACGTTGGTTTCTATGGTTTCTACACACGTTGGTTTCTACACACGTTGGTTTCTATGGTTTCTACACACGTTGGTTTCTATGGTTTCTACACACGTCGGTTTCTACACACGTTGGTTTCTATGGTTTCTACACATGTTGGTTTCTACACACGTTGGTTTCTACACACGTTGGTTTCTACACACGTTGGTTTCTATGGATTCTACACACGTTGGTTTCTATGGTTTCTACACACGTCGGTTTCTACACACGTTGGTTTCTATGGTTTCTACACACGTGGTTTCGTTGGTTTCTAATGGTTTCTACACACGTTGGTTTCTATGGTTTCTACACACGTTGGTTTCTATGGTTTCTACACACGTCGGTTTCTACACACGTTGGTTTCTATGGTTTCTACACATGTTGGTTTCTACACACGTTGGTTTCTACACACGTTGGTTTCTACACACGTTGGTTTCTATGGATTCTACACACGTCGGTTTCTACACACGTTGGTTTCTACACACGTTGGTTTCTATGGATTCTACACACGTTGGTTTCTATGGTTTCTACACACGTCGGTTTCTACACACGTTGGTTTCTATGGTTTCTACACACGTCGGTTTCTACACACGTTGGTTTCTATGGTTTCTACACACGTTGGTTTCTATGGTTTCTACACACGTTGGTTTCTATGGTTTCTACACACGTTGGTTTCTACACACGTTGGTTTCTATGGTTTCTACACACGTTGGTTTCTATGGTTTCTACACACGTTGGTTTCTATGGTTTCTACACACGTTGGTTTCTACACACGTTGGTTTCTACACACGTTGGTTTCTACACACGTTGGTTTCTACACACGTTGGTTTCTATGGTTTCTACACACTGTCTGGTTTCTACACACGTTGGTTTCTACACACGTGGTTTCTATGGTTCTACACAGTTGGTTTCTATGGTTCTACACACGTGGTTTCTACACACGTTGGTTTCTATGGTTTCTACACACGTCGGTTTCTACACACGTTGGTTTCTATGGTTTCTACACACGTTGGTTTCTATGGTTTCTACACACGTTGGTTTCTACACACGTTGGTTTCTATGGTTTCTACACACGTTGGTTTCTATGGTTTCTACACACGTCGGTTTCTACACACGTTGGTTTCTATGGTTTCTACACATGTTGGTTTCTACACACGTTGGTTTCTACACACGTTGGTTTCTATGGATTCTACACACGTCGGTTTCTACACACGTTGGTTTCTATGGTTTCTACACACGTTGGTTTCTATGGTTTCTACACACGTTGGTTTCTATGGTTTCTACACACGTTGGTTTCTACACACGTTGGTTTCTATGGTTTCTACACACGTTGGTTTCTACACACGTCGGTTTCTACACACGTCGGTTTCTACACACGTTGGTTTCTATGGATTCTACACACGTTGGTTTCTACACACGTTGGTTTCTATGGTTTCTACACACGTTGGTTTCTATGGTTTCTACACACGTTGGTTTCTATGGTTTCTACACACGTCGGTTTCTACACACGTTGGTTTCTACACACGTCGGTTTCTACACACGTTGGTTTCTACACACGTTGGTTTCTACACACGTTGGTTTCTATGGATTCTACACACGTTGGTTTCTATGGTTTCTACACACGTTGGTTTCTATGGTTTCTACACACGTTGGTTTCTACACACGTTGGTTTCTATGGTTTCTACACACGTTGGTTTCTATGGTTTCTACACACGTTGGTTTCTACACACGTTGGTTTCTATGGTTTCTACACACGTTGGTTTCTACACACGTTGGTTTCTATGGTTTCTACACACGTTGGTTTCTACACACGTTGGTTTCTATGGTTTCTACACACGTTGGTTTCTATGGTTTCTACACACGTTGGTTTCTATGGTTTCTACACACGTTGGTTTCTACACACGTTGGTTTCTACACACGTTGGTTTCTATGGATTCTACACACGTTGGTTTCTATGGTTTCTACACACGTCGGTTTCTACACACGTTGGTTTCTACACACGTTGGTTTCTACACACGTTGGTTTCTATGGTTTCTACACACGTTGGTTTCTATGGTTTCTACACACGTTGGTTTCTATGGTTTCTACACACGTCGGTTTCTACACACGTTGGTTTCCATGGTTTCTACAGACGTTGGTTTCTATGGTTTCTACACACGTCGGTTTCTACACACGTTGGTTTCTACACACGTTGGTTTCTATGGTTTCTACACACGTAGGTTTCTATGGTTTCTACACACGTTGGTTTCTATGGTTTCTACACACGTTGGTTTCTACACACGTTGGTTTCTATGGTTTCTACACACGTTGGTTTCTACACACGTTTTGGTTTCTACACACGTTGGTTTCTACACACGTTGGTTTCATGGTTCTACACACGTGTTTCTTGGTTTCTACACACGTGGTTTCTACACACGTTGGTTTCTACACACGTTGGTTTCTACACACACGTTGGTTTCTACACACTGTTTCTACACACGTCGTTTTCTACACACGTTGGTTTCTACACACGTTGGTTTCTACACACGTTGGTTTCTACACACGTTGGTTTCTACACACGTTGGTTTCTATGGATTCTACACACGTTGGTTTCTACACACATTGGTTTCTATGGATTCTACACACGTTAGTTTCTATGGTTTCTACACACGTTGGTTTCTACACACATTGGTTTCTATGGATTCTACACACGTTGGTTTTTACACACGTTGGTTTCTATGGTTTCTACACACGTTGGTTTCTATGGATTCTACACACGTTGGTTTCTACACACGTTGGTTTCTACACACGTTGGTTTCTACACACGTTGGTTTCTATGGTTTCTACACACGTTGGTTTCTACACACGTTGGTTTCTATGGTTTCTACACACGTTGGTTTCTACACACGTTGGTTTCTATGGTTTCTACACACGTTGGTTTCTACACACGTTGGTTTCTATGGTTTCTACACACGTTGGTTTCTACACACGTTGGTTTCTACACACGTTGGTTTCTATGGATTCTACACACGTTGGTTTCTACACACATTGGTTTCTATGGATTCTACACACGTTAGTTTCTATGGTTTCTACACACGTTGGTTTCTATGGTTTCTACACACGTTGGTTTCTACACACATTGGTTTCTATGGATTCTACACACGTTAGTTTCTATGGTTTCTACACACGTTGGTTTCTATGGTTTCTACACACGTTGGTTTCTACACACGTTGGTTTCTACACACGTTGGTTTCTATGGTTTCTACACACGTTGGTTTCTACACACGTTGGTTTCTACACACGTTGGTTTCTACGGTTTCTACACACGTTGGTTTCTATGGTTTCTACACACCTCCCTGTGTGTTCCTGTATGCGTCCTGCAATACTTTTTGAAGACTATAGGGGAAAAAACATGGATCCGTTAAAATAATGGCCAAAGATTACAGTTGATATTAATTAAGTAATTAATATGATTTCTTTAACGGACGAAGGTAACAGTCACAGAGGGAACAGCTAATGAATTAGCAGAAACGGTGACGTTTGCACAGGCATGAGTGTCTACTGTGTGTGTACTGTGTGTCTACTGTGTGTCTACTGTGTGTGTACTGTGTGTGTTTGTGCTCGGCTGTTTTCCAGATGGCTTAATTGCTTCACCATACAACAACAGAGGGCTTATAGCCGCGAGTCAGCCGTTAAACACAAAGGATATTTTTTTTAAAACGGCCAGTTATTTGCCCATTTCCTTCACGCCTACAGGCTTCGAGACTCAAGCACAAGACCGTCGGTGCTGTCGACTCTGTCTGGAGCACAAACAGATAAAAGATCACAGTGGGAGTCCACTTTCTAATTGCTAGTCAAATGCCAAGTAGAAATTACATCAGATCTGACTTTTCTTTCTTGCTTCTATAAGCATCATCTATCTTGTATCTACCTTCTGCAACAGAGGTGTGTTCATCATATCGCCACAATAAATGTGATCAATGGATCCCCCCGGTGGCTGGACACGCAAACAAAGTCCATCCTTCAATGACACGATGACCCAGATGAAGAGCCGAGGACGAAGCTACTCTCACCATGGTCAAACCAGCAGCTTCATTTCTGACCTCAAATGAAGGTCTGGGAGACCGGTGGACCTGATCTGTTATCTGTGTTGCCTCTTCGATGTGTGCTTTTCTACCTTTTGTGTGCTTGGAAAGGCAAATACTATGCTGCTGTTGTGTCTGTAGGTCTATAATTCGTATTCCCTTCTGAAAAGGTGAAGGGTTATATGTGTTTTTTGTCTTTTTTCCGAAAGGGAGGGTAATGTTACTTTGGTTTGTGAGGACAGGAGTTTTTTTTCTCATCCTGAATATATATAGTCTTCCCCGAAAATAAACTCAATTGAAATTCAAAGGTTCTTCCTCTGCACGTTTGCCTTTAAAGGCCAATAAACCTCACAGCAGGAAGGGCCCCGGGGGTTTGAATCCATGTTTGAGCGTCTGCATGCTCCGGTTTCCTGCCCACAGTCCAAAGAGCATGCAGGTTAGTTTAATTGATGACTCTAAATTGCCTCTAAATAGTGTGAGTGTGGATGGTTTTCTGTCTCTATGTAGCTGTTTTTTATATTGTTATATATTAAATGTATAATGGTGTATTAGGGCGAAAAGAGAGAAAAAAGACAGAGCGGAGAGAGGTGTGCAATATCCGGAGAAATAAAGTTGCTAATTTGCGATTATACAAAGTGGAAAATGGTTTTCACTTGTTGTCATAGCAACGGCAAACTTCTGGTCTTAGTGGAACCAAGCAACTTGTTTATATCGGCTATGACAAGTGAAAGCTACAATAAGCATCAACATCATCACTTTGACCTTAACGAGGCGTTGTCACACGTTGGGATGATTCATTACAAACATAAATACATACATTAATGGGACGTTAGCTAGCACAAATGCTGGTTTTTAGCAACGTAATAAACTCACAATTTTACCACTTTTTTTCTCTGAATATTCCCCTCTCTCTCGGCTCCTTTTTTTCCTACAGCGGCCCTGATACGCCGCCGTAAAAATATGATCTAAAAGGGTCAAAAAGGTGTTTTTCATTTCAGCTCGACTTTAAACCGTCATTTTATCTTTAAAAGCCGCAGAATCCATGCAGACACACATTTACCATTAAGTGTTGAGGACTCAAGGACCCATGCATTAAAGACTCACTAGACGTTCCTCTCTGTGAGTGAACAGAAGCACATAAGAGCGGAAGGCGTTTGTCTAAAAGAGCATCGCTGCTGATTCGTGTTTTGCCAGATCTGGCTTAGAACTTCCAATAAGCCGCCGTCTCTGTTTGAAGCTGCTCAGTAGAAAGAAATTGGCTGCAGTTGTGAGGAAACGCTGCAGACATGACTGGACACCGTAATGACTGTTTCTTTTTTAAATGGGGAGGAAGCAGCATCACTCCATGAAGCGTAACCTCTAACACAACGTTCAGACTAAAACCTCACAGTCCATTCACTCCGTACAACGGCAGCGAGGAAAGCCGATTACCGGAGGAAGAGAAACTCGTGATTATCCCCAAAGAACCCACGGACGAATACATGCTGCAGCAAGAAAGCATCACGTCTTCATCAGGGGAAAGTCAACATTAGATCTATTTCATACGACGGCGTATCAGGACCACTTAGAAAGCCGAGAGAGAAAAAAGTCTTAGTTTATTAGAGTTTATTACGATGCTAACAACCAGCATCTATGCTAGCTAACGTCCCATGAATGTATGTTTATGTTTCTAATGAATCATCCCAACGCGTGGTCCTTAGGGTGATGATGTTGATGCTTATGATTGCTTTTATGTATATGAGGCCAAATCATCATCTTATGGGTGTTTATTGATTGGGGCGGTTGGGCTAACATGCTAGCGGTAGCTTTCACTTGTTGTCATAGCAACGGCAAACATCCGGTGTTAGCGGGAACAAGAAACTTGCCCCCTGTCTCGGCTCCGTTTTTTGTTTTTTTTTGACAGTCGCCCTGATACGCCGTCATAGTTTCATACGTCTTTAACCGTTTAAAATGATCCCTCCTCTTCCTGCCTCCTTGTCTCCTTGCATCACTACTTCCCTAGTTTCCCCGTCTTGCCCCCTCGTCCATAGAAACCCACCGGTCTTCTCACCCCTCTGCTATGTTGACCGACCATAAACAAAACACACAGAGGCTCACGATCCCGTCGGCCATTCTAAACACCAGCAGAGCCCTCTGAGCAAACCGTGATCAGCTAGTCGGACTAACCTTCACCCTGAGCTCAGCTGCTGTGTTGCACTTTACATCCCAAAACTTGATTATGAGATGAAACTTGTAGTTCTGAGATTCTTGAATAGAGGTGTGGTGGTAAAAGTCCGTTAAGTGCAGTTCTTTCCCCTCCATGGTGCGACGTGACGGCTGAGAGTCCTGAGATCTGCAGGAGCAGCTCCAGTTGATGGAGAGGCTTTTTAATGTAATATTTATTTGATGGTACTTCTCACAGCAATCTCCTATTACAGCTACAAATGTAATACTTGTAGTTGGCATGTCAGCAGCTCTGAGGTTAGGCAGTGTGAGATAAGGAGACCACTAGAGGACCTGGTCCTGGTCTACTAGTGCTCTCTGCTGTCTGACGACAGAATAGCAACTGATTGAAAGTAGTGCAGAAAACGATCACAAACCAAAGAACACAGGATACATGACAGAGTTTCTGAATGCTGGTTCAAAGTTGAAGGCACTTCAGCATTGGCTTCACTTTCAGAACCGGAGGTTGCCTGAACTGAATGAATGAAACCTTTTTCTGGCCTATATGTATTTATATAAATATGATTGGTTCCTAATAAAGTCAAATAAACTACCTTTAACTACAAGTCTTTCATTCCCTACTTATTTAAATGATGTTGTGGTGTGTTGTATGATGACTCTTTTATCTCCATAAATAACCAACAGTTTCATATTAATATTCCAAAACAATCATGTTTATATTTTAGTTGTGTACACAGATATGTTGAAAGATGTTGCATTAAAGTAATAAGTAGTGAATGATTGGTAGGATGTATGAGTATATCGGGATGAGGAGTAAAGGTGGATCTCACCTGGTACGATCTCAAAAAGGTGTCTTCCTGGTTCGTCGGGATTAGCTGTGAGCTCGTTGACCTGACATCCCTGCAGAGGAATACAGCCCTGAAACAGAGACACAAACCATTTACCATAACCATGACCCTGGCTTTTTATTCTTCAGACTTTTTGAGCAATGTGTTTAAATCAATACGTGTAGAAACCTTCGTAGATACAGTAATGTTTGACACCAGAGATGAAAATAATCACAATTTGATATTTTCTCCACAATTTATAAATCTCTTAAATCTATTGCTGGCCTTCCCGTCTTCCCTCCATCCCTCCCTCCACTCTTAACGCCTCTCAGATTTTAAGCAGCTACTCCTGCGATTGAACAGGGACCCACACAGATTATCAGAACACATTATCCAGATCAATACCCATTTAGCCCTGAGACGTGAGCCAAGCGAGCCTCGGAGAGAGACATGTGCCAGCGTCTGTGGGTCTGCAAGCTGGCATCCCCCCTCATCAAGCGCCGCTTCAACCAGAGAGGGCCGGGCTGTCGCCAGCATTAGTCGCCATGGCAACAAATGGAAAGGGTGGGAGCCGTGGATGGATGTAGCACAGGAGGGGGGGGGCAGGGCAGGAACCGGGTTGGGGGGAGCTCCCAAGGGTGCTATGTGCTCGGAATAACACGAGTAGCTGGCCGGGGGATGAATGAGGAAGGAGGCAACACAAATCACACAGCCAAGCAGCGTGAAGATGAAAACGCAGGGAAAGATGGCGTAGCTGCTCCTTTTCTACGTCTCAGCTTGGCGTCACAGTGACCTCTGACCTATGAAAGTGTGTCTGCATGACTGAGCTCATACAGATGTCAAACCACCAAAGAGCTACTCAGATCTCAGGATCTCAGATCCCACAGAGATACAGCGTGTTACCTCCGGACTGTTGGAGCTGTTGATGTTTTTAGCTCCATTAATAAATCGTCTCTGGTTTGTTCACCAAACTAAAACTGCACCGATCTATAATGACCTGAGGTGAGAGACATTTATCTTGTGGGTTATGAATAGCAGCTCATTTTGTATTCAGGACACTAACGACATGTGTTTGTGTGTCCTAACCAGAAATCCATAGTCTGATCAGTGAAGTCCATTTGTTCTGCTGGATTTATCCGACATGACGAAGAAGGAAAAGAAGACCTCCGATAGAACAGATCCAACGTCAGCGTTGCCTTCCCCTCCACCAATTATCACATCTTTCATCTACACACACACACACACACACACACACACACACACACACACACACACACACACACACTATTCCCCTTGAATTTCCTATCGATTAGATGATGAGAGGGGGAGAAGGCCAGAGTGACACGTTCTCACACATCCAGCTCTCTGAGGGGGAGGCTCTGTGTGTGAGTGTGTGTGTGTGTGTGTGTGTGTGTGTGTGTCTGTATGCATATATGTGTGCATTCAGCTGTGTTTGACTTGAATCCACTGGGAGTTACAGATCAATACAGGCTGGACGGTTATTGGCAGGCTGTGATTAAAGGCAGTCTGTCAAAGTCTTCAGTCTGTTGTTCTCCACAGAAAGGAGACTGTGAGGAAGTGTCTGTGTGTGTGTGTGTGTGTGTGTGTGTGTGTGATGGCAGACGTCTGCCTACATTAAATGAACAGCATTCAAGCCGAGTGAAGACTAAAGAAATCAATAAAATTGTCGGGATTTCAGCCAGAAATGTAGAGATGATTATTATATCGTAAAGGCTGTGTGTGTGTGTGTGTGTGTGTGTGTGTGTAGTCTTTTGTAAGCCTGTCAGCTGACTGTCTATCCCAGCAGCGTTTGCATGACGGGGTCGGTCCGGGTCAGGTTGCTTATGATGGAAAATGTGAGTCAGCAGCAGAAGAAACTGCATCGATTATTATTATGAAATATTTTTATGATGGCATCCTTCTAATGGAGGAGGAAGACGGGCGTCACGAATCACACACCAGACTCGTAGACAAAAATACTACCCTAAATGAATATTTAAAAAAAGGATTTATCCTTTATTTCATCATTATTTATTTCATTTCAATAAACAGGAAGTTAACTATAATCTTATCCGTGACGCAAAAATATTTGTTGTTGTTTTGTTTCCCAAATAAAGTGATACCAGAATGTTTAACTGTATTTAGATTATTGGGATATAATACATTTAAAATATTTATGTTTATGTGTAATGTGTAATAACTGTTGTGTTTTCGTTTTTATATTTATATTCGTATTTATATTTGCTATTCATTTTGTATTTTTACGTCGTTAACGTTAGTAAGACCGAGCTTTTCTTCCTGATGAGACAAGAATCCTCCTTACTGGAAACCTTTTTCCATTTTAGTGAAAGTGACGCTCAAAGTAATGTTTTTCTCAACATAGAAGTTCTATTTGAGAAAGTGTTTATACTTTATCTAAATATGAAGCCATGTATTTAGACAACCAAGGTCAGAAGAAAAAGGACGGACACATCTGCTGCATATACTGAGAGCAATGAGGTGTGAATGAAAATATTCCATGTTCTCTGCAGGAATGTTTCTGAAAACAGGGATCCACTGTTTCATCAATGCTCTATTAGTCAGACCTGACAGCCTTCAGAGCCGACAGCTGACTCAGGTGACATCACTCGAGGCAATTTATCAGACTTTTTCATCTCCGGGCCCACAAACAGCATTATGTGTTGTTTTTATGTGAGTAGTTGTTCTTCAGGGGAGAGAGGGGCAATATGACAGAAAAAAATATGAGAGAAAAAATATGAGAGAAAAAAATATGAGAGAAAAAAATAACGAGAGAAAAAAAATTATGAGAGAAAAAAATGAGAGAAAAAAAATGAGAAAAAAATGAGAGAAAAAATTCTGAGAGAAAAAAATATGAGAAAAAAAATATGAGAGAAAAAATTATGAGAGAAAATAATATGAGAAAAAAATATGAGAGAAAAAATTATGAGAGAAAAAAATATGAGAAAAAAATTATGAGAGAAAAAATATGAGAGAAAAAATATGAGAGAAAAAATTATGAGAGAAAAAATATGAGAGAAAAAAAGTGGCAAATTTGCAAGTTTATTACGATGCTAACAACCAGCATCTATGCTAGCGAACATCCCATGAATGTACGTATTTATGTTTCTAATGAATCATCAACGTGTGACATCACCTCGTTAAGATCTTAGGGTGATGATGTTGATGGTTATTGTTGCTTTTATTCATATGAGGACAAACTGTCATCTTATGGGTGTTTATTGATCGGGGAGGTTGGGCTAAGATGCTAGTGGTAGCTTTCACTTGTTGCCATAGCAACGGCAAACATCCAGTGTTAGCGGAACCAAGCAACTTGTTTATATCGGCTATATATATTTATATAGTGGCAAATTTTAGACTTTTTCTCTGAATAATGCCCCGTTTTGTTTTTGATTTTCTACAGTGTTTTTGATTTTTTACAGTGTTTTCCCCTCCAGTGGTCCTGATGCTCTGTCGAAGGGATTTGATCTATTTATTTAGTTCCTCTCATTAACATGAACACCATCTGACTCGTTATCCTATTAGAATCCTCCAGAGGGCAGGAAGCTGAACAATGAACACCCCCCCCCCTCCAACACGCCAACATGGCCGCCGAGGCTGGTACCTGGGGTTTGGTTTCCTCCTCGTCCTTGTAGAAGAACAGCTGATCTGAGCGCAGCACGAACCAGCGGAGCTGCCAGTTCTTCATGATGCTGCGCTGCTTCTTCAGCCAGCCGGCCTTCAGCGCCCCCTCCTGGAGGCTGGGGGAGGCGGGCCGGCACGAGCCCCGCGACACCTCACCCATCACCATGCTCTTGGACCTGGCTGCTAACACACACACACAGACACACACACACACAGACACACACACAACAGACACACACACACACACACACACACAGACACACACACACACACACACACACACACACACAGACACACACACAGACACACAGAGCAGTGTTATTGTGTGTGTGGGGGTTAAAGGGGGGGTTGGATTGATTCGGTGGTTCTGCCTGATTTCTTTCATTTCTTTGGCTCGTGTCTTTTCATTTTCTCCCTAATAGAAACTCCTGTTATCCCTCATTGTGTATTCTGTATGCACACGCACACTCTGTCAGCTCCTCAGTCATGAACACACAACCTCCCGCCCCCGGCAATGGGGGGGAGGGGGGGCAGGCACACATAATAATAACAGAAAACACACACACACACACACACACACACACACAGTCTCAGGTGACAGGGATCCCCTCCTTCCATTTCAGAGGTCCTTGGGAGAGACTTACAGGCTGACAGAACAGCGTCGGCCTTTGAGCTGAGATAATAGGACCACATGGGACTGACTGACTGTCTGTCTGTCCTGTCTGTCTGTCTGACTGTCTGTCTGTCTGAATCATTCTCAACAACCGTGTGTAACCTGACGCTCCGTCAAGGACGCGTTTGAAAGGGAGGCGGCTCCACAGCTGTGTGACATCAGGTTCTTCCCTGGTTGACACCAGCTGGTGGAGACATGATTTAAGAGTCCACCGTGTGTCGTTTTCACAATATTTAATAATCATTTAAATCAGTATAAAACCCTCTAGAGCCACGTCAACCAACCTCAGCCCGACTTTATTAGCCTCAAGTATTATTAAAGAAAAAGTACAACGCATGTCAGGGCCACTGTAGGAAAACCGAGATGATGAGAAACGTCTGAGAGACGAGGAGACGGATTCTGGTCAAACAAGGCAACGCTATGATGATGATGTATAATTTATAGAAATCACTTGGGCAGACATCCTCCCTGCTGCTTTGCATCACACACACACACACACACACACACACACACACACACACACGATCAATGTTCGGAGGCTAGAATGGGACGTATGGATGGGAAGCAGGAAGGAAAAATCAATGTTGATATTTTATTGTCTCATCCTTGTCTCCGCCTGCGAACATAACGGCTAAAAACGGCTCACGTTGTTTGATGCCACATCACAGCCTTCCTGGCAGTCAGTACAATAATAATAATAATATAATAATAATATAATAATAATAATAATAATAATAATAATACATGTTATTAATAGGTGCCTTTCTGAACACTCAAGGACACGGCACAGTGCAAAAAGAAAAGTACAAAAGAAGAGACAGGAGGGATGACTGATCGTTACTCAAGAAAAGTGACCATTTTACATAAATATGAATTAGCATTTTATATATTACATCAGTGGGAACTGTTACCTGTGTTTGTAATGAAATAAATAAAAACATTTTCATTGCTTGGTCGTATCATTTCACATTTGTAGGTTTTCATGTGAGCTTCTGTTCATTTCTCACGTCAGGTATCGAAGGTTATTAAATAAACTAAGACAGTCCAACTCTTGAAGTTTTATTCAAAAAATAAACATATGACTTTAAAGCAGGATTCAATACTTTTTTACTTTGTTGTCAATTTGGGTCCAGCATTCAATATTCTTTTAACTCTGTTTTGGTCTCCACCACCGTTTCAGGTTTACTGTTGGAAAAATAAAAAAGCACAGCCGAGAGAGAAAAACAGAACGCTAACCAAATGATCATCTTATGGGTGTTTATTGATCAGGGCAGTTGGGCTAAGATGCTAGCAGTAGCTTTCACATGTTGTCATAGCAACGGCAT
>CM056842.1:17716535-17849035 GCA_029853015.1 Chelidonichthys spinosus | reverse complement strand
AAAGAAAAAACCGTCAGACGCACGAAGACATTCGACACGTTTGTTACGTTTTGTGTGTAAATCCACAAGGAAACCTCTGTTCTCACGGAATAAGCTCAAATTCTATATTTGTGATACTTCATCAATCAATTCAATGCTAATTAACGAGACGTGTGCATCCCACTTATTAACCGAGCCATGTTGAATTTATATATAATATATGCAAATACACATTTAATCCACTTTTTCTAGTAATTTCATGCTGATTTTACACATCAATCTCCTCCAATACATGGGAACTATATTAATGTCCTAAATCAGATCCAGCTGTATAATTGAGGATTAAGTGCCAAGGAAGGAAAAGGACACACTCTCATCGTGTACACACACACACACACACACACACACACACACACACACACACACACACACACACACACAGCAGCTGACGGCAGCCTGGTAGTGCTGAGCGAGGGATGAAACCAGAGATGCTGCTGCACGCTCCTCATAATAGAATTCACACTGGCAGCAGCTGTAGTAGATCTACATTAGATCTAATGTAGTAGATCTATAGATCTAATGTAGATCTAATGTCCACTTGTTCCAACGTGGAGCTCGACTCCCGCTTCATTCACAAATATGTCATAGATGGACTTGATGGGGGGACCTTGTGCAAAATCTGAATTCTATAAGATAAATAAAGCACTTTTCTGAGATCACAGTATGTAAGAGTGCAGGTTAGAGCATCCCTGAGGATCCCTGAGGATCCCTGAGGATCCCTGATGATCCCTGACGCCTCCTCTGAAGCGGACTACGGAGTCCCGGAGGAGAAAAGAAATAAAGGCAAACAAACGGGGTCCTACCTCGCCGGGTCTGTCTGATCTTTGGGCTCAGCATGGCTGTCATCGCTGGTCCAGGCGCTCTCCTCTCGGCATGTTCCCGTACATCCACCCCACCCTCTCTCTCTTCTCTCTCTCCCTCTCTGTGTCTCTCGCTCTGCGTCTTCGCCTCTCCTCCTCTTCTCCCTCTGACCTTCTGCAGTGCGGTCGGCAGCCAGGGGGTTGGGTTGAAGGGGGAGGGGGAGGAGAATGGAAAGAGGAGGGAGGAGGAGGGAGGAGGAGGAGGAGGAGGGAACCCCCTTCTCTTTTCCTCCTGTGCACACGCCCAGTGGCCTCCTCCACCCCTCCCTGTTACATTATTCATAGCGGTACATCCGCCCGGGGTTGATGGAGGTGGAGGTGGAGGAGGAGGTTTTTTCCGGGGTTGGGTCAAAGCGTGGGACCTCACAGGAGGACAGATGGGTTTTAAGTGTTGTTATTTAAAATCTGCATGTTTGTAGAGGAGAGAGGAGAAGGGGAGGGGAGGAGGGGGCGTTCATTTGGCAGGTGTCTCCTCCTCCTACACCTCATTAAGCTGGAGAGGTCCTCCACTCGTCTCCACCTCCTTCCCTCAATCACTCATCCACCCAACCTTCCAGCATTTTCTCTCATTTTCTTCCTTCCTGCCGGCGTATCGGGACCAGTGTAGGAAAAAATACTACAGAGCCGAGCGAGGGGGGTAATATTCAGAGAGAGTTTATAAACATTGCTTGATTCCGCTAACACCGGATGTTTGCCGTTGCTATGACAACAAGTGAAATCTAGCATCTTAGCCTAACTGCCCCGATCAATAAAAACCCATAAGATGACATTTTGTCCTCATATAATCTCTGAGTATTGTTTTATTTTCCCTACAGTGGTCCTGAAGCGCCGTCCTACATTTACTATCCCCTTTTTAATCTCCACCTCTCCCACAGTTCTAATTCTACGCCCGCCACTCTTCTTCTCCTCTTAATTACTTCTTCTCTGCCGCTCTCGGCTCCACGCTGCCTTCCAGTCAAAGTTGGAAACGTGGGAAATTCCCCGCTCGTACAGTAGGTCGTAATTACATCCTGCAGGCATTCCAGTGGCACACAAACCAGAGAAGAAGAAAAGCTCTCCTCCTACCAGACAATGTCACTCCACCTCCGGCTTCTGACCTATAATCGACACCAGAGAGTGTGTCGGAGTGTGGCGGCAGAACAAATCCTATCCGACAACCGAGATTCAGAACCAGGAATCATGTTGGCACCGCGTTGGTGGGAACTCGGCTGTATTTAAATCTGTCGTCAGAAATGACTTCAGACTTCAGTAGAACTTTGATGTTGGAACGAAGGCTTCAGCTGTCGTTGACCGGCTGGATTAGACCTAATCTCAGACTCAAGATAGAAACAGAGCAAACGTACCTCATCATCTTATAGCAGCGTTTGATTACCTTTTTTAATGAATGTCGGCATGTTGGGCTGGAGATGAATTAAATCCACCCCTACAAGTCCATTTTTATTTGACTATATTACAATTATTATGGCTAATTAATGCTAGCTAGCCTTACAGGCAAATCTACTGACTTTTGTGACCTGTAGTCTGAAATTTAAAAATGGAATTTGATGCTCCAGCATCTTAGTAATTGAGTTAAGGCAGCAGTTATGATCATATTGGTGGAACTAAGTAGCCTTAATCTCATTTTATCTGACAGCCACCCTTTGGGAATCCTCAAAGTCACGTAATGACCGTAATATCGTTCACAAACAGTAGTTGTTACACACTTGGCTTAACATTTCCATGTTTTGCTCTCATTTTAACGGTTTCTGTGGTTACTACGGTCTTCTGTTGGTGATGTAAGTGTAAGTTAGGATCTATGTTGCAAAGAGACTTTGTGTTAATTCATCTGTCTGATAATCATAAATCCTCAACAAATACGTTATGCCACTGATGAAATTAACACTAAATATAAAAACTAAATTCCTGAAAACTTGTAGCGATTGTAATTCATGAAAAGAGGATGAAACCATAAAGGTGAAACCTTTTGCTATTACAAAGATGATCTACTTCTAAATGATATTTTGTGCAGAAAAGGACAAAACCAGAATCTTTCATTTGGTTTTTGGAATCCGAGTTTTCGGACGTGTGAAGTTCGGAGCCTCGACTGCCTTCAAGGCATGTTGGTGTGATCTAAAGACGCCTCGTCTAGAGACGCAGCATCAGAGCCGTCGTTGCTGGCGTTGCCGTTGTTGCCGGCGTTGCTGGCATTGCTGGCGTTGCTGGCGTTGCCGTTAGCAGCTGTGCCTCGGCAGCCGGCCGTCCCTCCTCCTCCAGCGTTCGGAGGATAATAGCCTTAAGTCCTGCAATCGAATCACAGCCTCACGTCGACCACAGCTGCTCTTATTACAGAGCAAAGAGGGCGAGAGAGAGAGAGAGAGGGGGTGAAGGAGTGTGTGTGTGTGTGTGTTGTGTGTGTGTGTGTGTGCGCCCTCACATAACATACATGCACATGTACATGCAAGCTAACGCGTTATTAAAAGGAAGCCGCAAATGCAAAGATAGACCGAGAGAGAGACGGGGTTACACACACACACACACACACACACAAATACACACACACACACACACACACACACACACACACGTACACACACACACTCACACAAATACACACACACATACATACACACACACACACACACACACACACAAATACACCAAAAAGCCAAAATGAGACAGCGATAAAGGCCCTGGTTGCCAGGGTTTGGTTGAGACTGAGGTGAAAACGAGGCTGGGTGTGGCTGCGGCTGCTGGTTCTCTACAGGCCCATCACCCGGACCACCCGGACCACCTGGACCACCTGAACCACCTGGACCACCTGAACCACCTGAACCATCGTACCGGTGTTTTCTGAGACGTTTCTGGGCGCTGGGGGCTGAGCAGCAGCTCCTCCCGTCGGTCTGTCAGATTCCATTATCTCCTCGGCCACAGTGAGACTGCAGCTTTTAACAGGTCACTTTAAAATGATATCTGATATCTGCAGCCTTGCTAATCAGACGGGACGCGGTTTGTCATTATACCTATAATTAGACAACCACACTGCAGTCCTGATGCAAAAGAGTTCCTCTTTTTCATGTAATGGTTAGAAAGAATGGAATGGAAAGAAAATATAAATTGAAGTCAAACAAAGATTGAATTCATAGGATATTTGCTAAAATTAGTTATTGTTCAGTGTATTCCCCCTTGTATTTTAAAGAGAATCGTCAGAAATATGGAAGCAGCTACATATCTACAATAAGGATAAAAAAAGAAAGTCTCATCATTGTGTTGTTGTAATGTCATGGACCTCCCTGACGCCTATTTAGATGCTTTAAACGCTGTCTGGAGATTTAAAATGAGGAGCAGAGTATGAGTACCCCCCCACCACCGAGGTTGGCTAATGAACCATGCTTGGAATGCTAAACAAGTCCCCGAAATCCAGGTTGTCTAGAAAGACCTGTTCAATTATGAATGCTGAGAGAGATGAATCTTTCATGGGGGATGGGGGAGGGTTGGGGTTAGGGTTAAGGTTAACGTTAGGGTTAGGGTTAGGTTTTAGACCAGTGTTTAAAACCCCCAGCAGACACCCACTCACAGTGTCAGCTGGTTCTACAGGCCTCGGACCAGTGTTTAAAACTGCTAGCAGACACCCACTCACCATGAAGTGGTTCTACAGCTGGCCAGTGTTAAAATCCAGTAGACACCACTCACCAGAAGGTCAGGTTCTACAGCCTCGGACCATTGTTTAAAACTCAGCGACACCCACTCACCATGACAGGTGGTTCTACAGGGTTAGAGGTTTAGTGTAAGGGTCAGGTCTTGGACCATTGTTTAAAACTCCCAGAGACACCCACTCACCAGTGCAGTGGTTCTACAGGCCTCGGACCAGGTTTGAAACTCCCAGAGACACCCACTCACCATGATAGGTGGTTCTACAGGCCTCGGACCAGCGTTTAAAACTCCCAGCAGACACCCACTCACCATGATAGGTGGTTCTACAGGCCTCGGACCGTGTTTAAAACTCAGCTGACACCCACTCACCATGATAGCTGGTTCTACAGGGTGGACGCGTTTAAAACCCAGTGCACCATACATGATAGGTGTCTACAGGCTTGGACCATGTTTAAAAACTCCCATTAGACACCCACTCACCATGACAGTGTTCTACAGGGTTAGGGGGTTAGTGTAAGGGTCAGGTCTTGGACCATTGTTTTAAAACTGCCAGCAGACACCCACTCACCATGATAGGTGGTTCTACAGGGTTAGGGGGTTAGTGTAAGGGTCAGGTCTTGGACCAATGTTTAAAACTCCCAGCAGACACCCACTCACATGCCAGCTGATTCTACAGGCTCGGAGGGGGTTTAATCCAGGACCCTACCATGTAGGTGTTTAAGGCTTGACCAGGTTTAAAACTCCCAGCAGACACCCACTCACCATGAAGTGGTTCTACAGGCTTGGACGGTGTTAAAATCCGAGAACCATCTGATAGGTGTTCAAGGCTGACCAGGTTTAAAACTCCAGAGACACCACTCACATGATAGTGGTTCTACAGGCCTCGGACCAGTGTTTAAAACCCCCAGCAGACACCCACTCACAGTGTCAGCTGGTTCTACAGGCCTCGGACCAGTGTTTAAAACTGCTAGCAGACACCCACTCACCATGACAGTTGGTTCTACAGGGTTAGGGGGTTAGTGTAAGGGTCAGGTCTTGGACCATTGTTTAAAACTCCCAGCAGACACCCACTCACCATGATAGGTGGTTCTACAGGGTTAGGGGGTTAGTGTAAGGGTCAGGTCTTGGACCAATGTTTAAAACTCCCAGCAGACACCCACTCACAGTGCCAGCTGATTCTACAGGCCTCGGACCAGCGTTTAAAACTCCCAGTAGACACCCACTCACCATGATAGGTGGTTCTACAGGCCTCGGACCAGCGTTTAAAACTCCCAGCAGACACCCACTCACCATGATAGGTGGTTCTACAGGCCTCGGACCAGTGTTTAAAACTCCCAGTAGACACCCACTCACCATGATAGGTGGTTCTACAGGCCTCGGACCAGCGTTTAAAACTCCCAGTAGACACCCAATCACCATGATAGGTGGTTCTACAGGCCTCGGACCAGCGTTTAAAAACTCCCATTAGACACCCACTCACCATGACAGTTGGTTCTACAGGGTTGGGGTTTAGGTCAGTCTGGACCATGTTTAAAACTCCCAGAGACACCCACTCACCATGATAGGTGGTTCTACAGGGTTAGGGGGTTAGTGTAAGGGTCAGGTCTTGGACCAATGTTTAAAACTCCCAGCAGACACCCACTCACAGTGCCAGCTGATTCTACAGGCCTCGGACCAGCGTTTAAAACTCCCAGTAGACACCCACTCACCATGTTAGGTGGTTCTACAGGCCTCGGACCAGCGTTTAAAACTCCCAGCAGACACCCACTCACCATGATAGGTGGTTCTACAGGCCTCGGACCAGTGTTTAAAACTCCCAGTAGACACCCACTCACCATGATAGGTGGTTCTACAGGCCTCGGACCAGCGTTTAAAAACTCCCATTAGACACCCACTCACCATGATAGGTGGTTCTACAGGGTTAGGGGGTTAGTGTAAGGGTCAGGTCTTGAACCAATGTTTAAAACTCCCAGCAGACACCCACTCACAGTGCCAGCTGATTCTACAGGCCTCGGACCAGCGTTTAAAACTCCCAGCAGACACCCACTCACCATGATAGGTGGTTCTACACGCCTCGGACCAGTGTTTAAAACTCCCAGTAGACACCCACTCACCATGATAGGTGGTTCTACAGGCCTCGGACCAGTGTTTAAAACTGCTAGCTGACACCCACTCACCATGACAGCTGGTTCTACAGGGTTAGAGGTTTAGTGTAAGGGTCAGGTCTTGGACCATTGTTTAAAACTCCCAGTAGACACCCACTCACCATGATAGGTGGTTCTACAGGCCTCGGACCAGTGTTTGAAACTCCCAGCAGACACCCACTCACCATGATACGTGGTTCTACAGGCCTCGGACCAGTGTTTAAAACTCCCAGTAGACACCCACTCACCATGATAGGTGGTTCTACAGGCCTCGGACCAGTGTTTAAAACTGCTAGCTGACACCCACTCACCATGACAGCTGGTTCTACAGGGTTAGAGGTTTAGTGTAAGGGTCAGGTCTTGGACCATTGTTTAAAACTCCCAGCAGACACCCACTCACCATGACAGCTCTACAGGGTTAGGGGGTTAGTGTAAGGGTCAGATCTTGGACCATTTTTTAAAACTGCCAGCAGACACCCACTCACCATGATAGCTGGTTCTACAGGGTTAGGGGGTTAGTGTAAGGGTCAGGTCTTGGACCAATGTTTAAAACTCCCAGCAGACACCCACTCACCATGACAGCTGGTTCTACAGGGTGAGGGGGTGAGGGTAAGGGTTAGGTCTTTGACCAGTGTTTAAGACTCCCAGCAGACACCCACTCACCATGACAGCTGGTTCTACAGGGTTAGGGGGTTGGGGTTATGGTTAGGTCTTAGACCAGTGTTTAAAACTGCCAGCAGACACTCACTCACTATGATAGCTGGTTCTACAGGCCTCGGACCAGTGTTTAAAACTGCCAGCAGACACTCACTCAGTATGATAGCTGGTTCTACAGGCCTCGGACCAGTGTTTAAAACTGCTAGCAGACACCCACTCACCATGACAGTTGGTTCTACAGGGTTAGGGGGTTAGTGTAAGGGTCAGGTCTTGGACCATTGTTTAAAACTCCCAGCAGACACCCACTCATCATGATAGGTGGTTCTACAGGGTTAGGGGGTTAGTGTAAGGGTCAGGTCTTGGACCAATGTTTAAAACTCCCAGCAGACACCCACTCACAGTGCCAGCTGATTCTACAGGCCTCGGACCAGCGTTTAAAACTCGCAGTAGACACCCACTCACCATGTTAGGTGGTTCTACAGTCCTCGGACCAGCGTTTAAAACTCCCAGCAGACACCCACTCACCATGATAGGTGGTTCTACAGGCCTCGGACCAGTGTTTAAAACTCCCAGTAGACACCCACTCACCATGATAGGTGGTTCTACAGGCCTCGGACCAGCGTTTAAAACTCCCAGTAGACACCCAATCACCATGATAGGTGGTTCTACAGGCCTCGGACCAGCGTTTAAAAACTCCCATTAGACACCCACTCAGTCCAGTGGGGTATAGGTGGTTGCTTTAAACCCAGGCCGTTAGGGGGTTAGTGTAAGGGTCAGGTCTTGGACCAATGTTTAAAATTCCCAGCAGACACCCACTCACAGTGCCAGCTGATTCTACAGGCCTCGGACCAGCGTTTAAAACTCCCAGCAGACACCCCCTCACCATGATAGGTGGTTCTACAGGCCTCGGACCAGCATTTAAAACTCCCAGTAGACACCCACTCACCATGATAGGTGGTTCTACAGGCCTCGGACCAGCGTTTAAAACTCCCAGTAGACACCCAATCACCATGATAGGTGGTTCTACAGGCCTCGGACCAGCGTTTAAAAACTCCCATTAGACACCCACTCACCAGAAGGGGTCAAGGGTAGGGGGTAGTGAAGGGTGGTTTGACATGTTTAAACCCCACAAACCCATACATGCCACTGTTCTCAGGCCTGACCGCGTTTAAAACCCAGCAAACCATACCAGAAGGGGTTCACACCCCGACCATTAAAACTCCCAAACACCCACCACCAAAGGTGTCACAGCCTCGACCATTTAAAACTCTACACACCCACCACCATACAGCTGGTCTAAGGGTTGAGGTTTGTTAAGGGTCAGGCTTGGCCTTGTTTAAAACCCATAGACACCCACCACCATGAAGTGGTCTACAGGCCTCGGACCGTGTTTGAAACTCCCGCGACACCCCTCCCTGTGGTGGTTCTACGCCTCGGCCAGTGTTAAAACTCCCAGTAACACCCACTACATGATAGTGGTTCTCAGGCCTCGGACCGTGTTTAAAACTTATGACACCCACTCACCTGACAGGTTCTCAGGGTTAGAGGTTTAGTTAAGGGTCAGGTCTTGGACATTTTTAAAATCCGGCAGACCCCCTACTAAGTCTCAGGGTTAGGGGGTTATTAAGGGTAGATCTTGACCATTTTTTAAAATGCCAGGACCCCCTACCATTTAGTGGTTTAAGGGTTGGGGGTTATGAAGGGCAGGTTTGGACAGTTTAAAACCCCACCACCCATCACATGACAGCTGGTTCTACAGGGTGAGGGGAGGTAAGGGTTGGTCTTTGACCGTTTTAAGATCCCAGAGAACCACTCACATGAGGGTTGGGTTAGGGGGTTGGGGTTAGGTTAGGTTTAGACCAGTGTTTAAAACCCAGCAGACACCACTCACATGTAGCTGGTTCTACAGGCCTCGGACCAGTGTTTAAAACTGCCAGCAGACACCACTCAATGAAGTGGTTCTACAGGCCTCGGACCATGTTTAAAACTCAGCAGACACCCACTCACCATGAAGTTGGTTCTACAGGGTTAGGGGGTTAGTGTAAGGGTCAGGTCTTGGACCATTGTTTAAAACTCCCAGCAGAAACCCACTCACATGAGGTGGTTCTACAGGGTTGGGGGTTAGTGTAAGGGTCAGGCTTGGACCAAGTTTAAAACTCCCAGCAGACACCCACTCACATGCAGTGTTCTACAGGCCTCGGACCAGCGTTTAAAACTCCCAGAGACACCCACTCACCATGATAGGTGGTTCTACAGGCCTCGGACCGGTTTAAAACTCCCAGTAGACACCCACTCACCATGATAGGTGGTTCTACAGGCCTCGGACCAGCGTTTAAAACTCCCAGTAGACACCCACTCACCATGATAGGTGGTTCTACAGGCCTCGGACCAGCGTTTAAAACTCCCAGTAGACACCCACTCACCATGATAGGTGGTTCTACAGGCCTCGGACCAGCGTTTAAAACTCCCAGTAGACACCCACTCACCATGATAGGTGGTTCTACAGGGTTAGGGGGTTAGTGTAAGGGTCAGGTCTTGGACCAATGTTTAAAACTCCCAGCAGACACCCACTCACAGTGCCAGCTGATTCTACAGGCCTCGGACCAGCGTTTAAAACTCCCAGCAGACACCCCCTCACCATGATAGGTGGTTCTACAGGCCTCGGACCAGCGTTTAAAACTCCCAGCAGACACCCACTCACCATGATAGGTGGTTCTACAGGCCTCGGACCAGTGTTTAAAACTCCCAGCAGACACCGACTCACCATGATAGGTGGTTCTAAACGCCTCGGACCAGTGTTTAAAACTCCCAGTAGACACCCACTCACCATGATAGGTGGTTCTACAGGCCTCGGACCAGCGTTTAAAACTGCTAGCTGACACCCACTCACCATGACAGCTGGTTCTACAGGGTTAGAGGTTTAGTGTAAGGGTCAGGTCTTGGACCATTGTTTAAAACTCCCAGTAGACACCCACTCACCATGATAGGTGGTTCTACAGGCCTCGGACCAGTGTTTAAAACTCCCAGCAGACACCCACTCACCATGATAGGTGGTTCTATAGGCTTCGGACCAGTGTTTAAAACTCCCAGTAGACACCCACTCACCATGATAGGTGGTTCTACAGGCCTCGGACCAGCGTTTAAAACTGCTAGCTGACACCCACTCACCATGACAGCTGGTTCTACAGGGCTAGAGGTTTAGTGTAAGGGTCAGGTCTTGGACCATTGTTTAAAACTCCCAGCAGACACCCACTCACCATGACAGCTCTACAGGGTTAGGGGGTTAGTGTAAGGGTCAGATCTTGAACCATTTTTTAAAACTGCCAGCAGACACCCACTCACCATGATAGCTGGTTCTACAGGGTTAGGGGGTTAGTGTAAGGGTCAGGTCTTGGACCAATGTTTAAAACTCCCAGCACACACCCACTCACCATGACAGCTGGTTCTACAGGCCTCGGACCAGCGTTTATAACTGCCAGCAGAAACTCGCTCACCATGAGAACTGGTTCTACAGGGTTAGGGGGTTAGGGTAAGGGTTAGGTCTTTGACCAGTGTTTAAGACTCCCAGCAGACACCCACTCACCATGACAGCTGGTTCTACAGGGTTAGGGGGTTGGGGTTATGGTTAGGTCTTTGACCAGTGTTTAAGACTCCCAGCAGACACCAACTCACCATGACAGCTGGTTATACAGGGTTAGGGGGTTGGGGTTATGGTTAGGTCTTTGACCAGTGTTTAAGACTCCCAGCAGACACCCACTCACCATGACAGCTGGTTCTACAGGGTTAGGGGGTTGGGGTTATGGTTAGGTCTTAGACCAGTGTTTGAAACTGCCAGCAGACACCCACTCACCATGACAGCTGGTTCTACAGGGTTAGGGGGTTGGGGTTATGGTTAGGTCTTTGACCAGTGTTTAAGACTCCCAGCAGACACCAACTCACCATGACAGCTGGTTATACAGGGTTAGGGGGTTGGGGTTATGGTTAGGTCTTTGACCAGTGTTTAAGACTCCCAGCAGACACCCACTCACCATGACAGCTGGTTCTACAGGGTTAGGGGGTTGGGGTTATGGTTAGGTCTTAGACCAGTGTTTGAAACTGCCAGCAGACACCCACTCACCATGACAGCTGGTTCTACAGGGTTAGGGGGTTGGGGTTATGGTTAGGTCTTAGACCAGTGTTTAAAACTGCCAGCAGACACTCACTCACCATGACAGCTGGTTCTACAGGGTTAGGGGGTTGGGGTTATGGTTAGGTCTTAGAACAGTGTTTAAAACTGCCAGCAGACACTCACTCACTATGGTAGCTGGTTCTACAGGCCTCGGACCAGTGTTTAAAACTGCCAGCAGACACTCACTCACTATGATAGCTGGTTCTACAGGCCTCGGACCAGTGTTTAAAACTGCTAGCAGACACCCACTCAACCATGAGAACTGGTTCTACAGGGTTAGGGGGTTAGGGTTAGCACTATGGTTGCTGCTGGGTTCACTGAAGCAGACAACATGGAGATGAATAAATAATAAAGTCTACGGTGGCTGCATCCACAAGCTCATGTGTCAGATGAAAAATTCAGCTGTAAAGGTTTCACACACTGTTGTTGTTGTTGTTCACCAGCTGTGTGTGTGTGTGTGTGTGTGTGTGTGTGTGTGGTGGGGGGGGGGGGGGTGGGGGGGGGGATGGGGGGTCACCAAGTCCTCCTCCAGGTCCAGGTCCTTCATTTGGGTTCGTCCATCCCCAATAAAGAAATATGCCTGTGTTCTGGCTGGCTGCTGCATTAAATCAGCTATTAATTAAGATACATGCAGATTAATTAAGATACATGCAGATTGTTTTGCCTGTAAATTAATGCCATCTCTAGCTTTTGCAGAGTTCTGCCCCCTGCATTGAAAACAAATATTTCAAAAAGTACACAAGTACATAGAAAATGACTTGTTACAAGAACAAAAGTAAATATGTTCCGTTTTGATATTCTGTTAAATGTTTAATTTAGTCACACAAGCAGTGTACAAACGCCTCGGGCGTATTTTAATTGCACTTCGGCAAATCAGATAAAGTGATTCCAGCATTTTTGTTCATTAAAATCTCTGTAATAAATTACAGCTCTCATCTCACATCCTTTTTAATTAGAAGGAATAAAAATGAAATTGCTGCTCGTTAAGAGAGAGAAGTGTGAGTGACCGAAGAGACGCAGCAAGACAGGTGTTTTCCCATGAGGATCTGTCTTTCTTTAAAGCTTGTCTCTCTGCCCAGTTAGCGCGGGCCGTGATGACATCATCGGCTAATGGCCGAGAGAGGAGCTGACAGGACGGCAGCCTGTGGTTTGGAAGGAAGCCGTCTGCCTGTCCGACCGTGTTTCCGTCTCTTTGTCGGAATGCATTCATTACTCGGACGTCTTTCAGGAGATAATAACGTCGGTCTGTGGAGAGGCCGTGTGATGGCAACTAATGGAAATCTCTCGTTGCTTCTTGTTTTTAAAGAGCCTTCAGCCTTTCTGATGAAGTCACTACAAACATCTGCTATTAGAAACGGACCCAGCAGAGAGAAGCTCAGATAACAACACACACAGAGGGAAGGGGACTTCTCTCTGCTCGGGGATAGGCTAGTCCACTATATCGTTATAGTGTGTTGCTGCTCTATTAATGAAAACAATCCGGTCTTATAGAGAATCTTTACAGCAATGCAGCTGAATTTAAATGAATGAGGCAATAATTTTACTTTAAATGATGCAAATTGATACATAAAAATGAGAATAGCTCCTGGTTTTATATCTTATACTATAATAAACTTGAATAGCTCTATATCTATGTCATGTAATTCAAATTAATTACATACATTTGGGGCCACATTGCTTCCATTCATTCAGTGTGTGTGTGTGTGTGTGTGTGTGTGTGTGTGATGGACGTGGGAGGTTTTAGGAAAGCATGGAGAAACAGAAAGGACAGCACATCCATAGTGTATTCATGTGTGTGAGTATTGATTCTCTATAGAACTGAGAGAATCTATGTGTCCAGGAGGTTAAAATACCCTCAAATAAACACACAGATATCAATACAATTATGGATTTTCCCTCTGGTTATTGAGGAAGGATGGTTAGAAGTTACTAATATTCTAGGCTTCGTTTTAAAAGGTTGGATTGTCTTGAAAGTTTTATATCTAGTCTTCTGTTGTCGTATCTTCCACTGCTGTTCATGGCGGCGTCGATACCCGGCTGCTTGCTTCTTAATGACCCATCTGCTGAGATCTTAATCCAGTCGACTCAGCACTCTGCAGCTCGGCCACGGAGTAAAAGCCCAATGACACGAGGTTATTGGCTGTTTTCACATCGTATCAACTGTTTGCTGACGTAGCGAGGAGACGAGAATCGATGTAAATCTGAAGATAAGAGAGTAGGAAACAGAACTGAGGCGACGGCCTTCATCGTCTTCAAACGTCTTTGAAAACAGCTTAGTCAGGTGGAATTAGTGAGATCCTTGAACCACAACATATCCTGAGATGTGTCATCTTAGCAGGAGGAACAACCTCCTTAGTATATTTTTACATGAATTCAAAAGACCACGGTGTTACAATTCATCTAAATTTAAACTTGAAATAAAATGTGTGGTTATTTAAATACAGTTATGATGTAACTCTGCATCACCCTGCTGTGACTATTAATCCTAATAATATTAATACTTCATTTCCTGCAGTGAAGTTTGAAATAAACATAAGCATCCATGATGGAGCCTGCAGCGTATGGACGGACTACTTTTACTGGAATTAAAGATGAGAGAAGATGAGTCATTGATTGTGAAAACATTGACGGAATACTGTTTGGTATTTGTGGTGTTCTTTGCTGCCCCCTAGGCCGAAGATATCGCCATTACATGCATCTAATATTTAGATGAGATGCTGTTCACCACATTAGGTTAAGACAATATGTATCAAAGAGGCTAAGTGGATATTTATCTAATTTATTTGAACAATGTGACATTTTATTTAAAAAAAAAAAAAGATAAGAAATGCAGTCTTTGTACTGTAATAAATGTTGAGTTTAGTCTCCTTGTCTTTGCCCAAAACACTCAATTGATAGCAGATCCATAAAAGTCAGTTCATATATATATTAATATATATTATTTGTTGTGCATCATGTACATCTAGTGGGTATTTTTAAAACTGCAGATGGTGCTGTAGTGCAACTTATAGGCCTTTTAGAATGGAGGGTTTAGTACAGTATGCTTACAAATAAAAGGAGTAATTAATAATAATAATAATCATAATAATAAATATGTGTTTATTAATAACTCGCAGTCTTCACCAGGCTGGGTATTCCTGCGTGTCGACCTTCTTCCTCTCAGTTTGACACTTGTTCAGACAGTCCTCACACAGGACGCTCTCCTTCACCATGAAAAGCCTCTCCGTCACCACCAGGGACTCGTGACCCGGGTCCTCCTCCATGAGGATGGGGTTCCGGTCCAGGTTGACCCTCTCCAGCTTGTTCAGCCCGGAGAGGCAGCCGGGGACCCGGGTGAAGCGGTTGTCGGAGAGGCCGAGGTGGCGGAGCTCCTTCAGAGCGCCGACGGAGGAGGGGAGGGCTTCCAGCCGGTTGATGCCCAGGCTGAGGGTGTGGAGGTTCTTCAGCAGGCCGAGCTCGATGGGGAGGGAGGTCAGGCGGTTGTTACACAGGTTCAAAACCAGCAGGTTCTGCAGACGGCCGATGGTCGCGGGGAGCTGCTCCAGCTGCAAGGAAACAGGATCACAGTATGCTAATTCACAATTTCAACTATTTCATATTTGTGAGAATATCTTCTTCTATTTTATTCTTAATTTTGTTTTAATGTTTTGGATAACTGTTGAAAAATAATGAGAAATGTGTATCAAGCACCTCAGCTTCCAATAAGACACTTATCTATAATATTAAAAAGCAGGATTTTGCTGCTAAATGTCTCATTAAACACTGTCAAACAACAAAGCTCAGCTGGGCAAACTGGGCAAACTGGGCAAACTGGGCAACCACGCCGAAGGATCAAGGTCCACTGTGAGGTCATTTGATAGTTGCAAACATGTTTGTTAATCTTTAATCAGATTTTGACAACATTTTATTATTTTGTTGACTGAATTTATTATTTGACTGGCTATTTATGACTGGTTTAGACTTTCTACACTCAGACTTTAACAGGAATACGATACCATGTTTTTTTTTTAAACCTGTGAATCAGATTTTGACAACATTTTATGCATTTTGTTGACTGATTTTTTTCGCAAACACTTAAAAAAATGACTGGCTTTCTATGACTGTTTGGACTTTCTACACACCTTTTAAACCAAACATGCCCTTTGAAGCATATTTTCCTCGGTATTAATTCATACTCACATAGTTGCTGTGCAGATCCAAAACACGGATGCTGATGAAATTGTCGATAAAGTCCGGCAGCGTTCGGATCAGGTTCCTGCTCAGGTCCAGTTCATCCATCTCACCCAGCTTCTGGAGGCACTTGGGCACCACGGTGACGCCCTTGAAGCTGAGATCCAGACGGCGTTTACCGCTCAACGTCACCTGCATGCAGCTCTGAGCCGCCTTCAGGGTGACGGTCTTACTGTTGGACGGCTTGCTTTTCTTTCCCATGGCCATCCTGCTGCAGGGAGACAAGGGACCGGGACGGGGACCGGGTCTGGAGGTATTGGTCTAGGAGCTGACAGAGGAACCGGTGTGAAAGATTGTGTTACCGGAGACGCTCCAGCCAGCTGAAACAGTAGACAAGATCTTAGATATCCATCATATCATGACCTATTGCTCCGTGACAAAGCACACGACTAACACTTTGCAGGAGCTTTATAATTAGTGCCCAGTTAGTCCTGAAGGAATAAGAACATTAATGTTGTGGAACATCTGAGTGGAACTAAATCGGTTGCTGATTCTTGGAGCATCAGAACAAAATAAAAAATTAAACACATTTCTTTGCAATGATTCTATGATAACGAATGTATTTCATACCAGCGCTAATAAGTCAGCTTCCTTGGATCCAGCACACTCAATACCAGGACAAACAAAAAAAAGGACTCCAGACACGTTCTGTAACTTTATCTCCAGCCTGAGAAACACACAGAAATAAATAGAGTTGTAAATAAAAACTAGTCCGATTGTTGTCCGACGAGGAACGAGCTGGCATGTGGGTCAGCTGGATCCACATGGCTGCACATGGGATTTGTTGTCTTTTGTTCCCCAGGCAACTGCTGCTGTTTGCCCTCAGGAGACTTAAGGCTGCAGACACGTCGTGTGCCCATATCTGGAAGGACATTTTAAAAGATTATGGTAAATGGTATTTAGGATTATTCAATTTCAAATACAACTGCAAATGAAAGTGTTGATGTTATTTAATAATTGTGAAGGCCTCAGGGTTGACAAAATCAATGAAACTGATCTACCGATCATATATAGGATTTTGATGAGCTTCAAGGAAAAGTGTCAAAGTAAAATCAAACGATAGACTGATAAAAGCCAAATGGATTTGTATCCTTGTTATTCATTTTACCTCTTCTAAGCGACATCGCAAGACATTCGTTATTAGTTCCAGTTTAGTCTTTGAAAGACATTTCCCCAAGATAGGAAATTTCATCGTAAGTTTATTTTTTTTAGTCTAGTCAGTGGATTCAGCCTGATCCATACTTCCAATGCCACAGCACCACCTACCTGCCAGTAGGTGGTGCTGCCTTTGTACACATTTCCAGGTCCTTTACCTTGAAATCACTACATTTCCCAGTCAGACTTCCAAAAAGGTGTACATCTTGATAAACTAGTAATGTAATGTTAGAATACAGACAACACTCTAACCCAGTAACTTACCCCCTTTTAGACCAGACCGGCCCTGCTGTTGTTGGTGTTGGATTTTAAGTTGTATGTTCAAGTCTCCTGAAACAGCAGGGAAACTAGAACATGGTCTCCAACCCCGAGTCATTTCCGGAGATAACAGGTCACACGGGAGGAAACGCTGCTGACCTAAAAAAAACAAATGCTACTTAGCTATGCTAAGCTACTGTAACACAGCATTAGCAGCAGATAATCAAAGAGATGTCTACAAAGTCAGACCTGACGTCAAATATGACATAATTCTTGTATTTCTTTACTGACTCGCCAGACGGGATTTCCTGTCTTTCACACACCGACTTCCTTCCTTTCCTTCTTCTTCTTTCACAGCTGCGTGAGAGCGACTTTCCTGCTGGTCAACACCGTGGTTGTGAACAAAAGCATATCATCCAAGTGTCTTGTTGTTGCACATTTAGACATATATATAGACATATATATATATATATATATATATATATATATATATATGTCTATATATATGTATATATATATATATATATATATATATATATATATATATGTCTATATATATGTCTAAATGTGCAACAACAAGACAAGATATATATATATATATATATATATATATATATATATATATATATATATATATATATATATGAATGTGCTACCAAAGGTTTTGTTATGAACCTGAAAAAGGTTGTTCAACAATTAATGTTGTGGTGAAAAACTAAAAATGTTATTTATAGAAAACTGGAACCAGATACGTAAAAAATGCAACACGCAGCGAAAACCTTAAATGCATCACATGGTATAGGGCTAAATATTGTTGAGCTGTCACGCTCTCACTTCCCTTTAAAACGGCTTTTTGATGAATGCTTGTGATGAGCATGAAAAGCCCTTGTTTGGGCTCTGCGATACAAAGCGAGAGTAAAAGCTGCTTTTTGTGCCGAGATGAGTGATGGCTTGTCGGACATGTTTGGGACCGCTGGCACCGCGGGGGCAGAGGCATTCTTCTGTTTATCCAGGCCTCGATGGATGTGGCTTTCCTCCCCTCTAACTACGGGACTGTTGTGTTGTCTCGGCCTCGCGGCTGCAAGTTCAGAAAGTTGCTTTTCCTTTTTGTAACAAGTCTGTCCACGTTTCATTCAGGAAAGCTTCATGTGGACTTGACAGAATATTCATTTGAGAAAGGGTTTTCTTTTGCATACAATAAATGAGAATAGGTCAGAAAGTGTATACAGAAGTGGCTTTGACTGATTTAGAGCCTAAAACAGAGGTCTTCAATGTTTTCAGGCCAAGGACCCCCATAGTGACCCGATGGAGGGACCCCGTATTACATATCATATAAAACTGTGTTCTTTATTAAACAATAATAATGTGAACTGCAGCCTGTAGTTCCATGTATAACAGTACTTTGTAATGATGGATGTGTACAATGCTAAGACATTACAATAATAATTGTTGACAGATTCATATTTTATCTTTAGAGCCACTAACCAAACTGGGCTAATCTGAAGACAAGGGGTGAGAAGAAGCTGCAAAGGATAAAAACAAAGCAGACAGTATGATGTCATTATTTTGGGGGGGTGAAAGGCATCCTGAGACTGGTTCACATTAGGTTTGCTTGGCCTGCGGAGTGAATCATACCGAGAGATGAATGTCAACCCTTATACATCTTGTCATGTCGTGGTGGTTCTTTGTGTCTGTCAAACAAATCCAAGTGTGAGACAAATATGGAAAAAGCTGTTGGAGTAGTTTTTTTTTCTCGTCTTCCTCAAAAAACTTGATGACTGGACGAACACAGTGTGTATTTTTATACACACCGGAATGAGGGAGCGAGGGAGGAAGAGGTCGCTCCTTCGTCGTGGATCGACTGTCCAACCCTGTTCAACATCGGATCCAAGTCCGACAGCCTCAATCTAACTCCTACTTCCTGCGATTTCCACTTGCAGAACTCTTTCATTATGCTGCTCTTTCTTTGCCTCGAGGCCAGCCAGCTATGCATTACTGTCGCCACACCGGATACTAGAGTTGTGTTCACTATGCATTGATGGCATGCATCGAGAGCAGACACACGCAACTTTAACAATAGGTTTGGTTTGAGTGTTTCACTGGTGACATCAGTTGTTTCTTTTTAAGGGAGCGTCTGAAAAACCCCCTGTTTTGGAAGAGAACGGAAGCTCCAACGCGTGCGTGGGACGAAGGAACGCAGAAGGGTCACTGAGGGCCGGCTCAGACTCGCCTTGGACCAGCCCCGAGTGTAGCTTCGGCCAAGACTGCCATGGGGCTCCCTATGATACACTGAGCTCCTCCCTCCTCCTCTCCATCTGTTTGCATCCATATCCACATATATATATATATATATATATATATATATATATATATATATATATATATATACATATACTTATATACTCCTTTCCAACAATCCCACATTAACAGTAAGAAGTTATTAACATTTAGTGATCATATTTTATTGCTATTGAACCACTTCCCTCACAACCAAGTCCTGCATTGACCTTTTTCTTCTTCTTTGTTTTCTTTATGGATGAGACATTTTTAGAGGAACTCTTGGGTTCCCTTTGTCCGACGCACACAGCCAGCTTCCTCTCTCTTTTTTGTCCTTTTGAAAATAATTTGGAGGTTGTAAGTAAAGTTTAAATGCCCCCCTCTCTCATTACAGCAGCGCCTCCTCCAACACCACAGGAGGAGCCGACATCCTCCTCTTTATATCAACACGGAGGTGAAACACCACAGGAGCTTCGATCGCAGTAGAGATATTCCTTTCACTGATGACTACCTGTGAATGCATTGTATAATATTATTATTAACACGTGGAAGATCGGAATCACACGTTTTTTCAACCTTGAGTCCTAATATACTTTAATCCAATCCATTAGATCTATCCAAACATTTATTGGATTGGAATAAAGTTTTAAGACCAAAGGCTGTGATCAAGAACTGTAAACCACAAGGTAGCCCCGCCCTTTAGCATAGGCTGCGTTACTCTTTACTTGACTCTTAATGAACATCAAGCTGGATTGAGGAAGATTGGAACTAGTGTTTGAGACCATAAACTCATGTTTACTGTAAATAAATCAAGTGAGAAGTAAGGTCATTTTCTCATAGACTTCTATACAATCAGGCTTCTTTTTACAACCAGAGGGGTCGCCCCCTGATGGTCAGTGGAGGGAATTAAAGTTTAAGGCACTTGGCTTTACTCTTCCGAACCAGAGTTTAGTCTCTTTCAGCCAATTAAATGCTAGAATATTAGGTTGTCTTGGAGGGCACATCAGAATTATCTCACATGATTTCACTTCAAATATTGAAGGATTTATTCCAACTATGTATTTGTACAAACCGACGCCATCCAAAGAGTCGCTATGCTACGCTAGCATGATTAAAAATCACATCCACTCTTATATTTATTTCACTTCACAAACTATACAGATGAAATGTACAAAAAACAAACGAGAGCTGAAATGCTAATGAATACAGAGGTGAGTGGTGGAGAGAGAGAGAGAGAGAGAGAGAGGCACAATCACACACATGCTTCTGGTTAGTGGACTCCCATTAAGGGGGCGATGTGGTCTGGAAGAAACTTTACATTTCACAGTCTAAGGGCATTTTAAAGACACTTCTGCCCGCCACTGAAAGGTCGCTTTCAGTCATTTATTCATATATATATGAATAATACAAAAGTGTGCAGCTGAAATACATACATTAAGGGGAACAACAATGGAAAGTTGTGAAGTGGATAGTGGTTTTGAAGTGAAATGTGACATAAAGGCACCGGTTTTTTGTGTAAATGGGTTGTGAATGATCGGTCCGGTATTTAGTGGGATTGTGACACCTGACTGGCAGCCGTGATGGAAGCCAGCTGATTGAGGCTACAACATATGAAACAATGAATTTCATGTGTTTATCAGCTGTAGCTAACCATAACTGTAATATAAATGATTAAATGTTTTACAGAAGAGTCGATTCATTTTACTCACGTGCATAAATACTCTGTAACTACTGGTTGCCAGATAAGTAGGTGGTTGAAGCTAAAAAAGGGGGTAAACATGGCCTTCTAGCATGTAGTGGAACATGAGACTTGTAATTGTGGAGGGCCCCATGTGCATGGACGTTAGATAGTGGAGGTCCTGGGGGGGGGGGGTCCGGTGCCTTTGTGTCTGGGTTTCAAGTTCACTGTTTGCTTTTTTTCCGTGGCTGAATCCAAGAGGATCGTTAAATGGAAAAAAAGAGGGTGAAGCACTTTCACACTCAGGTTCACCGAAAAGTGAGGAAGCAGTACGAAGGAATGTGGGATTACAGAAGACCTCTAGTCTAATCTGAACAACATCACCTTCAGATTTGAGCTTCAGGAAAAACATCAATGTGAAATGGTTTGTTCCCATTTGTGGATCAGGTGTCACAATTCTGGATTTACAGTATGTGCCTTTGTGTAAGAATTTGACATGTAACTCCACCTTTGTATATGTTCCTGTGTGTGTGTGTCCCTAACGGCTTGTTGAGTTGATGTTGGCACCAGATGAAATGACTTGCATGGTCTACTTGCCTGGGGAGGGGGCTAATTGCTTCTTTGATATCAACTCTGTGGAGTTGTGGTCGTTGTAGTCTGACACAGAAACACACAGAAACACACAGAAACACAGATAACGCTGCTAGAACACACAAGAAGTCACTCACATTAGAAAATTGCATTGGTTTGATTGACTTATAGATTTAGTCTCTCCTTCATAAATGTGTTTTCTAGATGAGGTTTTACCACAGTTCATATATATATATATATATATATATATATATATATATATATATATATATATATATATATATATATATATTAGCTTAGCTTAGCAAATCATGCTAAGCTAAGCTAATCACCTGCTGGTTCTAGCTCCACAACTAATGCACATGAATCTAACCCTCACAAATCATGATCTAACCCTTGGCAAGAAAGCATTTCCCAGAAAGTCTATTTATTCCTGTAAATAAACCCCTCAAGAATTACCCACAGTGCAACCTGTTTGATCTGAACCGGAGAGCTCAGATTAGCTTTAGAAATCAGATTGTTGTGATGTGCAAATCAATACCAGTCTTTTATAACGTTCCCAGTTTAAGCTACACAGGATTCAAAAGAAACTTTCCACATGAAATATTCCAGTTTACAAAAATCATCCTTTTTGCATTCTTGGTCTCAGAAAGTTATGTCAAAGAACATTAAAAAAAATCACGATCTAGAATTGTATTATGACACAAATGTTGCCTTTACCAAAGCAATTGAATTAAAAATAATACAGACTATAAATAGACAGTACTTGTTTTTTACATAAGGCACAGTTCCTAGTGGTGTTTGAGTGTTTATCTCAGAGCTGCTGATCCCCAAACAGTATCTGAGCGTACACGGTGCCGCTACTCGAGGCCTTGGTTTCCGGGATCGGCTTCACCAGATCCAGCTCTGCGTAGGTCAGATTCTCCTCCACGATCTTCGGCTGGAGACGGAGGAGGTGGCGAGGCAGGGGAAGTGGTTAGAAAATGAGCAGGGAGGTTGAGAGAGGTTTTTATATAGAAGGCCATCATTAATCTTAAGCTTGAGATTCATTGGTATATTCATACGGACAAGAACTAGAGTTAAAAAGTTAAACTTATCAGCAGTTAGCAAGCAGAGAAAGATGATTGAAAGTTTGGTCAATGTGAGCAAGTTGGTTCAGACCTCACTTTAAAGGACTCCTGGGTTGAGGTTGCCCAAATTCAATTACCTCTTGTCACATTCTGTGCCATTTAAACCACAATAGATGTACTGTGGCACATCGGATTATATATTATATATTTTCTGCCTTCCTGTCACATAACAGTGGTATCAATGCCTTGGTTGGTATGATAGGTATACGTACATATATATGATAATAGGGGAAGGATTTCTGGGTAGACTCCTGATCATTTGGCAACAATGAAGAATGATGATTTAGAACAATGTATAAAAGAACATGCATACAACTCACCAACAGTATTTTTCTGGGTTGTGGTTTTAAAAGTTTGGGTTTCCGTGTTTTGTCTCCAATGGGAACTGCAGGGACGAAACAAAAGGTAATTGAAGAGATCTGTTTAGCATATGTTCCAGGTCACAGTTAAAATATTCTGGCACATTACCCACTATAAAAGGTTTAATTTAACAAATCATATCTCAATTAGTCAGTTTTGCATGCTATGAAAGGCTCATGATGCTTCAAAATCCAAACAAAGACCTTCAAAACAAGACCGACCTCGAGACAACTCATTCCCCATAATGACTTTGTAAACTGATATTATGCCGATGTAAGTACATTTTTAAAAGCAACATCTGTTGTGAAAGTCAGCAATAATCAACAAGGTCAGGTCCAAAAATGCTTCTAACCACCGAATTTCCTTTTCAACACAACTACCTCTCCGATTTCCAAACATCAACAGGCCGTTTGGGGATCTGGGATCCCTGAGGGCTTTATGATGTTCATTAAGTTCAAAATGACTTTAAAATCTCCTTTTTGTTTGCTTTCAGTGAAAAAGCCTTACATTCCACATGTTCCCCAGTAACTCTAGACTGTATATGTGGAAGTGGTGGAGGTCTGATGCCAGAACATATTCATGGATGGAAGCTCAAACAGGACAAAAATGAATGAGAGTAAACCTGAATTTGTTGTTGGTGTTTTTACCTTTTGCCGGTATCTCTGGTGGCCTCTCATCTTGGTAGTCTCGGCTCCTCTTCTTCCTGTACCTCCTTTCCTTCTTGGGCAGAGCCGGAGACACGTTGACCCCGCCAGTGACCGTTTCTCCTGAGCTGGAGTGAAACCAGATTTCCAGAAGTTCAGCGCAGTTACAGAACATTTGGACTTTTGTTTTTTCCTAATGGCTGCATATGAACTCTTACCTGTTCTGAGGGCTTTTGACCAAGAGGTAATTATCTGCAGAGATACGACACGTTTAGAAACACAATAACTGGCATGGAGACGATGTTATTGTTCTTCTGCAAACTTTTTATAAACCCCAACGCTGTGTTCACACCAAATGCAAACTGAATGGCTTGCATGGCTGAAATATTCACTGTTGCTGGAAATCCCAGATATGCTAGAAAGCCAAATGCTGGCCTGTCGCTGAATTTCACTGAGCTGTACTCTCTGTATATAGCAAGAAACACATCGGCTGGTTTATCTCAGCTGCATAGCCCAAGATAAACAATTTTCCTCTGATTTATTGCAATAAATGGATAAAAAAGGATGCCGAATTACCGGCATAATGATGACGAATTGTAAAAAGTCTGAAGCGATGGTTTGTTTGATCTGTCTACAAGAAGACAAGCTAACGACTTTTAAAATGTTTGTTTTCTGAATGGAGTTTGGATCGATCAGAGGTCGGCTGTGCTAACAGTGTAGCTGCTACATAAACATACAATCCAGGCATAAATACACCTTGTTGTTTGGACCGTAGACACAACAATTTCTGAAAATACACAAATGACAAAATAAAAATGTGTTTGCACTGACGAGTATTGAATTAGCTTCAGGTCTGGTGAGAACACACTGGAAGTCCAGACAACGTTGAGGTTTATTAAGAGACAAGAGGAGTCGTAGAGGAAAAGATGGATAAAGAGAAATTCCAGATTGATAAAGGTCAAAGTTCAGAGGATGGTGATGGTGATGTCGCTGCTGACCTTTTAACCTCTGCTTCCTCTGTATGTACTGGCAGGTTACCGTCACCGTGAACATGCACATACACAGCAGACCCACTGAGCAGATCAGCACGGCACACAGGTACACATCTGCAACACAAAAACATGTACACACACACACACACACACACACACACACGTCAGCAGAATGACTACGGCTTCACACCAAAACCTGAGGGAGGAAAAACACACCAAAAAGAAGTCCATGTTTCTGCTGAGCTATTTAAGGACACGTACTATATCCTTTGGGTTGGGCTATTTTTTGCCTGCGGAGGAGGACACAGTGCTGGTCTACCGCAAACACACACACACACACGCACGCACACACATACACACACTCACACACACACACACATACACACACACACACACACACACACACACACACACACACTCTAAAAACATAATGACTTACCTTCAAACAGGCTCCACAGGCTTTCTCTGGTCTTGGTCGCCGGTAGGACATGCACTACACGGAGAGAGAGAAAGAGAGAGAGAGAGAGAGAGAGAAGCATGTTGAGTGGACAGGCATCACCGCGGCCTCCCTGCCGCCTGATTACACGCCGCTACAGTTTAAATAAAGTTAATTGCAGGAGGACAACGTGCAGAGGCCGGCCTCCTCCCTCCCTCATCCCGTCTCAGGATCCCGACGGCTCGACCTTAGCTGGATGAACCCGAGGCAAACAGCTGCTCGGGAGTTAAACTTTTACCTCACATGCACCCAGATTCTCTCATCGCATATAAATATGGCTTCCTGGACATTCCAGCACAAATCAAATATGCAGAGCAGCTGGGAAGGAAAGGCCTCTGAATGCTCCGTGTGATGAGAATCCCAGCTATGTGCTGCTTGTGTCCAAAATGCCTGAGGAAAAATAGGTTTCCCCAAATATTCAACCTGAAATCTCTCACACTCACTCACTTCTCCGCCCCATGTGACCACAGGAGTGTTAACGCCGCTGTACGCTCTGCTGAGCTGCTGGAAGGACGCTCGTGAAGCGACACCCACCAGGCCAATCTCCAAATACCCTCAAACCACCAGAAGCTGCCGACAGGCCGGCTCGCCACGCTGGCTGGAGGCCTTCCCACCGGCCGGCTGGCAAACCTGTGCATGATTCAGATGATTCCAGGAGCAATTTCATGGATTACTCCCAGCATGCATTGAGCCTGTATTAGTAGTTTCAACACTTGTCTCTGTACTTAAACAATTTCACTGTCTTTCAACCCTTATTGGTAACAACAACCGACTTTTGGGACTGATTTCCTTGCGTGAACTACAACAATTCCTCCATCTGTGTGAATATGAAGGAAGAGAAAACATTTTCTCTTGATTATGGAGAGAAAAAGGCATAAAAAGCAACATGTTTGAACATTGAGGACTGAAGCAGGCAAAGCATCAATTAAAAACTGATTTGAAGCATTGGGATACAAACTATAAAATGCTGCATCATCGCTCCGACTCCTCCACCCAAACTACTCATTTAGTTATTGGATGACATTTATTAAAAGTAAACTACAGGGTTCCTTCGTGCCAAGGAGCTGAACCCACAGAGCTTCTCTTCGCCCGTTCACAGAGCACCACGTTTAGAAAAATGAAATGTATTAAGCAGCGGAGAGATGACTGTTTCTAATAAAACCTCTCTCTTTTGGCTCAGGGTGTTTAAACCCACGCGGGTTAGGATCAGGGCTACGCATGCTTGTTTGAAAGGCTCATTTGACTCCAGACGTTGGCTTGAAAGGGTTTTACGTGACAAACAGTCCGTTGGGAAGATACCTTTCTGTCCCGTCTGTGAAACCACTAAACCCCGAACACACCACATGTGACCTACATTCACCGACCTCCATCACTTCCAACGGCAAGAAGCAGGAAAAAGAGAAGGGCTGTGGATTATTCAGTCGTTTGCCAAATACAAGAAGGTTTGCCATTTAAATGGTTGAGGACTCAGATTCACTCGCCAAGTCAACTTCATGCTTGAGTCATAAATATGAATCAAAATAACAAAAGAAGATGAAACGCCGTCATGAACAGGAAGACGTATACAGGTTTTCCCGTAAAGTAGGAGTTGTCATATTATTGGCTGATGTAACCATGCTTCATATTTTCCAGGAAGAAAAAGATATTAGATTTTGAGATAAAAATGAAAAGAAATGTATTTTTTCGGCATATATTGTTTTTAAATAAGTGCAGAATATGAGCAGGGATTTGATCTAAACGGGAGGAAGCTGATTTGTTCACAGATTTAGTGTCTTTGTGTTTATGAGTAACAACTGTAGCTTTAAACACAAAGCTGATTTTCTGCACGCAAGTTCTTTTTTAACTGGACACAAATGAGATATAAAAAGGTGAAAATGACTTGTGCTGTAGATAAAAGTATCTGCAATAAAGCAGCAAAAGCATCGGTGCACCGATTCTGGGTGAAATAACACTTTAAACAGATTTACTCCCACCTGTTTGAAATAGCAGCTCATCTAATTTAAAAACCGACCCCTTCCTTCACACACGATTACTCACAGCGTAAATCTCGATAACGTCTATGACGTTTGCGAGGTTAGTGTTGCCTCGGATGTTGGAATCATCACAAATGGGATAAATGTGCTTTACTGGACGCCGTTAAACCGGCTTTTATCCTCGTCTTATTAAGGCAACGTTTGAGCGTCTGGACGGCATCGGACCACAGTGGAAACATTCATCGGGGCCACAGAGTCGCATTCATGTGTTGACTGTGTTGCAGATTTGTGACAAACCTGATCCTGTAAACATGAACACAACAGAGTCGCAGCGGAGTGAATAATCCTGTGTGTGACTTCTAATTCTCTGTATAATAAATGAGTGGAGATGAATGTGAGCACACAGCGACATGGTGGCTCTTAACAAAGCTGTGAATAATTCACCCTTTAACTTCCTGTTGTCCCTCTGCATGTGTTCTCTCACTGTGACCCTTTATGGCGATACATAAAGGCCTATTTTGTTGACTTCTGGAAAAAAAAGAGTCTGGTTTGTGAGCAGAATCCTGCAGAACACAAGGTTCCATCCTGACTATATATAAACCGGGACCACATCCGTGTGCTGTCCACCTCCGAGTTAACTCGCCGGCGCCCACATGTGTGATAGAAATACCTACGAGGTCGGTTTGTTGATGCCAAGAGGACCAGAACCACCAGAACCCTCTGACCTCTCGGCATGTGTTTGTTATCGCAGTAGTAAGAAGAGTAATGGGAGTCCTGTGTGATTGTGGAAACAGCTGGTGCCCGAATGGTACCCACCACAGGAACTCCATCAGCTTCACGTCACACACTCGTCCACATAACGTGTCAGTCATCTGCTGGTCCTGGTGTGAAGTGTGGACCAGGACTAATGGTCCCGGAGGGGGTTGAACCCCCCCAGATGTGCAAGCCGATGTTTATCATAGCTGTCAAACAAACAGTTCACTACTCCATGATTGTTGGAGCTACTCAAACTAAATCCTGTTGTTTTGTGTTCGGAACTCAGAATTCATGTGAGGACAATATTGAACCTTTGAGTTTCACTTTGTTTCCCCTGAAGTTAGATTTAAATGGGCTTCTTTATAACAACCTGCAGGACAAACTGAGGGTATAAAGTTTGAAAGATGTGGGTATTTACCAGGCAGGAAGGGTCTAATACTAGGATACTATCAGTTGCATTATGGGAAATGTAGGATCCAGCTGTTTTATTTCACAAAAGGGAATGATAGTCTGAATATCTCAGAATTAGATTCTGGTTAATCAGAATCTCAGACCTAACGTTATTCTGAAATATTTATTTAACAATTTAAGTTCATAGCAAAGGGATTTACTGACATTAATGTCATCATATGTAAAATAAATGATAACACTCGTGTGCATATGTGGAAAATACAGACGTTTGATCAAATGTGATGGTCTGAGCAGAGAAGTAGGGTTGTAAATAGAAAATCCATCTAAAAATAAACATCCCGATGTGACATCCGACTTGCTGCGATGCTGCTTTCACTTCCGTCACGGTAGACGTCTTTATTAATATCTGTAAACCACAATGGAGCGCCGCTTCCTCAGATGAAAATAGCTCTCCACATCCTTGACCGTGAAAGGTTCAGAGCCAGACGTGAGCCAGCTGTCCACTCTAAACCGTTCAAACTTTACCTTCCTCAACACAACTATCACTTGTTCCACATTCTGCTGAGTCTCCCTGGACTCGGTCTGCTCTCGTTCTGGGGAGGGAAAAGTCCACGTCAAGGCCAAAGTCAACAGCTCGGTGGGGAGTAGCGTGTCTGCCCAGACTTGGCCGAGGACACAAGTCATCGCCTGGAGGAACACTTCCATGGAAACTGTGGTGTTGATTTAACACCGACAGTAGGTACAACGAGCATGGACCTGAAGAATGGGGTTGTCTTTGGATCGATGCATGAAACTGTGATACGCTCTTAGATGAGTCACATCAACGCCTCTCCAACTGAAGGTTTCTGCATTCGCTGGTCTAAAGGTTTGGTGTGGAATTTCAAGTCTTTCAGGAGTAAATAAAAGATCACCTGGATTATAATCTGGAAAACCTGACAAACACATGCACACACACCTGAAAGACCCGCGAGCCGAGTGCAGAATTAAGGACCGCTTTTTTTCATTATCATTGCAAATCTCACATTTTTTGCGAGGATGGAAAACTCGGTTTAGATTGACGTGAAGGAAAAAAGATCCCAAAGCTCCTAAAATCTGTTTCTGGCCTTGTGAAAGTGGAGGGATTTCTATCTGGTAGCAGTGGGTTTGTCATCCATTCCGCTGTGTGAACGTCTCGTTGGCAGTGGTGGCATCGAAACCTCACAGTCTCTCTGTTTCTTCTCCAACATCATCGACAGTCGAAGCCGCAACTTAGCGCTGTTTTGTCTCCCGACCTGCTCCTCACCGCGATATTCCCCCGCCAAATCAAAAGCAGGACGGTGCTTCGGCTCTGTTGACACATTTTTCTGCCTCCTCAGTCAAATTGATGACATCATCCAGTCACGGTAAGAGAAGGCGGCTTTACTTGGGGCTCCTGTTTAAGCCTATGAGCATCGCCCCATTTGCTTTATATTCATATTCAAAGAGAGCTAGCAGTTCCAGTTGTTGCCCATCCTCCCTCTCCTTCAGGTCCAGTCATATTTCATAAGATCTGAATTACAGTCTCACTATTTTATGACGCTGGCCGTGCACGATCCCTGCAGACGAACCGGCCGTCTGTGTAAACGCTTGTGCCGTCTTACAATAATCAAAACAGCATTTTCTCATTGGCTTCTGTTGTGGTTTCACAAATAGCTGTTAAGCGTCCACCCTCATGAGCAGTGATGTCATTCTGGGACAAACTGGTCTACGACTACTGGTCTCTACTACCCAGAGGTTCCCCTCCTTTTTTGGCTTTTCTTTGTAATCGGATCAGTTTCAAATGACAGGCAGGCGTCTTAACTGTCTACGATCACGGCTACTTAAGATTCCTTCAGCACACCACGTTGAGCTGATATTCGTTTGAACTCTCCACGTCTAAGATTCTTGAGTCTAATTTGGATAACGAGCAACCCGACGTCGGGTCACCAAGGTCGGGAAACGAGGTCCTAATAATTGGCTTCCAATGAATGCAATACGTCGTCATTATCTGCAAAAAATATACGTAGAATTAACTATTTTGGGTTCCCCTAAATAAAGTGATACACAGTTTTAATCCCAACTGAAATACCAGACCTTTGTTGTTGCCCCTCAACAGGAAGCTATAGGGTTAGTTTTCAATGGCATAGTTCCTTCAAAATAAACTTCCCTCTTCACAGGAAGTCAGGTTTCCTGAAAATGTAGTTTCTCCTCGACAGAAGTCCTGTTTGTTTGACCCATGCATTACCCAAACACCGGCCCTGAGTGGACTGTTAGTCTGTATACTACGTCACATGCTCTTACCGTCCAATGAGAGCATGGAGGGGTTTGCATGGGACTTAGTTGTGTTAGATTCAGCTGATGAATCTGAGTTTTGGCTAAAACACTGTTGGTTTCTCCCCTGGTTTAGTGAATGTGTGTGGAGCATACTGAGCATGTGTACTGTATGGACAGTGGGAATGTTGGTTTGTTTAAGATATTTCATATTTTTTTCTGATATTGGAATCCATTATCACTGACATGAATCCAAGCCGACGATGCCCTTCGTTCTCTTTGAGGGAACAATCTGTTTAAAGCCACCTTTGGATGTGGACTCTGCTTGGTCTTTAACGACTTATCTGAAACTCGACCACTAAGTCCAGCCCTTACCTCTGAGCTCGGTGGCGGCGCTGCAGTTGGACGAGGCCTTCCAGCGGTCCTGCTGCTTTTTAAACTCCTGGACCCGGCACATGTACAGACCCCGGTCCCCCTCGGACACGTTCAGGATCACCAGGTCGAATATCTTCCCCTGCTTCACCACGGTCAGCTTGATTTTAGGCCACGAGAAACTCTTGGTGTAGTTGCCGTAGAAACGGGCCTTCCTCATGTTGACGCGGGCGATGAGCAGCTCGTCCTCGGGCCGGTCCGTGCCCTCGGGCAGGAAGGTCCACTTCACCACCGGCAGCGCGGTGTTGCGGCGGCGCTGGGACACCACGCAGGACAGGGTGATGTTCTGACCCTCCTGGGCCACCGTGAAGGGCGACGGGGTGATGGTGACGTTGATGGCCAAACACAGATCTGTCAAACACATATACATAGAGTTATTTGGAGCGCCAGCTGGAGCAGGACGTCGTATCAAGATGCCGGGGTTTGTTTGTCTCTATTTCTCATATCTGATAATAACAAGAGGATGCCTAAACACACGTGAGCCTCATCTCTGGTTTCGACTTCTTTTTGGTTCCAGAAACATTTGGATTTTGAGCTGAGGCATCTCATAAAACACATCCAGTTGTTTCCTGTCTCTCCAAACCAAATATGGTCAGCTGCACTGCAAAAAACATCAAATTTTCTTTCCAGACATATTCAGTTCAATTATTAGAGAAATGTCCTCCCGTGATTTTGGCTAACTACATCTATAACACTGCTTTCCTGTTGATTTCCCAAACGTGTTTTTTGGCGACCAGAAGAAGAGGAAAAGCTGTTTTCCCATTGTTCACTGGTTTATTGGACTGGTCTCTGCTTCCTCCCCCTTCCCTCCAGCCCCCAAGTTTAGATCTCCCAGCTGTTTAATGTCACTTACAAATCTGAAAGTTTTATCATCATCTCAATCTAATCTATCCAAAAAGTTCATCTCTAATCTGTCAACGGACATAAAGAAACACCAAAATACTGAAAAGCGGCTTCTTTTCTGAGGTTCATAGTGGGTTTGAGGATGTTTCATAGCAATATTGAAATCAAAACTTGACATTATTCTCATCATGTCTGCTGTTCTACTCCTTCCAGGGATGAGAATGACGGGGAATCCTCAAAGTCTTCAGAATAAAGCAAATATCGATCATCCTGTCATGGGATTCACTATATATTCACTTCAATTTGTTTATGCAGGAAATGTTTGTCCTCAAATCTTCCTTGAATGGAAAGAAACGCTCTAATATTTGGGTTAAAGGTGGGATTCATGCCTAATAAAACCTACACCGTGAAGTTTTGCTCCAGAAATAAAAGCGTACGTCATCTTGAGTTCATCTCCAACGTTGTTGCTCAACGTCTCCTTGTTTCTGCCGACTGACGAGGAACAAACTGCATGACAATATATCACAATGGTTTGGCAATCCCTGACGCACAGATAGTTTACTGTCACACAGCTCAGAGGTCTCAAACAGACTAGAAAACCAATTAAAGACTTTAATTCTTTACAGTTTTGTCTTTTAGTTTTGATTGACAGATAAAACGAGGAAAATAGAGCCGAGTGGGTCAAAGTGTCGACTTTGAACTCTGAACTGTTCTTTAAAGAATCCTGATTCGACAGAAGATCTCTGAAATCACCATAAATGAATGTAGATGTGAGACTTTGTTTTTACTTCACTTTGGGACTTTCATGCAACCTTTTACAAACTTTTTCTCTTTCTTGACACTTTTTTTTACTTCAAACAGAAACTGCACAGCGATTCAAGAAGTTTCAGTTATCGAACACAAGCCTGTTTTTTTATTTTCCATCTCCTCACCCATCACCCCAACATCCTCCCAGATGTTTTCTGCAAAAGCTTTATCTGGAAAACAGTTGGGAGACGCTTCGTCTCCACCACATCCTCAACTTTGGTACGAAGCAAAAATAAACGGTTCCTACCTCCAAGCAGAGTGAGGATAGCGAAGACCACAGAGGAGATCTTCATTTTCCACGGCTGCAGCCTCCATAGACTCCCAGTTAAATGCCTCTGAAGAAAAAGAAGCCCCAGGTTTCCTCCTCCTCCTCCTCCTCCTCCTCCTCCTCCTCCTTTTCTTCTTCGTCTTGTTTTTTCCAAGCTAGTGTAATATGAAACATTGGACGATCTGTTTCTACTCAGACCCTCCCTCTGCTCCTCCCCCCTCCTGTCACACACACACACACACACACACACACACACACACACACACAGTGAAAACACATTTGGCAGTCTCACGTGCACACACACACAAACATGCGTGCACAGAAACAAACAGGTGAGCATGTGCACACACACTTCTTCTGCTTCTAAAGAATGAGTGGGAAGTGCAATTTCCTGCAGGGGGAGGGGGGAGGAGGGGGAGGAGGGGGAGAGGAGGGGGAGGGGGGGGGGAGGAGGGGAGGAAAGGGGGGGCTGTTGTTGAGATTGACGCCGAGAAAATCACACTTCCAGCTGTGGCGGACGGCAGCGCAGACCAAACGTCAGGGCTTTGATTTGAGAACACACACATGCTGACACTGGTGTGTGTGTGTGTGTGTGTGTGTGTGTGTGTGTGTGTGGGTGGCCATATTTTGAGGCCAGTGGAAATGATGGGGAAGGACGTCGCATGAAGACTAATTATGCATTGAAAGTCTCCTCCAGAGTCAAACTGCTCATCCTGCGTTGTGGCCCCTCAAACCTCATCACGTCTCTCCGAGCATCCACATCCAGCTCGTCTGTAACGGGATCCCACAGGGAACCTTCAGGGCCGCCGTCTGTCAGCTCGGGCTTGTTTGGGACACTTTGCTGGCTTGTGTGGAGGATCGGGAGCACGTTAGGATCCAGATGATCAAGGGGACCGCCTGCAGGGGCCTCGTAAGTTTGTCTGGTCTGGCTGTCCCCTTCACAAAGTAGTCCCCTTTACAAAAGCCAGAGAACCTTCAGCACAGAACACAGTGTCGGACTTCTGGCTGCATTTTCCAGCTTAGTATCAGTCCTGCAGACGGATCTTTCCTTCACGTTCTACCTGGGAATAAGAAGTAAAACTGTGCAGCACTCCTATCTGTGTGAACTGGACGTTACTGGACGGCGATGCATGGATGAGAACATCTGGTAGATATTATTCTGTGTTTGCATATTAGGTTACCAGGATATTAGAGACGGGTCTTTTTATTGGTTCTCCGGTATCCGTCTGTGGGCTGGAGGAGGCCTTAGACTTGGCAGCCAATCAGCCTGCTGATCAGGATGATATAGATCACATGGTCCAGTCTGGAACGGAGCCAGAACACTGGGACGAAATCTAACCTGAGAGGAAAGGTATTATATATATATATATATATATATATATATATATATATATATTATATATATATATATATATATATATATATATATATAAAAAATCCTCCTCACCCCTGGTGGGGTGGTATCTGTGTCATCCTCAACCTCGGGTCCTCTACCTTTCTACTTTTTAAACCATAACCTTTTTACATAAATTAAGTATTGGGATGGTAAAAAAACACATTGCAAAGAAAGAAACTTAATTTAAAGCTGATTTGAATGTTTTTTTAGTAACTCTGTTATTGTATGCTACTGTATTATCCATGAAACGCTGACAGAGCTAACGAGCTATTTATTTGAATAAAGACAGACCTGTGGGAAGGTTGCTACATAGAGAAATGAAAGCTGTGATGAAGGGAGAACGGGTTTATACGTCCATAAAGGAGGTGAGGATGTTGCTTTATGGAGGGAAACTGCAAACACGATATTATTCTCCAGATGTCATTAAATCAGTGTTTATATTCAAGTCATCAAAGTACAGCGTTCTGTTTACGAGGTTTCTCTGGAGTTCAGATGTGAAGCTTCTCTTCCTCTCAGGTCTGTTTTTCCACAGGTGAATATCGCCCCCTTGTGGAAGATGTATGACATGTTGGTGAGTTTGTGTTCAGTTATTAGTCCAGTCTGAACAAAGGATGACACAAAACACAAATACACACATGAGACCTTCTTTATGTTTCAAAAAACACAAATAAGCCAAATACGAATGCATTATTACAGATGATTATTATTAAATCCATAAAGATGCATGTTAGGGACAACAGGTTGGCCTTTCACCCAGATGCCACTTTTACAGGCTTCACATCATCCTGCAAATCACTCTGCTGACCTTTAACCCCGCTGGTCATTGGATGCCGCTGCCCCGGGTCACTTTTGGCTGTGGTGGAGAGCAAATAAAGGTTTTATGAGAACGTGTACATTCTGATACCAATGTTTTCTTCAACTGACAAAAGACAAGAAAGTTTGTGAATAATAAAGTTTTTTGTGTGGATGGTTGATAGATAACCACAGATATTATGGAAATAAATTAGGTTCATAGTTATTATGTCAGAACAATATCTTATTTCTGAAGGTCTCTTCATGTTTAATAATAATAATAATAATATTCCATACAAAGCACAGTGACATATTTGATTCAGCCATCTATCTTTATTTATTTAAAAATGAAAATTTAGGAGAATCTAAAAATGAAAATATAAGAGAAGGAGATATTTTGTGTCTTGAGTCGGCATCACCTGTGCTGTTGTCACGGCGATGGTTCCAGCTGCTGCACACCTTGAAAATAATGTATCCGGCAGCTAAGAGCAGGCCGAGCCCTCCTCCGATCAAAACATACTTCAGTTCTGGAAGGAAAACAATCATCACATGACCGTCACACACGACATGTAACGCAATCCTTCACAGCGAGCTGGACATCACTTCTGGGAACGCAGAGTCATGTTCAGAGTGTGTGTGTGTGTGTGTGTGTGTGTGTGATTTCACAACTTGTTGACTCCGTGGAAGATAAAAAGTTCCAGTCATGGTGTTGTGCTTCTTTTCCGATAATCCGATTGCGTTACAAGTGTTTGCAACTTGAATCCTGAACATCGAGGAATCGTGGCGGGTCACTGGGGGTCAGAGTTCAACGTCCTCAACAAACACCAACGTTGGTGTATTCTCTGTACACACGAGATATAGATGTAGTGGACTTAAAGTATCGCTGTCTGAATGTCTGTAATGCTACGGTGTATTATACCAGCATTTATGCTAGCTAACGTCCATGAATGTACGTATTTATTTATGTTTGTAATGAATCATCAACGTGTGACATCACCTCGTTAAGGTCCTTAGGGTGATGATGTTGATGCTTATTGATGCTTTTATTCATATGAGGCCATGTTGTCATCTTATGGGTGTTTATTGATCGGGACGGTTGGGCTAAGATGCTAGCGGTAGCTTTCACTTGTTGTCATAGCAACGGCAAACATCCGGTGTTACACATCCTTGTTGATGACTTTGAGATGGTGATGTGTGCAAACACTGTCAGAATGCATCAACTTCTTCATACATTTAACATTCTGACGACATAATGACCCACGTTCAACATTCATGTTTCCGGCTGGAAGGATCCTTTAAAGTAGTTCAATGTCTTTCAGGCTGACTGATTTTTCAAGGTTTGGCTCTAAAAACTTTACACAAAATGGAATAAAAACACAAAGTATTTATGAGACTTAAATATCGTTGAATGTGTGAAACCCCCTCTAACGTGTCGTGTGTTGAGTGAAACCTGACCCACCTGGTGGTGGCGCTGCAGACTCGGCTCCATCTGCCCTCACACTTATCAGCAGAAAATCTGAAACACACATTTGTTTTCACCGAATTCATTTCAGGTCATGAAAACATGCCGACGGACGGGAGAGGAAGGAGGGAAACCCACAACGCTCTGTATCGCTTTCATACATCTGAACCTTTCTGCAGATGATCTTCAATCGTTGCTGAGACACTTTCAGCGTAATCAGCTGATATGATTGCAAATCAAATATGTAAGTAGTCGGTCCAAACACAGGACTTTCACCCAGGACACCGCGGGAAACAAAAACAGTACAAGAAACTCATTGTTTTAACGTTTTTTTCATGTTTTTTTCCCACCACTGAAGATATGAGCCTGTCACGAGCATAGAATGGTTAGAGAGGTTGACCTCTGACCTCTGGCTCCTCCCTCAAATAACACACAGTGTGGTAAATATCACACGTGTGCTGTTAAAGTCTTTAAACCGGACTTCATTGTTTTAAATTCTCTTTCTTGTAAGTTATTAAATAACAATATTGGACTGTAATATAATATACATACAATATGATACACACACACGTATACACAAATACACACAGGCTTCTGAAAACACACACAAACACACAAACATGCACAAGGTCACTCGGCTGTTTGGAGGTCGTCAGGTGTGACTGTTATTGAGAGTGCAGCCGGGTGTCGCTGAAACAGAGCAGCGGTGGCTAGCTTACATTTTACCCCCCCCCCCCCCCCCCTCATGTTGCCCCAGCAGCTCTGGGACCGGAGATCTTAAATGAGATTTTATGTAAATACATAGAAAAAAAGCTAAAGAATAGACAGTAATATCTGTCTGTCAGCATGTTTTCTTACAGACGTATAAATCTGTATTCCAGTGTTCAACACCTTACTGAAGGTCGTGACTAGAAATCAACGCGGTTGGCTGCTGCAGGGATTGAACCTGTGACAGTCACGGGGCTCACTTCATGTTAATTTCATTTTAACGTGCTCTGAGTGTCGGCGAGATATAAAGTTTCCATTGACCCGACCGAGACCTCTTACATAACGGGTCGCCTCCAGCCAGCGGAGCGTCTGAGAGCTACAATAACACAGGGTTCACTACAAATAAGGGTTCATTTACAGGACTGGGCTTTGGCATTCAAACACAAATTTAATTTGTGAATTTCAATAAGAATTCAAGAACAGAACATATATTTTACCCCCAGATAACTACAGCATTGAACCCACATAACACCCAAAAATATGTATGAATTTCACTCTGGTTTCAGCTCCTTGGTGAACCATTGATGACCGTGACCGACCTCTAATGGTCTTTAGCATCATCACTGTAAAAACACACGCAGACGTCCGTACTCACCGGGGACGAGGACGGCCTGGAGGACCCAAGAGGACGGCCTGGAGGACGGCTGACAAACACCCACTCCTCTGAAACGCTCTCATCCTGGCGTCTCTGAACGCTTCGCCGAGTCTCTTCTCGAGCTCAAAGACGAGACGGGCGGTTTCCTGAGCTTGTGGTTTTCAAAGATTTGCTGATGAAAAGATTATGTGTCTATCTGACGGTGTTGAAGCTATAAGCTGCTGCAACACGAGGCCCTGATGTTCAACTGGGTTTGAGCATTTACTAGTAATAAATACAACATTCTAACAGCATGGAAGACATATTTGAATTCATGCCCTTTCAGCGTTTGCATGATAACTTGTTGACAGATTTCTAGATGGTTACTGGTGGTGAGGAAGAATTCATGGGTCGGATGTTGCTGAGTCAGCAGATTCCTAATGCTAATAAAACATTACAGGTCAAGGGCTCCAACCAGACCGGGTCCATCTCATAGTGGGTCTGTTTAACGGCTGGACTTCTACATTTGCAGGGTGTTAACGCTCTGCTTTGATTGGTCTAGCCGTGTGCCGTATCAGACCTCGGGGGTATCAGACATCGCTGTGCTGTCATCACTCCCCTCACACAGGGCAAATAGGGCTGGCTGTGTGATGGGAGGATGATGTCATGTAGGTCTGCAGGCTGCCTGATCACACAAATACCAGATAAATACTAAAACACATTCACACTCTCATCATCGTTATAGGATCGTTTCAGGAGGGGCTGTGTGGTTTCAGACCCCACAACACATGTGGGTGTCAGTCACAACGGCAGGAACAAAGACCCGGGTCTGACCCCGGTGACCTGTCTGTTGTCCACCTCACCCTGTCTGTCTGCGCTCTACTTTTAGAGCGGTTGTCTATGTGAAGTGTGTGTGTGAAATATGCTCTACGTTGTTTATTTCTATGCTTTTGTGTTGACATAGATATTATTATTAGTATGCACCCCGAATAAAAAAGATTGAACAGGTGAAGGAAAATGTAGAAAAGTAATAATCCAAACAGAATATAGCAACACAGCTTCATTCTAAAGCCTCAAAATGTCAAATTATTCTTACAATGATTTACTGGATTTCAAATAAGTAGTATTTGGTCATTTCTTACATCATTCCTGATGAAAGTACACACTTTTAGAGCCGTTTCATGTTTACTTTTACAGTTTATATCATTATTAAAGGAGTACTTCACCGTCTGCATGAAGCTTTGTGTGTTAGAAACCCGGAGATCACCGTGTTTCGAGTCTGAAAAAGAGCCCCTAATGACGTAAATATCCTCATTTTGCAGGTACTTTTTGGTAAGTTCGCCGCAGTTTTGTTTCAACTACATATATGACCCACTTTCAATACACGTTTCATGTTTCCACCGGGGAGGGATGCTTTCAAAGTTTGATTTTTGGGTTCCACTTCGGCTCTTATTCCAGCAGGGATTAGTTTGAGCCTCGGATATATAACTGGGTAGAAGTCTGGCAACAGCTCTCGGTCTCATTTTCTGTCGGGACGGTTGGAGGCAAAAAGAGAAAGGTGAGAAAAGGGCTAGAAGAGGGGGGGTTCAGGCCCATGTGAGGCCTTATTCTGGGCAAGACATGAGTGCAGACAGTAAAAGGGAAATGCCCACACATACAGTATCTCTGCACCAACATGATACCCACACTGCTCAGCAGGTCAGGCTATCTCCACAAAACAATGTTTTTTTAAATGCATGCACCACATCATCTGCAAGTGCAATACAAACAAATATATATAATTTAATTACATATCAAGGGAGATCAGTAATACGTGACTTTTTAATGCACTTTGACATGCATTTAATCGTGCAAATGTACAGTATTCATGGCTTGAACATTACTGTGAAGACCGTTACTTCTTGCAGGAATCAGCATGTGTTACAGTCTAATACATGTGCAAGGGTAGCGTTTGGCTGTAAGTGTGGACGGAGCTGTCGGCAGAGAGGCCGGCTCTTACCTTCTGAAATACGACGTGACAGAAATAGACGGCCTTAAATATGGCACCTTGATGGAGGATCCACACCCTGGATGCTCGGGTTGTTCAACACGGAGGGTTCAACAGAAATGTGGATTTCATGCTTTCAACCCTATTTTTATTTTTTTGCCTGCATGCACATTGCTTTCTCGTATCGTGGCGTACAAAAGACAATCCCCTTTCTCCATGTAGGGAATGCACAGGGTCAAGTTTCACACGCGACCTCATCCACTGACTTCCTCCTTTGCAGGCCGACAAAGCAACAAGGTGCCCCTCGCTCCATTTCAGCCTCTTTCCCACAGCAACAACAGCTGCATCGCTCCTAAAACCAGACTCCCAGTCACACTTTCATATCCACAACACAGCCTTGTAAACACAGCTCAACAACAGGAAGTAGCCCAGCGCTTCCACACAGTCACGTCACGGCCAACCTCCTGGTGGCTGTCAGTCGTGTGATGCAATGGGCTAAATCAGCCTATTTCCCTGGGTGACAGAGGCAAACTGAGTCACAAGCTATATGTTAGCCAATGGTGGGATTACCCCGCCCGTCTGCATTGTCCCCACTAAGACTCAAAGAGTCGGTGCCTCATCTTCATTGACACGGAGGTCCTATCATCTCTTCAAAGGTGCCTACCAGTAAAGAGAGGAGCCTATCAGTCCTCACCGCTTGGTTACAAAAATAACCAATGACAGTGTCCATTTCACCCCGCTGGCCTTCCCTTCCCTTCCCTTCCCTTCCCTGCAATGCCACTCGACACCCGCCGGTTATTCCAATGCGAGCGAGCTGCCCCCCTGTGTTGCTGCTCAAGTTAGGCCACGCCAACCTGTGCGTCTATTTTGGTATATTGTCAGCTCGCTGTCAGGACCCCCGGCCACAACCAGTACATCTGAACATGGATCTGAGATGGATCCGAGGGTTTGAGTCACTCGGGTGAGTTTTTTCTTTCTTCAACTTCAAGAAAAAAGGTTTGTTTACTTTTCGATGACAACCGATAACTGGGATTTACCCTCGACAGGTGATTCTTCACTGAGGAGTTGTGTTCCATATGGAGCTCTAGATCGGACCGTCACCAAGGTGAGGGAGCTGTATGGCTATATGGATGTTTACAGACATGGAAAATACTGAACTTAAGATATAAGAAGTTTTATATTTGGGCTAAAGTGTCCAAAATCGACAAGGGCGCCCTGACCCTCTATAAAACCATCACACATGCATCCTGTCATATAATTTACACGTCTCACAGGAAACATAAAGTTATATTCCAAATGTTGCTCCTGTATACAGTATAGTTAACTGGCAACCTCATTCCTTGGGTATAAATAAACAGGCAGATGCTGGGAAAGTACCGTAGTTGCTAACTGATCTCTAGTTATGAGAGCTGGTAGACTGTGTAGACTGCCACAGCATTCCGTCTAAAGATACAGTATCGTCACTAAGTTCTTTGAATGCATCATTTCACCTGGTTTGTTTGGCTCTAGTGGTAATAATCATCATAATCATAACAATGATTTGTCTTATTGGCTGCTGTAAACTCATCTACCTCCCTCAGACCTCCATGAATGACTCTTGACAACCGAGATTGCTTTCAAACTCTCCACTGTTAATGTACAGATACAATGAAACCCATCGTTAGATACTGATTGTCTGTGTTTATATTTGTCTCCAGCTCGTCTGCTTATAAGGAGAGTCATGGTCAGATAGTTGGAGAGTTGAGTTATATACCAGTGGCTCCCGGGTCAGGACATATAAATGGGTTAATGAGCTATTCTAAGACCTCACCCAGATAGCTAAAGTAAGCTACAGTAGAGCAGCAGCTGCTGAGGCGCTCTGTGACTCATGTGATGATTTACTTGCATTTCCTGCCCGCTGTGGTGTAAATCTCCAAGCATGGATATTGTTGTGGAGCTTTGTCTAGATATGATGTGTGAAGAAGATAGGAGTTGCATTTGAAAGGGAGCAATGTGAAGCAATTATCTTTCATTTGAAATGAAACGCAAACAATGAAGTCATCTTTTGTATTCACGTTTCTACAGTTGGACTCGGAGCTGCTCTCAGAGCCACCAACAGTATGCTTAGTGCTCACAGCTTAAGGAACCATACAGTGCTTAAAATAGCCAAGCACATGGTATGAAGTGTTTGTCTGCTGCCTGCGTTGTGACAGCATGAAAGAAGCCAGCACATGTCATGTACATAAAGGTCATCAGTTGAAACCCTTTTATGGGCTTTTGAACGGCACAAATTCTTTTCTGATAACTGCTTTCAATGCATGAGTGAGTAAACAATCGTTCTAATTTCACCATCTCCTTTTAGGAAGTTCCTGAGCTGAAAACTAAGGGACCTACAGAGCTGTAGAGGAGGCGGGATAGGTGATGCACGAGACTGAAAGGTTGCTGACATCATGAGCTGTGTGGAAAAGCGACACATGAGCCACCGGGTGGGGAGCATGCTCCACCATCGCTTCCCCAACGGCTTCACCGACTTGTTCATGGACGAGACGGATCGTGAGGTCAGCACTCTCACCGACCGGGCCTTCCGAAGCCTCTGCGTGGGCGACGACGCTGTTTACAACGACGAGTTCTCCTACGGATATTCACCTTTCAGCTGTCACAAGCCTTTGGTAGGGGACCCTCTCAAAAAGACTCATCACAAGGAATCTAAAAAGAAAGGGCAAAACAAAACTGACCAAAAGTGTGCCCAGCCATGGAAACAGCAGCAGCAAAAGAATATAACCCACATGTCGTCTTTCCTCAAGGCATTAAGTGCTACAGAGGAAAGCTGTGAGGGGATGTTGATCAAAAATGGAGATATGACAGCCTCCAACGGGGAATCGTGGGATAAATCTGCACTTCGCAGCATCCAAAGAGAGCTATCGGAATTCTCCTCGGATTATCAGACCAACCTCACAGATGGAAATTACAAGAATCATCATCGGCATACGTCTGGTGATGGTTCATCAAACAAAACTGCCAAAGATGCTGCCATTCCCTCTGGGAAGGGAAAACATGGGAAATCCAGTATCAAACTAAGGAAACTTAACATCAAAAACTTTTTCCTCCACAGTGAGTTAAGCCCTTTCCAAACATGGAGAGACTTTAATCAGTACGCCTTTGGCCAAGAGGACGCATCTATTCTCCGCACAGATAATATCCCTAAATGGTACGACTTGCCTTTTTACAAGGAGCTGACCGAGGCTCACAGAAAAGAGACTTTGCATCTAGAGGAAGTGCAATCACACCAGAAAGCAGCAGTTGAACCCCCTCCTCCCACCGCTCAGAAACCCATCCCTCCCCCTCCCCCGCCAAAGCCCCTGCCAAAACCCTCAGCTACTCCAGCTGAGAAGAGGTGCTCATCAGACATAGGGAATGGGGATGCTGCCCCCTGGAGGCGCAACAGGTCCAGGACACAAAGCGTGATTCCACTCAATCAACCTGGGATACCAACTCAGGAAAACATTTCAAAAACAGTGGATGAAAGTCTTTGGTCGGTGAAAAAGGAGGCTAAGTCTGTGGAGGTGAAAGCCGTTGAGGAAGTCAGCTCTTTGGCGTCGACGCCGTTCAGCATCTGCCAGCTGATGACTCCCGTCATTCCCTCCAGACAACCAACAGAAACATCAGAAATCCTCCAAAATGTCCTCTCGCCCTCCTCCCTCGACCTCCTACTAAGACCACTCTCTGAAGCCAAACTGACCCCTGAACCCCCAATCAAGCGGGACAGCTACAAATCACTCGCCTCCAGCATCCTCTTCAACCTCAAAGACAACAGGAAAAGGGTGAAAAGCCGTTACAGCCCTCCTAAATTCAAAACATTGGAAGTACCTCAGGTTGACACCCAATCTCCACAATCAGATCAGCTGAATTATCCCAATGCTAGCTCTGAGGGCTATGCATCTGGCTTAAGCACTCCGGCCATTTTAAAAGATGGCCAGACAGTTTGCAGTCCGGTTTTAGAATCTGACAGCACCCCAACTGTTGGTCAGCCTACGCATGATAGACCTCTTTCAGATGATTATTTATTATCAAATCTACTGCAAAGCAAAAGGGAGGCAGTCGGTAGTCTTGGTGAGGAGAATCCCATCTCGCCCTTTGTAAACTCAAAAAGGACAAAGAATCTCAAGGCTAAAAAGCAAAACTATCCATCACTGAATTTATACAAGAAAGCCAATCCTGTAGACGGTGATATGAAATATCTTGTAGTCCCCCTGAATACAGGCACTCCTCTACACAATGACCAACCGGCTGAGGTAAATGAACTTTCACCACTCACGTTAAACAAAGACCTCTCTCCAAAAACACTGGCAACAAGCACAGGGCTTTCACCAAACACTTTAAATGTCAACCAAGATCATTCGCCTCTAATTTCTCCACATGCACCCGTAAAAGAGGGGTTTTCACCAAACGTATCAGCAGGGAGAAGAGCACCAAACCAAGACAAAGCCAACAGACTCCGTAGTGAAAAAGATGTCAAAGATACCAGCGGCCAACCCATGAGTACAATGGATGTGATCAGAGCAGCAAAGGAAGCAATTAATGCAGCAAAACATAAAGCTCTATCTGCAGCTCAATCAAATAGCATTAATAAGCCCATTTTAGACACAGAAGTAGTGAGGGAGAAAGAGATAGATGAGAAGGTTGCTGAGTCAAAAGAAATGTTAGAAAACACCAACGTTTTACCAAGTAGGAATGAAGTGAAACTGGTTGGTAAAAAGGGTCATGTCAAGAAAGAGCCCCCGCCAGTTCCAAAGAGGAATTTTGGTAAATCTGATATTCAACTCTCTCTTGACAAACAGCAAACACATTATGTCGACAAGCTCACTAATGGTGATTCTGAGGAGGCAAAATTAGATTTACCACCAAAGGAAAATAGATTTGTCCAAAAACAGGACAAACTCAAGCATGTTTTCTCAGCCAGACAGAATAATTACATCAAATACCAGAGATATGCAGAGACGGAGGACGAACAAGCAGAGAAGTTAGAGGAAGGTGATCTGAATGTGAACACAAGAATGGAGGCGGATGAGGAGATGACGCCACTCAGAGAAACTAGAGATAGTGAGCATCTCGTTAGTGATTTGCAAGCTTTGAAAGAGCTGGAGAGAGCAAGGCTTGGCGATCGTGTTCTGGAGAATGCGATGGATAAATTAAGTTTCATTAACATAGATGTGGAGGCGAGGGCGCAGAATGATTTGATCTCAAAGGAGCTAAGGAATATTAAGAAGGGCATGCTGTCGATGAGAGGGAACACGCTGGCAAAGAGGGATCTATTTACGCAGAAAGAGAAGGGTAAGAACAAGCCGGAGACTTTCAGTAACGCCATAGTGAACAAAGCACTTATAAATGACAATTATGACAATGCAAAGATGGCACTTGAAGAGATCATCACAGACAGGCAGAAGAGAAAAAATGCATTCACAGAAGAGGATGTAAACCCAACATTTGATGAGGATACTAGTTATGTAACAAGAGTAGAGCAACATAAAAAAGCCATGAAAGATTCTATGACAGAGGTGAAGGAGAAACACGATGGCAGCACTCAGAAAGAGAACGATTTAAAAGAGAGGTTAGGTGATCTTAGAGACCACAATCACATGAGACAGATCCTGTCGCAAACTGAACCTAGACTTGGCGAGACTCACAGATCAGGTGGGAGGTTAGCGCTACCTGGCATGGACAAAATTGATGATGCGAGCTATGAATCAGAAAAGGTGGATTACAGATACACAGCGAGACAGATGTCTGACGAGAGTGGAGAGAATCTGACGAACAAAAATGAAGGCAAGAAGGAGGACGCTCCTCCTGTACCTCCGAGGAGCAAAAAGGGAGGGAGTAGAAGAGATGGAAGTGTTACTAAGGAGACAGATGTTCTGATAGATAAAGTGGAAGAGGATACCTTAAATACAGATGTAAAACATGAAACTAGCGAGGGCCGTGTACAGCAGGAAGTAGATGACCTGTCCACAAGTGAGGCCGCTGAAGGGGAAACCAGTTCTGTTAAAGAAAGTTGGTATCCGGTTAATAATGCAAATTCTAAACCCACCACAGTAACTGATGCAGATGAATGTGAGTCGATTTCATCTCCAGTATGCCCACAATCTGAAAATACATCGTGTTTATCACCAGAGTTTAGAGGAAGTGAAATTAAGGCAAATAACTTAGATATGAGCCCCACGAGAGAAGCCACAAACAGCAATGCCAGGGTGCAGGAATCATACAAGGTGAAGCGGAAGGCTCCTTTAAGACCAGACGACTTAAACATAACAAAGGATGATATAACTAATAATTTAGTGGGAGGAGAACCTGACAATGTAAATCAAGCTAGTGGGGAAATAAGTGAGACTGCAGAGTCCCTCTGTGAAATCCCCAGGGATATAATATCACCCTTACTGCTGGTGAATGGCATACGTGTCAATCAGAGCCCACCTGATCATGCCAGCTTGTCCTCCAAATCATCCTACTTCTCTGTGGAGAGTGCACAGCACAGAATTAATGAGACAGAGTCAAACGTTTACCAATCACTGGAGAACTTGATGGGAGAGGTGGAGGAGGTCAACGAGGAGACACAGAATATTTCACAAATCAAAAAACAGGATTCGGACAGGATGGAAGTAGATTACTATTCTTTGAGTGATCATGAAAGTGAGCCGGAGGTCGTTAAGTGTCCAATAAAATCTCCTGAAAAAGAGACAGAAGTACCATACACTGACGACATGGAAAGAGATGATGCTGCGATAGATCAAACCATCGTTTATGATGCAAACGAACAGACGCCAATGTCACCCTCCAATATCTGTTCACCAAGTTTGGGGATCCCTGCCTTATTTAAGGTCAAAGACAACACTTTCAGTAACAAGTTGAAGCTTAAGACTATACAACCGTGGTCGCCAAGAGGGAGTCTGTGTGGTTCAGAGGGGGGAGAGGAGGTACATCAAGTAAAGGAAAATCCAGAGCTCCCTCCGGCTATTGAACTTCCCACCAGAGGGAGCACACCAATCCCAGAGGAAATCTTCAAACCTAAAGATACTCTTTCAAACAGTTCACTTCCACTGCTGCCATCCCCTTCAAATCTGCAAAGTGAAAACCCAAGAAAACCGCAAGCTGGAGACTTCCTCACTGTCCCACAGGAGGCAGACAGATTGTCAGGGATCAGTCCGTCGTCTGAAGGAGTGGAAAGCTTTACAACTAGTGCAGCTGACACAGCTGATGAGACGGGAACAAATGTTGGAGTGTCCAAGGTTCCCAGTGAGCGGTCCGGGTCCACCTGCAGCGGTCATGAAAGCCAGACAGGGTTGTCTAAACCGCCGGTTGTGTTACCCAAATCAGAAAAGGCTGTTCTCAAAGCCATTAAGCTGGCAAACAGAAGGATGAAGAAGGAGGAGGCGGCGCAGAAGTCCTCCCACAAGTCGTCTCAAAGCGGCAGCAAACACCGAGAGGATAAACACAGGAGTGACAGATCTGAGCACAAAAGCAGCAGAAGTCACAAGAGCAGTGAGAGAAATCACAGAGAACAGTCTGAAGATGGTCATCGCCATGGTGAAAGTCGGCACAAAAACCGTGATGAACAGGGTGAGCAACTTCCCGTCGAACAGAGAGGCCACAACAGTGAAAACCACCATCACAACCAAACGGACGTACGCAACAAGACTCGGAGGACGAGCCGTGATTCGGTGGAAAGCAATAAACGAGAAGCGTTACCCAGCGTTGCAACGGAAAGGCAAGGCCGCAGCAGCAACAGGCACGTCCGAGACAAGCCGGAGCAAAGACACTATAGCAGCGACAGGGTCATCAGTAACGTGCCCGTGTACAAGGCTCAGCATGGCGAGAGATCCACGTCGGACCGGCCCATCCTCCGATCCCAAAGCATCGACAGGTACTTAGGAGATAAAGTGGAGCGCAGACTCAGCGCCGACACGTCCGTCAACGAGAGGCTGGATCCGAGGTCGCAGCGCATTGAGAGATCCATCATGGACGAGCTTCAGCAGAGAGGCAGAGCGAGAGACAAGCAGAGCAGAGACAACACATTCAGAAGGAGCCACAGTATCGATGCGTACCCGAACCCTAAACCTCCCCCTCCAACCCTCTCACGCCAGTCAAGCCACACCAGCCAGCTTTCTCGTCAGTCGAGCATCGAGCACGCCATCGTCACACAGTCCTTCCCTCTGACCCAACGTAAGCTCCTCCAGGATCCAGACTCCGGCCAGTACTTCTTTGTCGACATGCCGGTACAAGTCAAGACAAAGACCTTCTTTGATCCTGAAACGGGAAGCTATGTGCAGCTGCCAGTCCAGCCGCCAGAGGGTACCGTTCCTCAGGCGTCCCCCTTCGAGGTTTTGACCCCACCTCTGGTAGTTTACCACGGCTTTGTCCCGGTGCCTCTGTCTCCCATGGCTCAGAAAGCTACCATCCAAGCCCCCCACATGGATCCCAGGATGAGACAGATGCACTGTGCAGAAGGACATCCATATTTAGAGCCTGTCTATGGTCAACATGACCACATATTAGGGGAGTTTCTAGGCACTGAGGAGCTGGACTGCCCAAGCTGATGGGTCTGAAAGGAAAATCAACCCCCGCTAACGCTGTTTTGTCAATACCTGAACAGTATTGAAGCATTTCAGGGTGGAATTTCCCTTCCCGGTTAAGCGTCTGATCCCTGTATTGCTTTAGTTGCCTTCACTTACAGAAGCTTCTGAGGAGAAACACGTTTGATTTGAGTGTAAATTGACAGGAAATCATTATTTTGTGATAGTTTGTTGTTTAATACTGTTTGAATGTGGGTTGGATGTGTGTGTGTGTGTGTGAGATAATGTGCAATTTGTTTTAGAAAGAAAAGGGACATGGATGATCCATGTACATAATGTATGTACATGTAAACAGAGAGGGTAACCTTGAATGTAAATGTGGAATATTTATTGTAAAGAGTTTATGAGATACAACTACAGTGGTTTTAAAGCCTCCACTGCTTTTCAGGTATTGTGGCTTTTTTTGTTTTATTACCTGCAAAGTTTGCTGCCTTGAGATTTTTTTTTTCACTTAAGTTTTCATTAGAGATACTTGAAACAAATAGAGCTCACTTAAAAACACACAGCATGCTACAGTTTAAATGGCAGTTACACCAGTTGACTGTGTTTGATACCAAACAAATTGTATTTATACCGTCTGAAAGCTTGAACTTGAACTGGCATCGTTGCAATAAATGTTTTTTAATACGCAGAGGACATGAAGGAGAGTTGGTTTTTGCAAGTTTGTTGCGTTAGCATTTTTCTAAATTCTAATAAAACAGGGCTGTTTTGTGTCTGTGATCCATTCCAATAAAAAAACAACTGTTGTTACAGGCTTGTGTCGTACTGGTGTCATTCTTCATCTGAATAGAATGACTGGAACTGTTGTGATTGGTGATTCAATTCTAATATACAATTATTTGACACATGTGGAAAAATTACAATTGTGTGATTAACTCGATGACTAATAAAACTAAATTTACATGAGAAATTGCTCTTCAATGTTTCTCATCTGGAACAGGTTCTATAATTGACTAAGATTTCTGGAATTTGAGTCCATTTCTGAAAACATAAACAACCTGAACCAGATACTGCAGAACCACAGTAATGGAGGAGGTTTGAAGTCTTCAAACACAGATCTCAATCACGCCATCTGCTGGTCAGTTACTGTAACAACAGGAGAGAACTTGGGGAGGGAAAAAAACATAATGTGTCTTAAATATACAAATCTGCCCATCTGCGTAAATAAGACCAACCTTAAAGTAGATCTATGGGACCCCCGGTGAAATCAGTAACACCCCCTACCAGCTGTACCTGATGCATTACTAATCCATGACAATGAACAAAGACCTAACGATCGTTATCTATTGAGATAAAAAGTATTTTATATCGATGGACTAAACTAGACAAATAATCGCTGAGGAATAGTGGTTTTATTTCTCAAAATAATACAATATTTAAACATAGGCACGAAAATACAGTGTTTTAATCAACTCAAGCAAGTCACCATCTCCCCTCCCCCATTGTCCCAGTGTTAAAGAGTGCAGGAGTGAACAGCCAATCAGTGGCAGCCGCAGCTCAACGCCACCATGTCGTCGTACTGCTTCAACACCACGTTCTCCTCATCGTCGAAGTACAGCAAGCTGATGGACTGGAGTCTGTCGGGGACGCAGCACGGCGCCCCCACCTCGTCGCTCGAGAGCTTGAGTGCGTGCATGATGGAGCGCACGGTGGCGTGGTTGGTGGCCCGGAGGCTTCCCCCCAGCGGGAACGGGCAGGAGCCCTTGCAGTGGTAGGCGTTGTACCCCCGTGGGGAGATGATCCAGCCGGACCAGCCGATCTCCTCGAAGTCCACGAAGAGGGGAACCCGCTGGCAGGACTGCTGGGCTCGGCTGTGGGGCTGGAAACCTGGAGAGGCACGCCGCCGCCTGCTGCGGTGGTCGTGGCGCCGGGGTTCTGATGCTGCGTGGTGCGCTTGTCCTGTGGGGACACATCGGGTTAGAATAGCAGCAGATTTACAACAAGTATTTCAGTTTTGGCACCTGTGATATTCATAACACTAATGAATGTAAATATTTAAAAGAAGATACATCATTAAGACCTCCTACTTGGCATTTATAAACATATAAAGATTGTTTCTCCATATATCCGATCACTTAAATGATGGTTCACCCATCACCTTACCCAGGTACGACTGGTTGGATGCTCCGGTCCTGCCGTCGTCAGAGAACGTGACCAGGTAGGCGTTGGTGTCCGTCAGCTCTCCGCTCCGCTTTGACGAGGACACAACGGACTCCATCCAGTTTCCAGAAGGAAAGGTGGTCACCACCAGGATGCCGTTGTTCTCCTGGCTGTTGCGGATCCACTTTGACACCTGACATCCAGAACAAGATTGAACAGGTTAGGGAGAAACAAAGACCTGCAGGAGATTACCAGAACACTCCTGTTAAGTTTAAAAACATTTCCTTCAACCCTAAAACTGAAAATTCTGGTTTTAAAGTATATTGTCTAAATTCACAGTCTTACATACAGAAAATTCCTTCATATTAAAACTGGATTTTAGTAGATTGGCTGAAATTTTTATGGTCCAATCTACCAAAATTCTTCTAAATACAAATAGCTATGTAGCTATTTATTTAAAAATACAACAGTTACACACAATGGGAGTGGTTTTACCATCTGAGTGACATTGAAGACTTCCCATCCTTGTGTGTAGAGGGGCACCAGTCTGGAGGTGATCAGGTTTCCTCTCCATGGCTTCACTCGGCTGTCCAGCACCTCATACAGATCCACCTGAGAAGTCACCACACAAAGCTGTTACTTCACTGAAATATAATACGAATGAAACATAATAAAAGCCTAAATAAAAACGCATGTTACCTTGTAGAAATGAGGCCCGTATGACTTCCCCAGGAACAACTTCTGCTTCCTCCTGAACCAGCGGAACTCCGCTTTGATCATCATCTCCTCTCTGCCGAACGACGACAGGTTGAAGAAGTGAAACTTCTCCCCAACGTGACCTGCGGGCCGGAGAGCATCAAACACACCTTCAGTGAGACGTTCAAGTACGCTTCGGATGAAGAAATGCAACAAAGTCTTCAAAACGAACTGTTAAACTGGAACATGATCTGCGCGTAATGGTGCGTAATGGCACGTTTGGATGACATTTACGCACTCGAATCCTTAACACGTAATGCTGCTGTAAGGGTGAATGTTTTCTCTGTTGATGTTGGTGAGGACATGTGTTACTTTTGCTCACCTTTATCCTCGAAACTCCGCACGATGTTCCCCTCCAGGATCTCCTTCTGGCTCTTGGCGCTCCCGTCGGAGACCGCCACGGCGTTAAACAGGTCCAGCATGAACTGAGGCGCCTTCTTGTGCGGCGCCGCCGGCGCGCCTCGAGGTAAATCCTTCAGGTGGAGCGACGCATCCACCTTCTCGCTGGCCGCGTTCGTCGCCAGAGGGACGGCGAGCGGGGCGACGCATCCGAGTCGGAGTGCGAGGAGGACGAGCCAGAGACGCAGAGCTCCTGATGTCATTATTAGCGAGGGCGGACTGCGGAGTGCGCTCTCCACCTGCGGGGCGGCGGTGATAAGGGCGACCCCGCCGCCTTTGATGACAGGCTGCCCAGTGTTCCGCTAACACCGGGGATGATTGGGCCGTGATTGATGATGGCGGAGAGGCGACACAAAGAAAGGTGCAAATGACCCGAGAGTCAGCTATAAAGATAAACATCCAAACTAAAGGACTAATTCCCTTTAATTTACATGTCCGGGTTACAGGCGGTTAAAGGCCATTTGTCTGTTATGGATGCTCGATAGTTGGATGGTTTATAAGACAATAACAAGGTCGTGTCAAAAAGTGATTAATCCTTCTGATAGGAGTGGGAACTATATCATATCACACACACACACACACACACACACACACACACACACACACACAAACACTTATGTGATAATAATGTTATGGAATAAAATAATTGAAATAGTAAATATGCAGGATGAATCCGTATCGTGGCTATGAAGGAGAGTCGTGTTCCATCAGGGAGCGACCAAATAAAGTTGCCCCATCATGATGTCGCGTTGCCGCGTTGCCCGGCCCGGTTGTCTGTTATCAGTGTGAGGCCAGAGAGAGAGAGCAAACGAACACAAGAGCTGTGACGCAAACGAAGCGCGTTTTCAAAAGCTGCTTGTTAATGCGCACATTTCCACAAATACGCAGCCGGTCACCGTCACCCCCCCCCCCCCCCCCCCCCCCCCCGGCCGCTGTTTGGACAGTGACTCAGAGTTCACACCGAAATCGGCACCACATGTTTATTCCTCCGTTAAGATGAATCCGAGATGATCTCCAATCAATCAGGTAGAACAAAAGGGATCAATTTCCCAAGGTCATCATGCTGATCAATACCCCCCCTTTGTTGATCATATTCATAGTGATTAGGCAGGAATGATGATCCCCTCATTTAGGGGCCATTACTCAGGTTTAGGGCCCCCAGGGTGAAGTGGCCCTCAGGCAGATAACCTCAGGATAGATTACAGCTATAAACACTGGAAACAGCAAGATACCGGGATCAATAATGATTGGATTTCACACAACATCGAAAATGATGTTCTATGATGTCATTTTTATGGTTAAAAGTGATATTTTCAACTTTGTTAACTGGGCTGAAACGTATTATGAGTGATTCTTCAAATGCTAATAGAACATGTAGGCACACACAGTGAAAGTGATGCTGAGTGTGTGTGTGTGTGTGTGTGTGTGTGTGTGACGTCCAGCACGTGAACGTATACGAGGCAGCAGCAGCCGGCGGTGGCGTGGGGGTGTCCTCAAATGTTGACACGGGCCGTGTGCTGATCCCAGATAGACTTAAAGGGAAGCCCTCTGACGTGGAGCTGACGGTGCTGCCGAGGCTGGGGCGGCCGATACGGAGAGTCCACACGGAGCTGAAGAGCTCAAGACGGGAGCTTCTGATAAAGACTTTCAGGGAAAGAGACGCAGCAGAATGTTCATGTTCAAATGATTCATATCATTGTTGTTGGGGTGTTTATTCTCTTTCTCAGCTGAGACGCTGATAAAAGAGGATAAATCTAACTCTTCACCACCGACTGCAGCTGAACTACCACAGAAGCTGTCTGTCTGTCTGTCTGCCTGTCTGTCTGTCTGCTCTGTCTGTCTGTCTGTCTGTCTGTGTTGGCATCACAAACGTAAAGGGTTCATTGGTGTTACAACTGATATTAAACACACACCCTATGAAGAAAGTGGATGTTGCCATGGTGACGTCACCCACTGGTTTGTGAACTTCAGTTTTTGAGGCTTGAAATCTGACAGTTGTTGTTTCTTCCAGGACAATCTTTTTGTAGTTCAGTGATTTTTATTACATTCATTTCAATGCAGCTGCACCTTTTTCAGGCAATTTTGTCTCAAAAAGTGCAAAGCATACACTAATACGAAGTGGACGTTGTCACGGTGACGTCACATTGATTTGTGGACTACGGTTTTGAAGTCAGCAGCAGCGAGGTCACGGCAGGTCAATCACAGAGACTACACCCATATTTCATCCCGTCTATGTTGAGAATGCTAGTCAGCGGTGGAAATGCAAAAGTAATACTAGTAGTAAAATATGAATAAACTAGAGGCCATCTCCGGAGAGAGAGACCACATCCTCCCCTCTCCACCCTCCACCCTGATCTCACACCACCCTCAGCTCTCTTCTGCCTCTTTTTGCTCCTTATCACCAAACATCAGGTTCCACATGCTACAGCGTGGATGCAACACCTTCATCCCAACAGCAGATGGCACCGTTGACTCAGGTATAGCCGGTGCTCCGGTTCGGTTTAAGGTGTCATAATGAGGTTCAGTTCGTCTCATGGTGTTAAAATAACATGAAAACCTCACGAATGCAACTTCTGTGCTTTTCATCTCCATATTTGATATTCTCTTTGCTTTTTTCTTTAGTAAAAACAATCCAAACGTCATATTATATCATGTCCAGCATCACATCGTTAAAAGGAAATATTAAGTCAGATTTATCCATTCATATTTCCTGATGATATAGTTGAATATTTGCCCTCCGATACATTGAGCTTCTGTATATTGCCTGTATTACATGGTAGTTAAAGGTTGCAGTATGTGGAGAACTGATCCGGCCTGCTGGATGTTGCATTCAGGCCGCCGTTGTCTACGCGTTCACCCGGGCCGCCTGGCTCCACATCTGACAAGTGTGTCTACGTGTTAATGACTTCACCTCGTGTTAAATACCTCTACCGGGGCAATTAGAGACACATGGAAGGCATTTGCCACAAGTGCTGGCCACTGCTGCTGCGACTCCGTTTGAATGAATAATGAAGAGGCGGAATACAATCACAGCTAAAGTGGAAACACATGACGAGGGTGTCGAAGGGCGCCCGCGATGCAACAGGATTTTAGAATACAAATGCAACCACAAACAAGCGGGGGCTGGAATCAATATCGGCATTGATGGATTATAGGTGATGAGTTTGAATTTGCTTCAAGGAACAGTTTGACATGTGGAATTGGAGTTGTGGAAAACGCTCTATTGCTGCAAATTAGGCAAAGGGACGATATGAAAATGTTCAATTCACGATATTATCCCGATAATGTAAAGTAGAGATCTTCAACAGGGGGTCTGCACAGTGCCCCCCAGTGGTGGTAGAGGGAAAAACAGGAGCTAGGTCTACCAAGATGGATTTTTTACAGAGCAAAAACAATGCCATCGGTATTTAAAACACACATTTTTTTAACAAACTTTAACTGTTGGTTGATTGTCTAAATAAATTGGCTCCTTTAACTCCCAATTTCTTGGTTCTTTTTGAAACAGTGAGTGATCGAAATGAAATGTTATGAAATCTGACGCATTTTTAACTGCAAGTAACTAAATCCAAGTTAGTCAAGAACACAAACAATTGAATTTAAATCGCTTACGTGATGTTCGTCCTTTCCGTCGGCTGCACCTTTTCAGTTACGCCTCGGTCACATGACTCCGTTGTCACACATGCCAATATTCATCCAGCAGAGAAATGTAAAAAATCAATGCTCCTGTTGTCATCTGGTATCCAGGTTTGTTCACTGAAAGGAAAACAAACTCAGATTGTGATTATGGATGAAGCCGCCTGATTAATTTAATATTGGTCGAATGAGAAACCATTCTTCTTATTTTGATTATTTCTCTAGTTATGGAGAGAGTGCAGCGCAATTACAAGAGAGAGGGAGAGAGAGAGATCGTCAAGAAATGTTTTCTCTTTTGGAATCGCGTCCAGGATCAACATCCTCCGCCCAAACCAGAAGACCAGAGAACCGACGAGTCCAACCCTCATTCATCATGCTGACCTGAACTTACACACGTCTACAGGGTAACGTCTAAAAACAACAAATTCACACTTTTTTCATCATCATTTACTTGACATATTTATAAAATAGCTGATGTATAAATTTTATTAGCGCCACTGTAGAGAAAGGGGAAAAAATCGAGAGAGGGGGCAATATTCAGAGAAATATATATGTATATTTTCTATAGTGGCCTTAATACACCAAGTGAAAGTGATTTTTCTTTTTGGGTGTGTCTTTTGAGTCCCAATTAACCCGCGTGGTCTTCTATATCAGGTCTAACTCCACCTGCTGCCCTGGAGGTGAGCAAAATCATTATCTTGTGTTTTCCCCAAATAAGTCTGGACGATGCCGCAAAAATGGCGTTCCTTTAGCGAGAGAGTAGCAGCCGACCACTTTGGCTGCATAAATGTTGTATAAACAGCAATATTTCATCTCTTTGTCTGCATTTTATCCTCCACATTTATCCCTTCCCTATATTTCCTCCCTCTAATGTCAGTCTAGACGTAGCTTCTCCTGAATCTCTGCTTCATAAAAACGTCAGACTCTAGTTCACGTACATTTTGCAGGAAGGCGAGCCGAGAGCGTCGGGAGGAAGACCTTCGGTAGAAAAGGGCTAATGAGAGAAATGACAGACGTTGATGGAGGACGACAGAAAGGAGAGGCCGAGCAGGAGAAACGGAGACAGAGCGAGACGGAGGAAAGTGAAGCGGCCGGGTTTCTGTAAGCCTCCATCGCCGTACTTGAGACGGCGAGTCTTAGATTAATGCTCACTGGAGCCATTAGGATGACTGGAGGATATCCTCCTCACATCCAATCCAGCTGATGAGAGCCGGAGTCTGTGTGCCGGGTCAGGTGAGACTAGAGGACTTCCTGCTTCGTCCTTTCAGAAATGAAAAAAAAAAAACATCATCCTTACGATGGAAGAATGCCCAAAATGTGTAAATGTGTGTGCATGACTCTATAGCCTATTCATTTTGGGAAAAAATGAATGGTAATGAAGTTGATGGTAAAAGACAAATATTGATTTGATCTTGATCCGATTTGCAGCATAAATTACATATTATGATGTTTGTCAATTTAAAAGACAATTTTTTCAACTCATGAAAGTCGCAATTTGTCCGAAGTTTGTTGTGAAACCGCTCTGTGAAATACATCTCTCCTTTCGCACTACGCATGTCACTCACACGGCTGTTATTATGGCTTGCTTGATAGCTACGTAACTTAGTTATGTACATAACTTAGCTCCGTATGTACCATAGCTACGTATGTTACTTAGCTACATAACTTAGCTACGTATGTAACTTAGCTACATAACTTAGCTACGTACGTAAGTTACCTAAATAACTTAGCTACGTACGTAACTTAGCTACATAACTTAGCTACGTATGTTACTTAGCTACATAACTTAGCTACGTACGTAACTTACCTACATAACTTAGCTACGTACGTAACTTAGCTACATAACTTAGCTACGTATGTTACTTAGCTACATAACTTAGCTACGTACGTAACTTACCTACATAACTTAGCTACGTATGTAACTTAGCTACATACGTAACTTAGCTAGGTATGTAACTTAGCTACATAACTTAGCTACGTACGTAACTAATGTAACGCTATTTGCACATCAAAAAAAGGTGCATTTTAACTTAGATCTGTTGAAGTATAAAAGACTGTAAGAATCCCAAATGAGAATGACTGAACAAAGTGTGGTGCAAGTTAAGTGATGTCTCTCATGTCTGAGCGCTAAATATGAAGCTAACGCCTGGGAGTGGGTAGCCTAGCTTAACATGAGGAGTAGCTAGATTGGCTCTGAAAATGTTGCTTTTAACAGTTTGTATCTTGTTTGTTTAATTAATATGAAAATGATAAATGTATTGAAAAGGAGAACCAGCTAGCTGTCTTCCTGTTTCCAGCCTTCATGCTAGGCGAAGCTAACCGCCCCTTAGCTCTAGCTACGTAGCCTAAAAATGTAAAAGAATAAAAGACAAAAAATGGCGTTAAGGGAAAAAACAGCATTTTGTAGCTGCATTTCTTTCTAGAATAATTCAATTAAATAGCCAAAAATAATTCTATTGAATAGATGTAATTCCATCACCATGGCAACACATCTGATTGGCTGCCAGTATGTCCGTAGGCCTGATTCCACGTGGACGCAGCATGAAGATGACAGTGAGTAACATCTCCTCATGTTGTTTCTTCATCCAGCGTCTGAAATCAATCCTTCATCTCAGTGAAGCTTTCATTTGGAGAACCAGAGAGAACATTCAGTCCTGGCTCCGGCTCCAGTGTGGTATTGTGTGTGGCTGTAGACCAGTTACATTTTTTTTTTTTTTTTAAATCTACATCCCACTTCCTCCCTGCTTGGCGTGGCGACCTCACCTTTCTGTCATTAAGTCAGCCAGACGCTACTTCATCTACCAAATTGTTTTGCGGTGTAGATGTAATTCCTGATCGCTGAAACGTACTCGTCTCCCTCGTTGCGTTCATACGTCCAATATTTGCAGAAGAAAACTGCCTCATAACGTTCACCTGTTCCTAATTACGCTGTTTGTTATCACGGCCGGCCACCTGCACGGCTCATATTTGATTGCAGTGTTTCTACCTCGGTGGGTAACGACCATGCCTACGTGCTTTTTAAAAACGGGAGTAGTGGAGTGTTTTTCTGGTATGTGGTCTTTTGTTTCTGTTGCACCTCCTCGTCTCTGCAGAACTCACTAACGGTAGCTCCTCTTCTTCCCCCGTTTAGAAAAGGGGGAAAAGAGTTTCGACAACAGCCGAGCCCTTTTATATATTTTCTTTTTTCTAAATGGATCGTCAAAAGTCACTTTTATGTGGAGTACATGTCTGATCTGCTCTATATGTGACATTATTAACAAACGTTTTTATTTCAAAAGCGTTCCCAAAGCTTCACACGGAGCCGGAGAGGAACGAATCAACAAAACGTCTGAGATTTTTCTCTCAACATTCAAAACAAAAAGCAAAACAAATGGAAATTAAAATAGAAATGATAAATATAATTTTGCCTATAAGGCAAGATTAAAATGAAAATATGGAGCAAATGAATTTGAAGGGAAATATGTTACTTACATTAGGTTTGGGTGGTAGGGGGGGAATCTGGTTGGTTGGACATAAAATGTAACGATAAAACACAGAATGAGGTGTTATATAGCAGATCTTTACTGAATGTAATTGCACGCTTTGTTTAATCAAATCTATAAAATCAACTTTGTGAATTTAAAGCTGCAGTAATAATAATTTTTAAAATAAACAACGGCTCAAACGTCTGTGTCATGTGAATCTGTCTGCTCAGAGCCAAAACAGAGTCGAACAGAAATATCCTTCCTTCTGTCAAGTGGCCAGAAACGAGACTCTAAACGAGACGCTAAATGATTTTTTTGACAAAAAGTGAATGACAACTGTGAAGAGCCGTCGTTTCCTCCAGTGAGACAGATGAAGAAGTTGAAGACGTTAAACGGAGAAATGAAAAGATGTGTTGACGGGACGGTGAGCAGGATTCCTTCTGGCTGCCGGACTCGCCAAATAGACTGAAGTAGCCCCGTTGCCGTAGCGACGGCTCCAGGGAAGCATGCGGAGTAGCAGTAGTAGTAGTAGTTTGTTAATGCCATATGTGCTGTACCACTGTGTGTGTGTGTCAGGTTTCCAGATGATTTTTTTTTGTGTTCTTTATTTGCATAAACTGGTCACGGGTTTAAAAAAAAAAAATCACAATTTCTTTCCATTTTCAGCAACACAGCAGAATCTGTACGACGTGTGTTAGGGAAACTGACAGGGAAAAAACATTGGAGAAAAAAAGTTTATTACGATGCTAACAACGGCATCTATGCTAGCTAACGTCCCATGAATGTACATTTATGTTTCTAATGAATCATCCCATTTTTTCTCTGAATATTGCCCCCCCTCTCTCAGCTCCGTTTTTACGGGGGTTTATACGCCTTCGTAGTTTCTGAGACGTTAGACTTTTGGGAAAAGCTGCTCCGTCTCTGTCGTTCTGAGTCTCGTGGCTACGCTAGGATTACCAGCCTACACTAAAGTAGTCGGGATGAGTCCACCTGTCCGTGAAACAGGCGATGCAGACGTGATGCCCCGGGTCTGACAGGTCCTCGTTGTTAACGGCGTCAGATTGCCCGTGAGCAGAAAGCTCGGTGCACTAATACTCTCTGGACGTCATCTTGAATAAAAACAGAGTCCTTGCATGAATGTAATACGTAAAAGATGGATGGCAGAGGATAAAGAAACTCTAGATTTGTGGTCAGTATTCCTGCTTTCTCACTGATGGTCTAGGATTGGGATTTGGGATGGGGGTGGGGAACCTGATCCGGGTCTGTTGCTCCCGTCTGAGAGGAGAGCGGCATATGGAACGCATCCACCACATACATCCATTTTTCATCATCACCCTCCTCTCCTTTCTCTTCAGTGTTGTGCCGAGTCGGGCCTCTGGTTGACCGGGACGCCGTTAAACTCGCCAAACGCTCTGCACTCTCTCATCCTCACGACTCCGGGAATGGCTCTCGTCTCCCGAAGCGTCTTGAGATGACGCAGAATCGCAGCCGCTGTAAAAGTGAGCCAACCAGAGGGCATGAACGTGCACTAAAAGCATTGACGTCATGACCCCGACTTCATGGACCCGCGTCTGTTTGTGGAGTTGTTTTTGGCAGTTATACTCATTATCAATCGTGAACTACAACTCCACTAAGATTATTTTACACAGAAAGACAATTTCATGTTTGATTAAAAGCAAGTTTTATATTTATATCATTTCTGTTGACATGACTGCTGGTCTCAGAGACTCTCACTGGATGAGGACGAAAAAAAAAGTAAAGCATATAATTGAAAGGCAAAAGTAAAGGTGGTTATTTTGAACAATGTCTTCCTGTTTTTCCAAAATCTGCTGTAGAAGAATCAACCACTTAAATGGAAAGAACACATGAAACTAAATATTTCTTTTATATAAGATTTTGCCTCTTAAGACAAAAAAAAAAAAAAAAAGAAAGCAAGAAACAGTAAGATCATGGCCAAGGCTCTTTACCTCTTTGGCGTTTGGCTTAGGGCAGATTGTGGTTTGTTGCAAAGCCTCCATGAACAATCTGAGACAGGCCTCATTTATACATAAGTGCCTTGATTGCTTGGAACTAGAAGATACTGTATGTGTGAGTGTGTGTGTGTGTAGACACTCATACTTGGAAGGATTTACAAAGTGTTTATATAAAGTGTGAGTTGGACAGCCGAGGCCAAATGTAGCAAAAGGATCTTGAGTTTCAACCCAAATGCTTGTCTGAGGAGAAGCTGATAACAGTCGGTTTGACTGCAATTACATTTAATTAATGACCGAAAAAGGCCTTTCGCCAATGCCAAACCCAATTTCTGCAGAAACACATACACATGTGCATGCATACATGGGTTTGGGGCTGAGGTGTGAGGCCTGGCTACTGCTATTCAACGTCTTCTCTAATGGATAATTCCATGGTAAGAATGTTTATCAGCACTCGGATCGCTGAGCAGCCGAGATCGCGTTCCCACTCTGTCCAAACTCTAATGATTGACGATCGTTGGCTTATTTAAACAAGAGAAAGTGTTTAATCTTAGAATAAGATCTGTACAAGGGTTTAATCTCTACGATGTCTTTTACCGACAAACAATGATTAAACTCGTGTTACTGCCTCGCAGCCGCCGCCAACCACGCGTTTTACATCCAAGCCTGTCTAACACGTCATCGCTTCATCGATCGTATCCATTTGTGTCACATTTCAGTTTATCCTTTAGTGTAAGTGGATGTTTGTACCAAATATGAAGAAATGTATGATACATAATGCCTTTGGAGCGCAGCGGTCCAGGTAACAGTGAGTAACAACGGCCCTGTAGGCTGCTGGGACTGATATTACCTCACATCCAAGTCCAGAGAAGAGAGGAGGAACCCTCAAAGCCAAAAATGAACAAAGAACTCATCTTCTTATCCACCTCTTGATTTGCTGTTTTAAGAAGATTGTGCAGAATGTGATTCTATGCAGCATTTCCACTGCGGGCTACGGCTCGACCATTCTCCATTCCATTCAAAAGTTGCTAAAAGTAACGGCTACTTGGTCATTTTTTGCATCACCTCTGTTGACGTTCCAAACAAGTAGAGTACAAAATTAAAGTATGTCGTCAAAGTGATCGAGCAATGTACCATATGTATATATTAGCTCAAGTTACAGCTCAGTTTGGGAATTTCCAACAGGTCAAAGTCTTCTAATGGAGGATTACACAATCCGAAGGGTTTTCTGAACCCGTTGGGGGGATTGGGTTATGTTACAGACATGTATGTAAACATCAGTGTCTTAACTATTATAAGAAAGAATATGGCCAATGAGCAACTGTTAAATGTTTATCATTGTCAAAATAAATGAACAACTGCATTTTCTTTGCGTTCCCTATTTTACCGGTCCACCCCGATTAAATCGTACCTTTTTGAAACCCAGACCACAATCCTCTCAGAAACATTACCAAGTACTTTAGTTGCCTAAACAGGTTCTGCACCACAGCTGCTTGATCATTACCACTGATTGCTTGGGTTTCTGGACATTCGTAGCAAACGCACCAAAAAAAAAACAACTTTTGTTAAAATATCATACAAGGCTTTTTATAAAGTTGCATACACCACATATATTTAAGGAATAATGTATTGAATTTGCACCTGAAAAACATCCGCTATCTTCCCCACAGTCACCTCTAACATGATGTTCTTGTTACTTCTCAAGAATCCATATTACTATAAATGTAATAATCCTGTATTCAGTAGAACTGGTCTGAGATCAGTTGGGTAGTTTATTGTTCAGACCATAAAAAAAAGGAAAGTGTTAGAAGCACAGCAGCTCCGAGGTCTTGTAAATGGTGTAGTCTGCACATGGCTTTAATCTGAGCTAATGATGATAGTTATGACTAATAGTTGGGAGTGGCGACGTGATGGATTTCAGTCAAGAGAGCTATTAGCTGAACTTCACGTCAACTCATTACACCCTGTCTATTTTAACATTTTTACATCAACCTAATTACAGAGTTGGTTGTTATTATTATAGTTATTTATTATAGTTAATTAATTATCTGCCACTGTGTTATCATGAACTCATTTTTGGCATGCGCTGATAAATATAAACATGGGCTCTTTTTGGCCTCAACCCAGTTAACATTACTTTCCCCCCTTCATTTTATAGACGTTTTATTCTGAATTAAATATGGTAAAGTATGGAGTGCCTCAGGGAATTTGCTTACGACTTGTCTCTCTATTTATTCATCATATAAATGTTTTATAGCTAATTTAAAAAAATGAATGCTGATGATACCATTCAACTATAATGGAAGATATAAATAACACCCTGAAGAATTAAATTTTAGTTACTGAACTAATGTTCCAAGTATAATTTCCAAGTCATTTTATTCTGGAAAAGAAATGTTATTGTTGGTTTTGCAAGCAGCTATATATGTATTTTTTTTTTTTATATGGATCCCAGGAAGATTAGCTGTTGCCAACGCAACAACTAATGATGATCCCATGAAACAACATCTATTCTGCTGAGCTCCTTCCTGCCAAATCAGTGGCATTTAGAGTATGCAGGACAGGAGCCCCAAGTTAACGCTGTCAGCCAGCGTAATGAGATAAAATATCCGGTTAAAGCCCGGCAGCCTCGGTCTAAGTTGGCGGTGCACCAGCGGGGAATGAATAATGGTCTGCTGCCTCATGGCGAGCTGTTATTTTTGAGATAATGAACTTAAAAATAATAGCATATACTATATTTTTCACCGGTTCAAGATGGTGAAGTGAAAAACTGTAATGATGTTAACTTTGTTCATTTATTTCCATAGAATAGCACGTGGATGTAACTAATGAGCATCCGAGCTACAGTCACAGATGTTGGACCCCCACCAGTATTACAGTATTACAAGTAAAAAACACCTTCAACCAAACGGGACACATCGGCTGAGGTTCAGACAAATCATTACTTCTTACTATACATTTACATGATATTTGTAGTTTTTCAATGGAAACATTTGGAAATACTTTTTAATGAAGTGCGTGGTACAACCATGGATCGTATATAAGAAGTGGACGTATCCTTCCATTACAGATGGACACTGAATAAGACATTTTTAGGGGACCAAAATGTTACATTAAATGAATTAAGATGAAAACAGGGACATCGCCGTGGTAACGACTAGAGATGTACCGACACTACTTTTTTTTTTTATAGTAAAGTGACTCTTTGCCTGTGATGGTTCTCAATGGCCAACCCTCGTTCCCAAACTACAAATATGGCCGTCGTTCACACCTGAGTTTGAGTCTGATCGATGGGCGTGGCTTTTCCTTTGCCATCATGATAAGATCACCATTTGGAGGATTATAATGACCATATATTTGGCAGATTGGTGAGAACGTGGAGGAGAATGGCTGCAGGAAGAGGAAGAGGAAGCCGAATGGTTGCAAAGCGAAAGTAAGAGGCGAAGACGATAAATACGAGAGAGAAATACATCAGATCCACTTGAGCTGACGAAATAAACCCAAACGCCTCTGAATGGGCCTCAGTGTGAAATCCTGCAGAGGTGATAATGAACGACGTGTCATTGGACTTGAAAATATTTTCCAGTAGACCAATTTTCTCCCATTATTTCCTTGACACATTTTTTTTAGGCATTGAAAACTATAATTACCTGCCTGCCGGTATGTGATTGTAGTTTCAGGATACATTGTGTTAGAAACGAACACACACACCACTAAAAAGTTAACGTTGAGTTCACCAGGGTCATCGGTGTGTTGCTGTAGCTGGTCCAACACAAACAGGGGAGTCCGGGGCCCGTCGGCGGCTCGTCTCCGGGGCCCGGCGGCGGCGCGGACACCACGTACAGCAGGACAGCAGTGGTGTTATTTTAACGTCTACTCGGCTGGTGTTTATGGCCGTACGTCTGTATTTATGACACGGAGCTCTGCTTCTCTGCTTGTCTTGGTTCCTCAGAGTACCGGTCGATCCGGTGATACAAACGGTTTGCAGCTTCTGTTACTTGTTCCTAAAGATGTCTGTAATCTCAGTGAATATTTTAAGCCCCCCCCCTCTCCTGGCATCTCTTGTCGTCTGTCAGAGTGAGATTCCCTGAAGGTTTGGCAGAATCGGGAACCTTTTTTTTCGACATCTGCTCGTCTGCAGTTTCATCTGGCAGCAGATTTGAGTATTGTTGCTGCTCTGTTCTACTACTGGGAGAAGATGCTGCTCTCTGATCGCTCCTAGCAACAACACAAAGCATTTCACTATTGTTGTTCCCTGAACCTGCTGCAAAACCTAATCCTCTAACATTACAAATCAGCGTCTTCCTGAGATATTCAGACTGGATAAGAAAATGTGCATTTTTTTTAGTTGTTGCATCAAAGCAAGAGGGAGCCGGGTTTGAATCCGGGTTCTGGTTCCTTTTACTTTCTACCTCTACTTTCCAACTGTCTTCCAGAACCATCCTGGGGGGAAACACCCATCGAACAGGTCTGTTATCGGTTCCACATGAGGTGCTTCTCATTTGTTTCGGAGGCAGAAGAAGAAGAAATGAATGTGAGCTGCTGTCGTTGTTTTAAAGGAGCAACAGAAGTCCATTTACACACTCGTCAGCTGGCAGACTGAATATTTAATACTGGGCACCTTTGCACCAGCACTGAGCTGAGCTGAGAATTCCTTTTCATTATTAAGAAGAAACCTTTAACACAGTTGCCAAATCCCTTTACAGAGAAAAAAAGAGTGGGAGGACTGATCCCCAACAGGCTTCCCTCAATCTCCTCCTCAGCCCAGACACAAACACGGATACTCCCACTGCAAAGATTTATCCCTAATGACTCGTGACTGGTGGAGTGTGTGTCTGCAGGAAGCATGCTTTCTGCTGCTTCGTACTTAGACTCCACTCACAGTGTGTGTGTGTGTGTGTGTGTGTGTGTGTGTGTGTGAGCAATCAAACACGTATTCCTCCGAGGAGCATTTGTAATAACTGGGAGTCGGATCAGAGCAGTTTATCACTTTGTTTCTATCTCCGTTGCATCACACGTTGAATTACCGTAATGGACACGAAAACGTTGCGTAATGATTTCCGTGGCAGAAACTTTTTAAACTTTTTGACAGGTGATCCATCACGGCGGAGATTTATTTAACATTTGTCAGGGTTCCCTTCGCTGTCCTAATGCTACTGAAAGTATGCGTTGATTTGAGAAGCCCCGGCCAGGCGCCCGTGTGGTGTGGTGTGTTCGAGTGTTGATGAAAAGCACTGACAACCCGAGTCGTGTCCAAGTGGCGTCGGAGGAGAGCAGCTGCAGCTTTTTTTGTAATGCAAAGAGCTTTTTATATTCATACATTCATACGAAGTCAGTTTGCTTCATGCTTGTTGTCTAGGTTTCATTTTCTGATGACTTTAAATGCAAAAAAGCCATTTAAAGTTTGTCTGTTTCTCCCACAGATGGATATAAGAAGTGGACGTTGTCATGGTGACGTCACCCATCGGTTCGTAGACTACAGTTTTGAAGCGTCGGGTTCGGCATTTAAGCTGTTGCCATCTTGGATTTTTAACCTGGTGGACTCTAAATGGACTATAATGTACTAAATGAACATCCTGCTGGATTGAAGAAGACTTGAAACTAGAGATTGAGACCATAAACTCATGTTTACAATGTTTACTGAGTAATGTTCTACTGACTGTCATTTCCTCATTGACTTCCATGCAGTCTGACATAAGATGCACCGATACCAATCAATCTGCAATAATAATAATATGGGCCAGCATATTGATCTGCCAGATCTATCATTCTAGCTCAATGATATAACAAAAACAAAAGAAAAACTAAAACACTTGTATGTTAATCTCGATTATTAATGCATAATAACTATATATAATACAGTTATTATGCATAAAATATAATAACTACTAATAACCATAAAATATTTACTTCTAGTGCTTTTTCTTTGATGCACCACGAGAATTATATATTCATATTTCCCCCCCAAAATGAAGTAAAAGCATACCAACAACCCTGCAGAGGAGGGACTACTTTTTCCAGCCCCGTCCCTTAACTGTCCCCTCCAGCTTCTACAACCTCTACCAATAATGTAAAACAACCTCTATAAAATTCATATCTTCAATTTCAATGCGAGTGTTCTTAGCTGCAGTCCCCTATTTGACCTGATGAGGGCGGTAAAGGACCACGCAAGAGCCGAGTTCACTTCAAAGCAGGAGAGAAGTGTGCCTCAGCACGTCTGCTGCAGGAAGGAGATAATTAGAGGCAATAAATAAAAAAACGTATTGACGCCATATGTTCTCTATTTGTCTGCTGCTTTTTTCTCTCAGCTGCACACCTTTGGCAGAAGTCCCCGGATAAAGATGCAACAAGGTGCAGGTGTTCACCGAACACACACCCCGATGCCGAACAAGGCCGGGCCGTCTACAGACCACTCACAACTAGAGGCTTTAGTGTGTTTTACCAGCTCATCATGTTGCCCTGAGGAACGCCAAGCAGGGTAAGGTAATGTAAGTGTATGTATGTATGTGTCAGCTAAAAGCACACACACACACACACACACACACACACACACACATGCAAGCTGAGTGGGAAGCATGTTTTGAAATAAACATATAGTGTTGTGAGGAGAAACTCAGACCATATGTTCAGATACCTTATTTTAACAAGTAAGAACTTTATCTTGAAGTTGAACTTCATGGAGAAAACAGATGTGAGAATCACAACTCTAATGGTTTAGATGTAGTAATTAGCAGTATCTTTATATGTAGGTGTATAATATGTTGGCTTTAATAGCTGCTACACTACTGTCTACTGTCTACTATCATGACATTGCACAAATGAGTGGAGACACAGCTGGGATGACGCTCTGCAGAAAAGATGCCTCATTCTTTCTGTTCTGGAGCAAAGTCATAGTCCAGTTCCATGTTAGACTGCTGTTTGCTATTATCATGCTATTTCTGATGGTTAGAGGCACGTTTACCAGGACATCAACACGTATCAATAAGAAGGAGTGCCAAAGTACAGCCAATAAGAACCTTACAGCGATCCCAGCCTGGCTCTAGTGGACGTATAGGAACTATATTTCACTACAATGTTGAAATGTTAGACCGCTCTGCTTCTCACTTATTGTATGTACAAGTATGCACATACTTCCACACTTGCTTTTGGCAATGTAAATGTACGTTCCCCGTGCCAATAAAGCCACTTTGACCAGAACTGAATCGAGTATTTCTTTAGTAGAAAGTAAGTCCAATGAAAACTGTTTCAAAGTCTGTGAATAATCCAAAGTAACAGGAACACGATGTTGCTGCTCATTTTTAAAAATATATATAATTTCCCAGACTTGTCAGAACAGAAAAGTTCATTTCCATCCAACTCTATTGTATCGGGGGTGACAGATATCTGAGATATACGTATCGTATGCATGTCTGGACGTGAGATATCTTTGTTTGGGTGAACTAAACCTAACGCCTCTCTTTTGCTAGCTTAATCTTTCTAGCTTCTTCTCCATCTCTTCCCATCTCTCTCACACTCACGCCGCCCACCGCCAGCATCTGCCCTCGTCGGTTACAGTACACGATCTCAGGGATTATCAGCCAGCAATACTTGGCGCTTGTTAATGATGTCATCATAAGGTCCCCGTAGGGATGTTGAGGTCAGCCCGAGGAATGATAAAGGGCCTTTAGTCAAACACCAGAATGGCGTTGTTAACCCCTAAATTGGCAGTACAAACAAGATTACTGTGTTTTTGGAGGAAGTCGGTCTTTGGAGACTTGGCTGTGGTGGCGTTTAGCTGACGCTGCTCCAAGACTCTGGCTTTCTGTGGGTGGGAATAGAAGGATGGGTACAATGTGGGAGGCTGACACAAAGAATGTCTGAGAGCAAATCGGCCTGCCTGAGAGTGGCACCTCTTTCTTTTTTATTTTCTATAGCAATGTGTGTAGGCTCTCTCTTTGTTGCTTCCCAGTTTAATTATATCCCAAATACAGCTACCCTCATTTGATGTCCTTTATAAGAAAATATCACCTGACTGGATGAGTACCATGGGAAAACAATCAGAAGACAAAGACGAGTAATGTCCATGTTGCCCTCTTTTGTTGGCTGCATACGTTTAATGGACTTCATCAATGGACTACTTACTACACCGTTTGGGGAATACACTTTTTAAGTTTGTCAAGATTTAGATGAGAAGATTGATACCACACTCGTATATGTCTGCCATGCGGCGATGCTTAGCTTAGTTTAGCATAAAGCCTGTAAGCAAGGGTACCTGGCGAGCCTAGCTCTCCCTAAAGGAAAACAAATAAAATAAAAATACCTACCAACAACTTCAAAGTCCACTACCGTCAACAGAAAAGTAAAAACAATATTTATGAAATGTTTTAGGTGTGTTCTTGAACTATTTCCAGCTAGGCTAAGCTAAGCTAATCACCTCCTGGCTGTGAGTAGAATCGATCTTCCCGTCTGACTCTCAGCAAAGAAAGAGAATAAAAATTATTTGAAGTTATTTGAAAACTACTGTTTGAAGTACAAAATGATCAACATCTTTAGATTTTAACAAGAAAATGGTACCAGATCATGTTAAACACAATGGAAACATGCTAAATAAACTTCAATAAGGTCAGAGTTAAGTGTTATCAGAGCTCCTTTCACTAACCTGCAGCTTATTGAAGGACGGCTCCGTCTGAATATAGTGTGCAGGTGTAACGCTGTCCTCACATCCAAGCAGCCAGCGGTGGGGAAGCCCCGTCCTGAGCTAATGACTGCTCCTGGATCAGCTGTTTGCCTGAGTCAGCACGTAATCTCCCTCTACTACAGCCGATGACTGACACCTCAGCACCCTCCCTCTGCACCCACACACACCTCACACCCTCCGCCAGGTGTGTAACATATAACATAGGTGTGTGTGTGTGTGTACATAGACGACCCCAGCAGCTGCAGTGTGACTGACATCAGCACTGGAAGACCTCTCTAATTAGACCTGGGTGCCCTGTCATCACATGCTGCTGTTATCCCCCCTGCAGCTGTCTCTCACACACACACACACACACACACACACACACACACACACACACCTCAACACAGGTGTCCTCAGCTGAGGCAAATACCATAGCAACCTTTTGGGAGGCATGACGAGACAAAAACACAAGACTAAACGTAACGAGATAAAAGTGGCAGGTTCAATGTTCAGATAGAAGTACTCCGATACTGCCTTGTCATATTCTCTTATAATTAGCATATAATGTCTATATGTTATCATGAAGTATATCATGATGAATTCACTTGTATGCCACTAGTAATGGTCAATTATGTTATAAAATGATTGATTTCTATGATGCTATCCAATGTAATGTTATTTATATGTTATACTTGTGCAAGCATGGTTACGATTCGGAAGGGCAGAGCCTGAGCTTTCCTTCACGAATTTAGTTTTTCTTGTTCATTGGCGCTGTTTGCAATCTTGCCATCTCAAGTGTTTTTCCTTCTGTTTTAGCGTTATCTGTGATGCTGTTTATTTTGATCCTCCTATCATTTCACCATCTAAACCCAACTAAAGCCTGTGCAGATGCAAGCCTGGGTCACATCCAGCTGCTAGCACATCACTTGGTGACTAAGCTGGCAGCGTGCGGACTGTGGCAGCTGGTAGTGATTCAACAACACGGAGCGTTTAAAAAACGGTTTGAGCTTTCAAAACCACACAGACCGAATGTGTTTCAACTGTGTGTTCTGGGCAACGGGACGCTCGTCGGGCCAAATGGCTTCAAGATTACAAGCGTCACAGAACAATTCTTCATCTGCATCTGAAGAGAGAGTTTGGTTTTTGTTCAAGAGCTCAAGAAAAAGGTTTTATTACTGCTTTATTACCACAGGACAAAGAAAGGGAACGGTATCGCAAATTGATTCCGTCGTTGCCATCATGATCTGCACCTCTGGATCAGATTTCAGAAATCAGACCAGGAGAAATGTTGGCGTTGTACATTTTAGTATAATTTGATGTAGTACAACAAGCGATATAATGAAGAGTACAACTACAATGTGAGAAAGTCCACTAAAGGTGAGTGAAAGGTGTGTTGGTTGGGTCAAACAAACACAGGACTTTCACCCAGGAAACCACCGTTTTTATCCCGTCAGAAACCTAAAGTTAACGTTGACTTAACTAATTTTTGGGTAATGTTGTTTTTACTTATATTATAATATATATATATATTGTTTTCGTACCATTTCAGGTAACGTAATGCTTCTTACATAACATTGCAACGACTCGTACGTAACATTACATAAGAATGTCTGTTAAGGGTGGTTGTGATTTGTTTCCATTGTTATTTAAACAGACCATGATCTTATTTCTAACCTGAAACAAGTATTTTTTGTTGCTTAAACCCAACCAGATATGAAATGTATTTACAAAACATTTTTGGTTTAGGAACATCAAAACGTATCCCGTGCTTTGCAGACACGTACGATGCTAACATTTTTGGGGGGTTTGCATGAATCCCATAATAAATTCAGCTATAACACAGAAGACTCAATTCTGCTCAAAAAGTTCAGAATGGGCCCGGCCTTCCTGTCAGAAGCCTGGCTGGATAAAGACACAAATGACTGCCTATTGCTAATTTCCCTGGTAATTACAGGTTGGGTTCCACTCTACAATTCACTGATTATCCTGACCAACACAAACCAGAGCTGTCAGAGTGTCAAAAGAGGGAATTTCCCAGGTTGAATTCCAATGAAATAGTCGAAAGGTAAAGAAAAAGAGACACACGGGAAAAAAAGTCTACTTTTCTTTGGGTTGTAATATAAGTCTTTAACCAATGTAAAAGGAGAGTTTTTGTACCTTGTTCTTAAACTAATGTTCCTGTTTAACAAGAGAGAGAAATGACTCTCACAGCCTTTTGTTGTTCCCAGTGATAAGAAAAAAAACAGTGTAGGGAGAAGAAAATGTGGAGTTTCCTCTTCACCTCACTGCTGCCCTTTTCCTCTGGCTGCCGTGTTGATGGTGACTCCGAGGTGAGTTGTGAAACTGAGAAGTGTCTTTTGACATCCATCTGGAGCTGCTCGCCCCGACATGCCGCCACCTGTGACCCTGTGAACCTGCCTGAACAGGAGACGGAGCGCCGGCCACCGAGGAAGCTAGAGAGGATGTCAGGAAGTCTGTCTTGATAGAACACTCTGATGTACGAAGGGGAATGGGTCAAACACACTTTCAACCAGGTCAACATTAGCTACTTCACTTTTTGGACTGTGGACGTAGCATTGCTATGACCTATGAGCTTTCTGGTTAATCTGTGTGAACCGAACTTTTAGCCCAAATTCAGACTTGCTTCTCTTGCCTCATAAGCAACCAGAACAACATCTATTACAATTTTCCTACAAAGACTGGAAGTTTGCAGGCCCGAAGGCTCACTTTACGGCCAAAGAACCTCTCGCTGCATCACACTTTAGAACGTCACTAAACATCCAACCTGGGAACATAACCTTACCCCACAGTTGTGTGGTTCACCTTATATATCTGGGTAAGGATGGTGCATTCATAAAAATAATCAATATTGTTGTTTATTTGATATTTTTACACCATTTCCCATGAGCTGCAGACCAGGTGAGTCTTTGCATATATCGTATATCCTTTAATGCTTTTATTGAATTACTCTGATAATACCACAGACTTTCTTTTCACACAGTAAACATAAATGCATGTTACAATGTCAGACAGCGTTGTGTTTGTTGGTTTAAAAAAAAGACGTAATAACTATAAATGTTAATCTTGCATTACACGGTTTTCCCTGACCTATTTAACAAAATGCCTCGTGCTGCTTGTGTTTGAATTGAACGAAGACGCGTCCTTCAGGACATCGTGCATTTTAAAAGACAACGTCTAAATGGTGTTCCTCCTCGTGTGCCTTGATGTTAATGTGGCGCCGTGCGTGTTTGAGCGCCGTGCCGCGGCATATCAACCACTTGTAAATCTGCAATTAGATCTAAACCCGCAAAGAGATCCAAAATGTTAATCTGTGCTCTTTTTCCCCCTCCCTCCCTCCTCGCTTGACCATTTATGAAGGAATTAGTCTAATTACGCATAAATAGAAAATAGCTTTGGTGAATTTACCTCATTTCAGTTGTCTAAATGGGCCTCGTTACGTAAGCAGCACAGACCCGGGCCTGATCCGTAACCCGGTGATGTTATCGAATACATGTGCTACCCAGGTTTCACCGTGACGCCGCCAGTTCGGACGGCGAAGGAGAGGAAAGGAGGAAGACGAGGAAAAGGAGAGTAGAAACGTGAATGAAGACGGTCGCAGCTCTATCCATGTTGTTAAGCTTCATGGGAATTATCACCACGGCTTGATCATGCTGCCATCGTCCAATCAGATTGCTTCACTGAAACGACCCACTGCATAATTACATTTGCATCATGACCCGTCGCAGCCATTCCAGCCTCCACGTCCTCCCCTCGTCACGCTCAGCGGGGCAGACACATGTAGATAGCACCAGATAGACAGCATATGACTTTCATACAGCCCTCGGTCTCCAGCCATCATAAATAGAATTATGTCACGGTCAACTGTGCACAATCTGATTCTGAGTAATGGCAAAAAAAATCCCCTCCCACGTATGCTAATGCTGTTGTTGCAGCCCCTGTTGGGAGAGACACGGCCGACGCGCCAAGAAAGTTCAGAGCTTGAGAAAAGGGAGTGGGCGAGGCGAGTGCTTGATGCTTTTCCAGTGAGATATTAGAAGAATTAGCGGAGAGGGCACTTTAAAACGCACACGGACACACAATTTGTGTTTTGCTTGATTTTGCAGCTGCAGGATTCAGAAGTCCACCTTAAAACTGGCACTGGAGCAGTTCTGGACATATGTGAATAATCTAAATGATGCCCTTCACGATGTATTAGACTTTATTTATTATCGCTATATTTGTAAATATAACAATAGATCATATGAATCTAGTAAACTGCCAACCAAGCGTATCAATGCATCCTATTTACTCACATTTTGTCCACACATTCCAATGATGTCACAGCGTACCAGAGTACACTTGTCCGTCACTGAAGTACAGCGAAGTACTGAAGTACAGAGATCAGCAATAATATGATTTTAAGGGTTTTTCAGGATTTAATTTTCTAAACATCAGCATGTTAACAAGCTTTTTAGTTACTATCAAACTCCCTTTCTGAAAAACAACCGTGTCCTCAGAGTGCAGAGAGAATCTGAGGGGGAGTTTCTCCTCCGAGAGCCACTCGATGATGCAACCGCATCTTTGTTTTTCAGCCCTGAAGTCAGACACTTGGCCCCCGGACTCCCTCCGTTAACATTCGACAGGTACCGCAAAGACGTTCAGACATTCTCTTCCAAAGTCTGAGCAAACATGCCCATCAAGACGACAATATTTGTCTTTCAAGCTGCAGATATCAATAAAATAACAAGAGTCAACATCCCTCTGGGTTTCGAGCCCGCCAAAAGGATGGCTCATTCTGGTACGGCACTGCAGACGGGCCGACGCCCACGTAGGTGAGCCGACCCGCCAATATGAACACATGAACACGAACACGGATGTGACTTGTCTTCTCTAAACAGAGACGGAGGCAGATGTTCAGGGTTTTGCTGCCGGGAGGTGATGAAGTCAAAGTGGGTTCACAGCCAGGGACCATAAATCCAGAAATATTTCTCATCTTCTACCTACTTGAGGCTCAGCAACCTAAACAGCTGAACCACCAGAGATGAAAATATTTCTTTTAGTGTGAGACAGATCCTGAGTCTGCGGGCGGCGAGTTATCCCAGGACACGTCAGATTTACGACGACCAGCTCTCAACTTTGAGCTGCAGTGTTTGGTGTCAAAGCCCCTAAAAAACTTAGTTGCATATTTCAAGTTTTTCTTGATAAAATTTAATATTCATGACTAAATAAGCAACAATCAGAGCAAAAAAGTTTGATTTACTTCAACAAACAAGCCCCTCCCACTTACATGCAGTAAGAAGAGCACGTGTGAAAACACAAACAGAAATCTATAATGTGAAATAACCCAAACTGTTTGACATTGTTTGTATTGTCTCTTTAATCTCTGGACAGCTTCTTTACTTAAAATTGCTATAACCAATCAAATTAGAGAATAACATATCAACAAGTACAAAATATGGATATTTTGTTGGTGGAGACCAAAACTGAGCTAACAGGGGTATAATGTTCTTACATTTGTGAAGAGGAGACCAACATGACTCCAAATAAATAAAAAAACACTGATGTTCGCCATGGTAATGTCGTATTTACTAGTTCCCCAACTGGTTGTGGGCGGCGGTCAGTCATAGTCAATGATTATTAAAGTATTACAGTAACTAAGTGTTGTAACCACTGATGTTGTCCGCTCTTATTTTTAGAAAGTGTTAGGGGAGGGGTTATGCTAACGATGGCTAAAAAAAACCCAACAAAAAGGGTGAAAAATATTTTTGAATTCTATGATCAAATCTGCCTTTAACTGGACTTAAATCAACTTGCTACAGTTGATCCACGGGAGCAGTCGCATGTAGCAACACGAGGCTGATTTGTGGTTTACCGTTCTGTTGTTTCAGTGGACATGTGTTTATTTTCAGCGCTCGCAGGTCAAAAAGGTTGACTACTCCTTTCATAAATGTCACTTCTTTTAGATTTTTACACCCCCTTCCCCCTCTTATATGTAATTATAGCGAGTTATACATTCACACACACTAAGCTCGCCCACACAGGACACGCCAGGAAGACGAGCGAAGCCAGCAACTAGAAAACAGGATGTCTGTTTTATGTTTTACATTTGGCACATCGGTAATTACATGTGAGTTTTACTGAAAACCTGAATAATTAGTGGCCGGGTGCCATGAAGCTCGCTCCAGACCCATATTTCAACATAATAAAAAGGTTGCAATTATAACGTTGATCCCGTACTGCTTAAAAGGAAATGTATTGAATAATGGATCAACTTAAATCAGTGACAAAGTAGAATAAAAGTAACCTCCCTCCTGGCTTTTTTAATTTAATAGTTGGTCATATAATATTTCTGGAGTCTATCATTTCTGTTTTGTTTTTTAAACATCATGTATTCTAATTGAACATCGTCCTCATCTAAGACATTCTCTAAATCACTGCAGAAGATCAAATTAGTAAATAAGTCATTTTCAACATTTGTCTGTAATAAATTGATTTATCTATTTTATGTTTCACTGTCATATGACATACTGTTAAAATGATTCGGGCCGTTAGAACATAGTTCACTGGCGCGCTGCCATCTTGAATTGAACCATCAGATCCGGGACCGACCCTCCGGGTGACTCCTGATTGGTGGAGCTGACCGCGGGGCCTTGGCACCGGTATCTCATTATTTCTTAATGGCTGAGGCCAAAAACGCAAGCTCGAGCCACAGCAGAGGAACAATTAAATGTCTGCGAAGGCACCGGAGTGAGGCGAAAATTTACTTTGGGCAGGACTTTACTGCCGCGCGGAGCAGAGGACCTCGGTTGTAGCTACAATCTGTCGACCAAGAAAAATAATCTGTCCATTCATAATTGCGAGTGCTTTGCCATTTCCCCCCTTCATGATTTTTTTTTTGCATGGTTTTGATAACAAGAAAACATGAATTCAAGTAGACTTAAACTCAATAAAATGACATCATGGCGTCAACTACATGGATATTAACTGTTTTCCAGTTTTAGGCGTTGTTGCTTTCAAGTGAAGCCTTCAATAATAGTGACATTTTAAAAGTCTGAAATCTGCTTTTTGTTTCATTTTACACTTTCCAGGTGGACCTGAAGTTTAAAATTAAGTCTGCAGGAAAAAAAGGAAGTGGAGTAATTTGATTTCAATGGCTGGATAAAGCTTCCAAACTACACTCGGCTTATTGTGCAGTAGCTTTCATAGGCATGCAGTGATTTGTTCATGTTTCGTCTTAAATTAAACAACAGAATATATTGTTAGCTATTTGCCCTCCAGACCGGCAAGGACAAAATGTTTTCTGATTCGCAGGATGACCTTATTTGTCCTTGCCTTCCAAAACAGTAACTGTTGCATATATAAATATATAAAGATGTTTATGGGTAGGATTACAGGTGATTAACATGGTTTGAATACATTTAGTCATAGACTTCCATCCAATCAGACTTCTTTTTGTAACCAGGAGCATACGCCCCCTGATGGCCAGCACAGAGAATGCAAGTTTGAGGCATTTCAGTAATTCACTGTTCAGAACCGTCTAAAGTTATTGGACAGTAGAGTTAGTGGTGCTCTGTGATTGGTTCCCTCTTACAGGAAATGCTCCGTGGAAGTTGTAGTGAACTTCTCAAAAAGTAGGTTGTTTGGGTTGACAGTTAGTTTAGAGGTTTGCATCAGTTTGACTTTAAATTCCCCTGAAAGCGCTTCAGCAGCACAACGTCGGAATGACGGGGTCTGCAGGAGAGTTCAACTCACCATGTGAATTAAAAACGGAGAAAAGTTGGTGTGAAAAAGGGAAACTTTGTAGAAAAAAGGATTGGTTCTCTGTGTTTATGTGCCCTCTGACTCTGAAACTCTAGATCTCGGGAGATTCAAACTCTGAATCTGTAAATCCCCCATGAGTCTTCACGGTGGTGTAAATCAGAGTTCAAAGTGAAAAAAAAAACAGAAACAAAGCGGCGGCTGCAGCGCGGCTGGGTGGCGCTCATTAAATCCACACACACTCGCAGAGAATCTACATTTCCCTAAAGTTGAATCTGAATTTGGGGTTTTTTACATGTTTGTAGCTGACGAGAACAACAGTCACACCAGAATGTGTGTGTGTGTGTGTGTGTCCTACCGACTACCCTGGTTAATGAAAGGCCAGTGCTGGAGAGGAACCATGACGGGACCCTCAGAGTAGCAGAAGTCCCAGAAGAACGGTCTTGGCTGAGATTCAACACTCTTATAAAACGCTACGAGGCCGTTTGGCTGAGCGAGCAGGAACACTGCGTCCGTGTTGTGGTGCGTAGCGGTCCGACTCGACCTTATGGAAAGTGAGAAAAAATTGTTTTTCGTCATTTTTAGGGCTTATTTTTTTGTCTTTTTAAGTAAAGCTGGATGAGGGATTGAAATGGAAAAAAGAGTTCTCCTCCAGATTTTCCAATAATATGCTATAATCTCTCTCATCAACATGTTTTGTATTAAAGATGAATATAATGACTGTCTAATGAGAAGGCTTGTAGGGACAAACCATCCACATTTATCCCCCAACCCTGCAGTTCTGAGGTCTACGAGAGGTTTAGCATCTTATGACCCCTGAGATTTAACTGGACCCCATTATCACAAGTTGCATGAGCATGTGTGTGCACTTCTAGTCAATTCAATTTTATTGATAGTGTCATATCACAACAGAAGTCATCTCAGGACACTTCACACATTGAGCAGGACTTCAGTCCCAACATCAGGGGCAAGCGAGTCCTTTTTTAGGGATATAAAACATAAAAAGGTACAAACAAGTAACTAAATAACAAACTTTTACGGAGCAGAAAACTTGGGATTTACTTGAAAAAGCATAATGTAACCTGAGGAAAGTGTCTAACACATGTACCTGCCCAGAGCTAAAAGTTAGTTGCCTCCACGTAGTTGTAACTTGTAGAGTACATGTACATGTTTTCCCACCCTAAGTATCTTATAAACAGTGTTACAGCAACATTAGGGGACGTTTTCCTACGTTCATGACAAAATATTGGACGATCAAAAAAGAAAGCTGAAAGGAAAACATGAGCTGCATCTGACGTATCGATTATCGCGGTCTCAAGCCTCGCATGTGGACGGACTGCGGTCCGCCGTAAGCAGTGAGTGTATTCTGTCAGTCTGGCTCGAAGGCTCCGGGGAATAGTTATCTTTTATAAGAACATGTTGAAGTGCTCTGGTCTGGCTGAGTATGAGCTCATCATGCAGATCTGAGGGAGGGCCTGGGAAGAGATGGCCTGGACACAGTGAGTGAGTAACTGAGCAGCAGTGTGTGTGTGTGTGTGTGTGTGTGTGGCCCTCCGTTTATAGTGTAAGAAACAAATCATCAGCAGACAAATTTCATTTCCTACACAGCATCCAGGGAAAGTTGCCAACGCGTTTATTGGATGAAAATGGTTGAAATCAATCTTATAAAAATGGTAAACCATAATCTTAAAGCATGCAGGGAAACTGCTTTATTCCGAGCAATCATTTTTTTGCCGATAAATACTTAAATATACAAATTTAAATTGCACTATTTCCATGAAGTTTGGGAGGGAGGAGTGATTCTCTGACTTCATCATCACATGAAATTATGATTCTTTTTGTTGAAGGAATACTTGCGTAGCGCTAGTTACCAAATGGTAGCATGCCACCAAGATATTCACTCGTCTTGTATATCCAGACATATCTCCACAGTGCTAAAGAGAAGGTCTAACATACCACGGATAGTGGAAGTGGAGGAGAAGCTGCTCGGACAGACGGCTGAACGACTACAGCAAAAGATATCACACTGTTTCTGGAAATGAAAAGAAAAATGGATTTTGACATCAAACCAAGAGTGTTTTTGGATGATTCGGCACCAAATGTTTGGTACGAATGCAGGCAGCAGTGTGGGTTAAAGGAAGAGTCTGGAGGTCGGCGGTTTGAATCCCTTCGGGGACGGTACACGCAACAAACTGCTCGTGAACACAATGGATATTTATGCTACATCGTGCACATGTTTCTCCTGTATGCAGCAATAATCCTGGATGGATGCATGATTAATGCATGAACTGTAGCTTTTACAATGGCTACCACTGTCCAGTGTGTGTGTGTGTGTGTGTGTGTGTGTGTGTGTGGTTTAAGAGAGACAGTTATATACTGTATCCCTGGCCAGCCCAGTACTTCCTCTTAATGCCAAGACCTTACAAGCACATAAAACAAATGCTTCCATGCTTGGCCTCAGCGCAGCGGGTCAGCGGGGGAATATCACCGTTTAATTATCTCCTCGGGAAAAGAGAGGAGTCAAGATGGAAAGAGGATCAGGGAGGAAGCAGAGTTATTTAGTGAAGGATGTATGTGGAAGAGAGCGCAATGAAATACATCAGTGTGGACGCAGCGGGAGAGCTCAGCAAGCCGGGCAAAGTCGGAAGCAAGGCAGCAACGAGGTGTGTGTGTGTGTGTGTGTGTGTGTATGTGTGTGTGTGTGTGTGATTCTAAAAGTCGCAACTACAGAAATGTTGACATTCTCCCATTCTCCCGTCATAAATTGCATATATAGTATATATATAGTATATATACATACTTACTATAATTGTATCCCTCTTACAGAATATATCACAAATGTACACCTTCATTAACTAAAGATACCCCGTGCCTGTAGATGATAACTTAATACTTTATATAATTATACACAGAAGACAATTCAAAATACAGAAGACATTATTTAAAACTAATTGATTATATAGATACTGTATAACACTGACATATTATCATTTAAAAAAAAGTCGTTTGGCTAACACATTAGCAAAAAGTTGCCTATTCACACATTCAGCAAATTTCACTGTAACATGTGTTTCTGTCCACCTAATATATGTCTTAAAAAGCTGTCTGTAAAGCGTCTTTGTGTTCAGAAAAGCACCATACAAATAAAATGTATTATTCTGATTATTATGGACTTTTCTTCTCGCTCCGTTTTGGTCTCCACCAACTCGTGAGGTAAATATGTGGCTTGTTTAACCTCGTGGGGCTGAATCAGCGGCTGAGGACGTGAGATCATGGGGGTTAAATGACTCTCGAGGAGTCAGACAGAAGCAGTGGTTTCTGATTCCTGCTGCAAGAACCAGGAGACGTTGAAAAGCAAGCAGCGAAGTTGAAAGGAACCAATAAAAAAGTAGAAAATATGTACATGTACTTATACTCAGCTGCGTTTAACAGATGCTGTTTTGCAGTATTGTAATACATCTCTCTCTTAAGGTATGGAAGTCGAATTTTGCAAGAAACTTTTCTCCTTTTATGAAACAGAAATCTAATTTACATTCAGTTGGAGGCAGGATGAATGCAGTTCTACCCACACGAGCTCACACACCACAACTTTCAGACACAATTTAAATGAAGTTCAATAAAAGGTCAAACAAAAGAAAAAAGGAGAATTTTAAATTCACCCTCGGGGGTTTTTAGATTCAATTGCAGATTCACAAGTGGGCATGGTCGATTAGTCAAAGAGCCCCACATGCAAACAGCGAAACGCATTAAAACCGTGAGAGATTAGCCACTTTCCCTCCAGCGACAGTCACAGACCAACAAGCCTATCTGGACTCATTTGTCACCGGAGTTGCTCCCGAACGGCCGCCACATTGTTCCTCAGACGTGTCGGGGGCCACGTAAAGTTTGAATTAGACCAGGCGCCCGACTTAAAACCACTGGGGTAAAATTAGAGAAGGGGGCCGGCTTTTCTCACAGCCTCCTTTTAGGGGATTAGATGACGTTTAAAGTTATTGGAGGACTGATACGCACGATTAAAACGTCTGATTAATGCTTAAAAAAAACGGAGGTATTTTATTGGCGTCACCTAAAGATGTGGGGGCTGGCAGAAGGGTGGTCAGAAGGTTTTTAAGGGTGGTTTTAAGGGGCTCACTAAGGGTCCAGGTTGAGATTATAATGCTTTATTTAACACTCGATAGCAGGCGGTGAACTGCTAGTGAACCTTCGTGGACGCCATTCAAACAATGTGTGTCAGTGGTGGCCTTTAGTTGCTTTTTGTAGTTAGGGCTGTGTTTTCTTAGAGTAACCTCCAGGGCAGTAAAAGGGGGGACTCTTTTAAAGTTAAGCCAACCCGGGGTATCCAATGACACCCACGGGTGCTCAAATGAAATAGGGACACTTCCAGACTGTGAGCCAGACTCTTATCAGGGTCAATGACAGACTCTGACTCTATTTGTTAGTAGGATTTTTCTCAGAAAGTGGAACCAGAGGTGAGCGTCGCTCCGTTTTCCACATCTGTGCAGCACAACAAGTCTTGTTGGTGGCCCTCAATAAAACACATCTCGGCTAAGGAAAACACACTCCGCTTACTAATTGGGACCAGTAGCCGCGGCAACGGAGTGACATCACGTCATCATTAACAGGTGCCTCATCCGGTCGGGCCGTTCATGGGAAAGTTTGAATTAAAGCTTCCCGGTCGGCCCGTCAGCACCAAGTGCAGGCCGGCGATTAGTCGCTAGTTAAGTTTGCTGTTGTCAATGTTTACGAGGTGGCGGGGGGACGGGAGGCAGGCCTGTTGTTACTCTGAGGGGTCAAAGTCAGAGGTCAGGGGGAGGGGAGGGGGGGCTGACCAGAGGAGAGCTTAATAAAGTAGAGGAAATGATGCTGGTCATTGCAGGCGCTGTGACAGTTTGCCTCTTTGTTTGTGTTTTCGACTGCTAGTTATGGAGGTCAGTGAAGCGGGTAGAACTGCGATGGATATCTCCATGGCAACCGTTTGAAGAAAGTCCATCTCTTCTGGTTCTTTTGAAATTACAACTGCAAATATAGCCTGAACCAATATGGAAAACCAAGAGACGTGTGTTTGAGCTGGTTTTCTGGAGTCTAACATCAGTTCAGACTTTGGGGTTCAGTATCTTGCCCAAGGGCACTTCGGCATGCGGACTGGACAAGCTGGGATTACATTGTCCTAAAGGATCCCCCATTCAGATCCCCCATTCACCCCCCCAGGACAGACCTTTGTATCTCCTGCGTGTTGAGGTGAGAGGTGGCAGCAGGATCCGCCCAGATTCCACAACCACCCCGACCAAGTTGGAGCACCAGGAGACGGGGAGGATCGGCTCTTAATGGGGTTTCTCCTTGTTCTCTAAGAGGAGGTCCTCTTCATCTATTTGTCAGGATCGGGGGGGGGCATTCATCATGGCCTAAACCTTGGCTCGCTACTCCGTTTGCAGGTCTGTTGGGGGGCTTAGTTAGACCTCCTGCCTGGCTGACTTGCAACGAAACCATTGAGCAGATGAAACAGGGGGATCCCGTGACTAATAGAAAATACTCCAGTGAATAATATGTCACTGCTTACTGACTAATCCCCGTTGCATCACTGTTATTCAGTTTGTATTTGTTTGCAGGCTTCGGAAACATTTCTTGGAGACAGAGTTGTTTTAGAGGGAGGAATCATCTCCAACTCGTCCAACGGAACCAGAATGAGTCCGTCATAATGTCACACTTTCTCTGACAATATGTCTCTTGTTTATATCAATGGACCGCTCCCCTTGTGTACTATTACGCCTGCAATCTCTCCAATCAGGGTACAACAGTAACTGTTTGGTGGTCTGTTGCAGATGATACACAACCTGGTATTAACTTCCCATATAACTTTGTGGGGATAGAAAAAAAAAACCTTTATTATGGACTTTATATCATTCCAGCTATCTACCACGTTTCTCACGATCTCTGTTGTGATTGGCCAATACTACAATGACTACAAACAGGAAGACTTCACACCAACATCGTGTCCCTTTGCCTCCAGATTCAATGCTACGGATTAAACATTAGTTATAAGTCTGCTAAAGGATTCTTGCTTCTTTGTTTGTGTTTCGACCCAATGTGACACCATGTGTCTTTCTGTATCTATCTAACGATATGCTGACTCATGACTTGGACGTAACGTAGCGCTGCTACCCATCAAACTCTGCGGCATGTGGACAAATCCACCGCTTGACAGTTTAGGCAGGAAAGCATTCAAATGGGCAGCTTGTGTACAGACAGAAGCAGCGGGACGCTCAGCGTCTTCTAGAAAGATGTCGGCGGATCGGCGGGCTGCTTCATCGTGGCGGTGGGAGTCGTCACCGAGAGGCCCCCGCGCCATGCAAAATCAGCAGAACGTAATATGCTGAAGGGCTTTCAGGAGCAGCACACCAGTTTAAACCATCTACAGAGTACAGAGCATCCACTGGGATCCATTTGGCAAAAGTTCTGGCCGCGACGAGGCCGAGCAGAAAGCAGATTTTCTCCCTACGAACGTCTTTCATGCTGCGTCTCGGCTTACCGCTCGCTCTCTTCGCTGCTGCAGTCTAGACACAGAAAGGAACAGAGGAGGAGGAGATACCGATGCCAAGTCATGTGCTGTCCAGAGTGGAGGTGACACACACACACACACACACACACACACACACACACACACACTCGGCTGGTGAGGTCTGGTCCAGCAGTAGAAACAAACAAAGGTGGATTATGACAATTAGTGGCCTGGTCCAAAACCCTGGTGTTTCCAGGTCTTAGTGGGTAGGACCAATTAATCAGAGCTCTCACTTACACACACACACACACACACACACACACACACACACACACACACACACACAGCTAATGAACAGAGTAATATTCAAACATGTGGGAACCATTTCTCCACCTACCTCCTGCTCTCTCTATGACAACAGAGAGGAACACAGCAACATTTGGAAGAAGAAAACATGCCACTGAACCCGACTGTGATTAGCATGCGACCCGTGAGTCGTAATCGACCAGGTGCAAATACGCAAAAAAACAGAAAGGAATGAAAGTCCAGTGAAGGAAAGAAGTCAGTATTTGTCTGTCAGACGTGCCGGGGCTGCACTCGACGGCTTTCAGATACAAATGGAAGCTTGAAATCGGAAAACAAATTCTGGTTTTGGAGGCGTGGGCGTCTCTTCTGGTTGCAATACAATTGTAAAATCTGGTCCCATTTAGAGTCAAATAGGTAATAAACCAGAGTATGCCTTAGGGGGCGGGGCTACCTTATGGAAGCTAACTTTGTAAACAGCTTTGCACCAGAAGTCAGATGGAGTCAGTAAGGTTCATCAGATCCACCCGTCACTCCTCCGCAACTCCAAATATGGTCACTTCCTACAATTTATATTATTGACTTGATTAATTACATCTTTAATTCCAATTCTTGTGATTTTCAATGCCCAATGGAGGATTATACACTTCTAAACTCCAAGTAGAGGTGACTGCAACTTCAACATTGCTGCTGTTTCAGGGTCAAGCCAAATCCCCCCCCCCCCCCCCCCCTACTAATACAATAATCCATAATTCAAAAGCTGGAGGGAAATGCATATTCAAACCCTCACGAAGGCACACACACGCAAATGCATTTACCCATGATTGATTTGTGCGAGCGCAGATAAAAAGCCTGCCGGGGAGGTTTGTGGTCCCCGTGATTGCACATACATGAACATCAGGAGCACGCTGGTTATGTAAACACTGGTCGCCGGGGAAACGGAGGGTCAGCTGGTTTTTGCTAACCTTTTCCCTTGAAAAAAAAAATGCCCAACCCATCGTTTTGAGGCAAAGAATAAGTGAATAGGCCATTCATATGCACGCCCATGTTTTTGCACAGTTCGGGATGTGTGGCCTTGAAATTTACCAGTCGTTGGAACAACTCACCCAAAACCACCTCTGTCCTGGCGTGACCTGCGTATGGCAGCGGCCGTTTCAGGGGGAAACAGTAAGTTGTTCAGATGAAACTCATATATGTTTTACTTATATCTCCTTCCTCTCCATCCGTCGGACTCTCCTCATCTATCTCACCTCCTCTGGTTTTAAGGTTACGCCACCAGCAGCATCACCAATCATTTTCAGGATCTCAGAAGGCATGACATAACCGTCTCTCTGACGGAGCCCACGTCTTTACGCTCATGAGTTACGGGCGCGGGTTGACGTGCGGAGAGTCGACGGCACGTCGAAACAGTGAGTAAATGGCACGATGTGATGACAAAAACAGGCAGAGGAAGTAATAGAGATCGCATGAGGGAGTGAGTGAAAACAGGCTCGCCCATCCCCGTTGTCTCTCTGCTTTATCTCCAGTCTTCATGCTGGACACGTGCAGGTAGGTGGGAATCGAACCTCGTACGATGCTTCCTAGGAAGGAAGAGTCCCAAAGTCAGGTCAGACGGACAAGACTCCTTTCTATCGCAGAGTATGTATGTGTTTTTTCTTCATTATTCAGATCAATTAGGTGCATTATAATTTCTATCAGTAAATTATTTTTTATTATTATATAATTTTTATTTCATTATTGATTATTATTTAATTCATTATAATTATTATAATTTATAAAAGTACAAAACATACAGTTAAGAGGCTCTCCTAAAAAAGGAATCCCGCTGTTCCAACAATCACCAACCCTGGTTTGGTCAAAATAAACCCTTATCTTATAAACTGCCTTAAACTTTTCACTTACAACAATCCCCAATTTTGATTCAGAATAAAGAGTTAGGTGTGAAACTATGCTTGCGTAATGTCTCCAAGCCATGAAAATATGTGATTGCCAATTTCTCACCTCATATTTGTTCAGAGATGTAATTTGTCAGATTGCTGCGGTGAAATAACTACGAATATTTCCCTCGATTCCAAATAAGGGGACAGGAAACGCATCATGCACATAGGATTGTGGGTGTTTCACTGAGGATTATACATCCACTCAAAACCCTCTAAACGAAGTACTGGGTATAATTCAAAAGATCCTTAATGAAAGTTCCTCGCAGCAGCTTTAATGTGTGCAAGTAGCTCCCAATAAGCAGCGGTGCTTTAAGAGTGATGGGGCGGTTCACTGACTTCCAGCCAGATTGCATCGTACTGTCATCTTGCACCAGATTGTCACAGCTAATAAATACTCTGCTTGCCCTTTGTCAAAATTAAAGCTCCACATGTTTGTGTTTTTTTTATTAACAATGAGTGAAATTACTATGTGTAGCTCATTATTTTGGTTTCAGGGTAGCTAACTTCATTATTTTGGGGTTAAGGCTCTCTTTAGGTTTTCTGCAAAAACTCATAATACCACAACACAGCACTTAAACGTCAACCAGATGCGATCCAAAGTCAGACCCCCCCTTCAGCAGGGAGTGGAGACCAAAACTGGAGCTCAAAGAAGACCAAGCCTGCTGGATCGGTGTTGTGTCTACGGTTTGTTCCGCTATCAGTTAGCCAAAATCGATCCGGATGGAGAAAGCTGTCACCACCATAAGCAACTTATAGTTGGAAGAACTTTCCGGGGAACGGTTAAAAAACGTCAACAACAATTCATTTTTTAATGTGTTTTTGTTTTGTTGCTCCAAAAGGAATCCAAAAAAGTGACTTGCCTCTAAAGTACACATCCCGAGGCCAGATGTCCAGTTTGGCCAGAGGTCGGCACGTATCTGCAGATGTGTTCATCGCTGAACCTCGAGGTCTGTTTGGTCGACTCGGGTGCATCAGACGAAGCAGCAGCCCACTGATACAGAGACCATGTGTGATAAAACATGACATCATCACCATGCCCTACAAATCTCTGGATAACCCCCTCGTCTTCTTCTTCCATTCCCCCCACGCTGCTGTTGTTGTTTCGTTCCCTAACCTCAACTTTCCTCCCAACACATGTTTGCTCTCAGCCGGCTCTGCAGTTACACAACTTCACACCTGGTAACGGACCAGCGCGGCTACACTGGTGTCAATGCAGACCAAATGTCCGTCTTGCACACCAAAAAAATTGCCTCCAGTTGATTGAGGAACAGCATTTCTGCATCGACTCTCCTCGTTCAAACTGGAGTCAGCTGTTCCAGGAAACAGAAAGCAGAAACCTTACGGTAACACGCTGGCCTCGTTGCAGTCCAACACTTATCTCGGGGGCCAAACACAAGGATCTCGTAGTGCGTCGTTCAGCGAGGTCCTCCATCATTACTTGCATCATTTCACTTGCAAGCGTACCCGATGCCATTATTAACATGCGTTGCATCGCGTTAATGATGGCTGTAATATAAAGCGACTGCTAGGAACTGACAGATACGGCACAAGAAACGGCTGTAATGGACTTTGAAAGTCAAAGTTAATCCAGCAGGTGTATTAAAGGGCAGTTGTTTATTAATAATGACGTTTGGTGAATTATTAAAAAAGACACTGTTGCAGACAGACTGCAATGCACACCACTGCATCGTCCATCAAAAATATTACGCTATAAAGGAGAAAATTGGCCTATGGCAACGTTAAACAGTGCAAATTAGCAGGTGGCAAGATAGAACTTAACTCATGCATGCATATCTCGTGTCACATGGATTGTTTTAAACATTTGGTTACTTAACGTTAAAGTAACTCAACGTTGATTTTTTTGTGGAACAAAAACGGCAGTCTCCTGAGTGAAAGTCCTGTGTTTGTTTGATCCATCCATCCACCCCCGACCTCCCTACAAAGACTTCCACAGACTCCGGCTAAAAAATACATTTCCTCTCGAAATGTAGAAGAAAACGCATCATTGTCTCCTAAATGCATTCATTGTTAGTTAAATAGAAAAAGGGATAAAATACACTTAAAAAAACATATACCGATACCATGACTAGACTAAATCTACCATTGCTCTAAAAACAATATCTTTTTTAAATAAGGGTTCAGCCCTGACTAATGCTCAAGTGAGATCACGCTTTATACGACTTTTATTCCCATGCTGTAGGCAGTAAGTACCTGCAAACAGCCTTAATGGGTAAAATATATGCAGTTCCCCTTTAAATAAAGTAGCACCTTGTTTACAACGGCCCAGATATGAAACACTTCAGCAGCACGACGGCGGCGGCTCCTCCGTCGGAGTCTGGATCCGTTCAGTCACAGTGCTGCAGCGCAGCCTCAACCACTCGACAGCGCTCACCACAACACACCATCGATCTGCTTGAGGAGCGGAGCTGAAAGAAAACAGACTCCCGCTGAAACGTCTGCTGCAGACGGCCGGCGAGCTGATTGAAAGTGAAGGGGATCCGCCGGCAGACGAGCGAGGAGGCGGACGACTGCGTAACCAACACAAGCTGGACGTTTCAGGCAATGACCTGCCGTTGCTAAGGACAACCAGTATAGTGTATCAGCAACACGTACACTGTTGCCCATAAAGTTACGACGGTGTATCAGGGCCACTGTAGGGGAAAAAAAAGAAATGGAGCCGAGAGAGGGGGGCAATATTCAGAGAAAAAAATGGGAGATTTGCAAGTTTATTACGATGCTAACAACCGGCATCTATGCTAGCTAACGTCCCATGAATGTACGTATTTATGTTTGTAATGAATCATCCCAACGTGTGACAACACCTCGTTTAGGTCGTTAGGGTGATGATGTTGATGCTTATTGTTGCTTTTATTCATATGAGGACAAACTGTCATCTTATGGGTGTTTATTGATCAGGGCGGTTGGGCTAAGATGCTAGCGGTAGCTTTCACTTGTTGTCCTAGCAACGGCAAAGATCCGGTGTTAGCAGAACCAAACAACTTGCTTATATCGGCGATATATATTTATAAAGTGGGAAATTTGCCACTTTTTTTTCTGAATATTGCCCCCCTCCCTAAGCTGCGTTGCTTTTGTTAGTTTTTTCCTCCAGTGGCCCTGAAACGCCGCCCTATCTTTGCGTGATCACGGCGGAGTCTTGTGCGTTATAAACCGCCTGCTGTCTCCGATGTCCCCAAGTCAACCGGCGTGGTGGCGAGTCCACATGGCGGCTGAGTTAAAGGCTTTACTGGAGGATTTTCAAGGCCAAAGGGGGGGTTGAGCCAGTAAACTAAACAGATGTTCTCATAAAGCAAATACAACAGCGAGATGTCCAACCGCCGTGTCAGGGAGGAGGTGGGGATGGATTGATGGATCGGAGGAGGGAAGGGAGTAATCGGGAATATGCAGAGAGCCAGAGAAGAGGATCGATGGGAACGGATTATCAGGAGGAGAACAGCAGATAACAGTGAACACACCTACACTTCTCATGCTTTCTCTTTGGGATCTTTATTTCCCATGACTCTCCTCTCCGACCCACACACACACACACACACACACACACACACACACACAATCACTGCAGGCCCGGTTAAACCTTCTCCCCCAGGGTTCAAGCGGTGAAGGAAGACAAAGTGGTATCTATGCTGCAGTTCATATTTGTGTTGGAGGCGCCACGCGGCCTGAGCTCCATGTTAGCTCGAGGTAATTACACCTATACACCACCAATATCCCCTCCCATTACTGCACTCTAATGGGCCTTGCTGCTCGCACACACACACACACACACAATCACAGTCACACACACACCACTTTGTCCGGGCGCTAGGGGCCAGTGACAACATTGGTTAGCTTCGATATGTCACGTCAATGTTGCTCGTGTTTTTCTGTGGTGGGGCTCAAATCCCACCGCTGGATGTGTGTGTGTGTGTGTGTGTGTGTGTGTGTGTGTGTGACAGTTAAATGAGGGAATTCTGCTTGTCACAGCGTTCAGAAAAGTTAATTATTACGGTTTGACGTCCTTTTTGAAATGATTTTACCTGGAAGGAGGCAGAGTGGAGGAGAAATTTGGACAAAGATCCCATTAAACCCTGAATCCATTATTTTCTCTCTTTTTTTTTTTTGTATGTCGAGAAGAAGAATTGAGGGAAAATTAAAGACAAACTTACAGTAAAATGTGATTTTTTTCCTCCACGTTCTCCTTGAGTAAGGACATATTTAATGATGCAGCTGTTATTATTATTTATATAAGAACTTTTTTGAACATATTTAGTGTCAAAGTTTTTGGCCTCTGAGTTGGCGTCTCCCATGGCAACGGTTACGCAAGCAACCTGCTCGGTACTGAATGTGTCCACGCAGCAGGATGATAATTAAAGTGAAAGTGGGACCCAGAGAAGAGCGACGGTAGCCGGCAGACGTACGGCTCATGAATCCTTCCAGATCTATTTGTCGTCTGGGGAGACGGACTGGAACAAAGGACACCATCTCGAAGCCTGAGCTGTGTCCAACGTCTCATTCCTGCATTCCTCCCCAAAAATAAAACTCCACTTGATGACTTGAAGAAGCTTCCTGGCTCGGTGCTTTACGGCCCGGGAACGGACCGATAAGGCAGTAAATAACTGATGATTGATGCGGTCGGATCCCTCGGCTGCAACCTCTGCGTCTCCTCCGGATCAAAGCCAGGTATGTGCCAAGGTCAGCCGCCCCTCCGATAACACAGGTTCAGATCGTTTCAGCCTCCGGGGATCCAGCCTGATTAGTAATGGTGAGCCGTGGCAGTAAATCAGGACTCGATGATGTCTTAAATATGGAACTGCTCTGATTCAACTCAGATCCTTATGTGAAAGCAGAAAAAACATAATCTACAAAACATTATTATTGTTATTGAATATTGTATTTCTCACTTTTTTTTCATCACGTAGGAGTTTTTCAATATTGCAGTTCATCATTTTATACCACTGGGTAGTAGCATCATATCATAGCATATTTTTTGGTTTATGCAACAATAAATGTTGAGTAAAAAGTACTACATTTCCCTCGTACAGGTAGTAAAGAAGAAACATAAAGTAGTAGAGAAAAGTATCTGACAAGTGTCAAAAATAGTATTTAAATTTAAATACCTACATGTACTTCAGCTCCACCACTATTACCCAGAAGTCAACGCTCTCTTTCCCAAAGTACTTCCTTTCTAAACGTATCCGTCAGATAAAAGTTTGGCTTCGTTTAACCTCATCAAATTGAGATGTGGTCCTTGTCTGCAAAGATGTACGGCCCGCATCGTCCTCTGCAATTCAAATAAACACGTCATCCTTCTTTCAGTCGCTCACACACACACACACACACACACACACACACACACACACACACACACACTCCTACTCTCACAGAAGGAAACGGAGCTCTGAGCCTCTTGGATGTGAAAACAGGTTGGAGACAGTGGGGTCAGATTTTATAGGCTTGCTAATAGCAAACCCAGCTGACTGCATCCACATAAACAATAAAAAGAACATGCAAGTGCTCTACGTTCAGCTCCTGAATATGACTATTACAAAATACAGATAAAAGGCTGCAGGACATCACAAGATTGCATTTACAGTCGTGACAACTGCGGTGGAAACGTTCTAAAGCATGCTCAGTTATTGGTCGGCGGAGCAGACCTGCAAGCCAAACACCGGGGTGTAAATGTGCCTGGCCCGCCGCCAGCTCCACACACTAAATATAACAAAGTGCTCGTCCAGCATTGAAAGATCTGAGCCAGGACGCAACTTAGCGCCTCTTTGATTCTTAATTGCACCCTCATGTAAATAACTCGCAGACATTAGCAACAAGCTGGCGAGCCTTTTACTCCCTCCTCTGTTTAGCCGAGCACCTCGGCTGTGAGCTCTGCTTAGAGTCAAGCCAGGAGATGGTGAGGGACGTTCGGATTGCAATGATAACAATAATACGGAGTGATTATGGAAACTTGAACTCAATAGATGCTTCTGCACAAAGCAGATGTATAACTTTCAGCTGAAATGGAAGGTAAGAAAGTAGATGAAGAAGTAGCAAGTCCTCCGAAGTAGACATCTAGCTATAAATCGAGAAATTGCCTTGATCATTGACTGCAGTTCACTTTTGCTGCTGGATCCTGGCTATACTAATGATTCAAACCAATGGAGGACTTTCACCCAGGAGCACAAGAAGTGCCGTATGACCAACGTGAGCTTTTCTGCAATACACATATTGTATATATACAACATATCACATGACTACAACGACCCGTTTACAGCTGACATCATCACAAACATGCGTGCACAACGTTGGCAACGGAAGTGGCATTTTGTCATCAGCCGTCCTGATGAGTTAGTGAGCTTCAAACGCTGAATTAAAACGGAGTACCGGCATCAGAATGTGTGTATGTCAGCAGGATCCAGACGAGATCAAAGCAACTGGTGTTCTGGTTTCACATGTGACCGTGTTAACTGGTGACTCTTCATCCCGATGTTGGTTTGGATGATAAACACAGATTATGATAATGTTTTTTAAAATTGATTGCATGAAACTACGACGGCATATTAGGGCCACTGTAGGAAAAAAAATTCAGAGGGGCAATATTTAGAAAAATAAGTGGCAAAGAAAACTATTTTTTTTATTCCGATGCTAACAACCAGCATCTAGCACTTCCCGTAAATGTATGTTTGTAATGAATCATCCCAACGTGTGACAACGCCTCGTTAAGGTCCTTAGGGTGATGATGTTGATGCTTATTGTTGCTTTTATTTATATGAGGACAAACTGTCATCTTATGGGTGTTTATGGATTTGGCGGTTGGGCTAAGATGCTAGCTTGATATGCCGTCGTAGGAAACAGGGTTGCACCTTCACAATTGCAGTTACAAAAACACCAGATATGGACCTTTTTTTGTCTTCAATTGACTCACTCACCAAAACCCCACTGGACCCTTTACCTGCTGTTTATCTGGGAAGTGACTAATTCTGAAATCATGGAGCCTCTCAAGGATTCCTACGCTCGTCTTTGCAGCCGTGGCCTCATTTCGCCTCATTATTTTCAATGGCAATAGTGTTCCGTTACATCTGTTTCCTGCCAAGTGCAAAGAAGTTAAAAACACTTTAATGTTTAACAAAAAAAAAAGAAAGGAAAAGAAAAAACACACTTTAAGTACATTTTCAATAGTTGCTTGGCAACAGCAGCGCCTGTTGCTTCTTTTAAAGCCAAAAGAAAGAAGTGGCCTGTGGAGAACGAGGCTAAAACTTCCTGTTAGCGAAGGACATTATATGAGGTGGAAATCCAGGTCTTGAGGGGTTGAGAGTGAAATGGAAGCGGAACAGATGCATGCACATCCATATATATGAGGGTAAAAAGTATTATTATAGAAAAATGTACATACATGTCTTTTCCACACATAAAAGAAAAATGAGTCATTGCACACTCGTCTGTATTGTTGCATTTCCTCTGGGCTTTTTTATAGTCTTCCAAAATGCTGGAATTTAACTTCACTTTTTTACATGATGCATTAGAAATGTGCTCTCTCTAAACCCGGAGGTCCAACGATCCCCATACAAGCGTATGGCGTCCACATGACACCTGCATTCTCCTTCTTCCATTCTAATCCCAGCCTCCCTCCCTCTGATCCTACTGCATGCTGGGAGTTGTGTTTCACGCCGCCGCCGGCTGGTGTTCATTTTGTGGCGGGCGTCGAGATTTCCCCCATTGAAGTTTTTTTCTGCGATAACCGGCTCACAAGGTGACTAAAGCGGGGGGATTATGCGTGGATAAGTATTTTGCACTGGAGTTGATTCGTCGGAGTGTGCACGCACACATGGGACATAATCTGGCAGGAGACCTCAGCAGATTAAAGAGGATCCAGACACATGACCACCCGCCATGCCGGGTCCAAACCTGAGCAGGAACCTTTTCCATTCATGGCTCAAGTTCACGCTACAACTGGAAGTGTCGTTTATTCTGTAGCATGGTATAACTGCAGCGTATTGTTTCTGAGCCGCAGAAAAGAATTGAACATCTTTTGAGTGGATAGATTTCTGATAAAAAAAAAAAATGGAACCCGAGGCTATAAACATGGATTTTTTGAAGCCGTTTCCCCATTTTCAAAGCAGTCAAAATGAGCAATAATTACACAGTTACCTAAGTTTTCCAAAATGTGACTAAAACTGAAGAAAAATTTGGATGAACATTAACCGTGGTTTAGGAAACAGGGTCAATCCTCTGCGAACCAACATTTAATGGGAATCCTTCTCATATTTGTATTTATAAGATATGTTGTTACAGACAGTCGGAGGGCTACAAACTAACTAAGTTGCTGCTCTATTACTTCTGGATATAAAGCAACAAATCAAATCAATGTAACCTTTGAAAGAAGAAAACTTACAAAAAATGATTTAAAAAAAAATCCAAATTTGTACATTTTTGCGTTTCCGTTTCATTCATTTATTTTTCGCTAATGTTAGCCAAATTTAGACGAAATGTTTTTAGTGAGTCCGATTCTGCCTTTAAGACTCTTCTGATACACTCATTCTGATCCTATGTGAGTGACTCGTAGCTTTAAAGCAGCATTAGCTGATTCGTTCACCAACGTTAGCAACATTAGCATTAGTTTGTGTTGATCTGCGTGTTTATTTTGGCTGATTTTGTTCTTTCAGCTCCGTTTTAGTCGTTATTATCTCCTTACGCTGCTATTATGACTCTTTCCTTCGAGGCAGGTCGTTTTGGTTTCAGCAGAGCTTTTTTTCCTTTACTTTTTTCTTCTGAAACAAAAGTAAAGTAAAACCAAGACAACGAAACGAAAAGATGCTAAACTGTGTTGTAGAACTGATGGGAACAGCAGAGTTATCGGTTTCAGGTTACGCAGTCATCTGATCCATTGTTAATGCGGGATTGATTTATTGATCAGTGCAGAGTTCGGGTCTGTGGTGTAAACGTATCCTCGTTGGCTTCGGTGGACGACGATTGAGGCAAGAGAAGGGAAATTAACAGGCTTATTACCTCCATGTGAACTCAGGTTCACTGTAAATATAAAGACCTTTTATTGGCTGATGAGTCACACACACACACACACGCACTAATGACTCCCCTCTATGGTTGGTTGACACAGTAGCCCTTAAAAACACCAACTGAAACCTCACCATTTCCTACCAGTCAAAGTACAGCCGTGTCTGCCTCTCGATAAGGAAACCTGAATTTCTGCTGCAAGAAAAAAAAAAAAAGATGTTTATTTTTGACCCAGACAAGAAAAAGAGAGTCAGCGCCGACACGCTGTAAACACCCAGATTGGATGGTGTCACTGAAACCGGACCTCAGCGTAATGATGGGTAATCACCGTGGTAACGTGGCCGATTACATGATTCAGAGACGCCTGGTGGAGGATGGAGATGAAACCCAGAGCCAGGTGGAGACGACACACACACACACATTCACACAAGCCTAAATGCATACAACCGCCCTACATGTCCACCATAATGTACGGAACAAGCGAGTGGGGTTTTGTTTGACCTTTAACCTCTCTGCTGATCTGACTCCGTGCTTTCAGGAACCGGCCTCCTCTTCCAGTAAACTCCCTGCTTTTTCCTTCCCGTAACTTTTGTGTATACACGCTCTTCAAACCACAGAACGGCACGTGACGGAAACTGATGTGATTTTTTTTTTTTTTTTTTTTTGAAGATGGAGTGACTAGTCATGTATTAAAGGTGGAAAAAAATGTGAAAACATTGTGTCCAGGGCCTTTAAAATACAATAAGAAAAGGATGAACATGCTGAATCGATTATCACCAAGCGTAGTTCTGCCATAAAAGAAAAAGCGGTGCCATATTCCTGCCTCTGCTTCGTATTTATGCTGGGAAAGCAATTTGAAAAAGTAGTCAGGATTTGTCTCACCAGCATACCTGAAAACTGTCAAAAAAACAAAACCTCCAAATCCTATAATTTTTTCCGATCCGCCGCTGTATAAATGCTCGCGATCGGGGGCGCTGCGGCGTGACCTCGCCGGCCGGGTCATTAGCGCAGCAACGTGGCTATTGGCTGGCTGTCCCGGTAGCGGAGGGCTTATGGCTCCGGCTAAATCTCCAGGGAGGGCCGTAACAGTGCAGAACAACAATAGGGCCGATCGCCGTGTTTAGTCTGCGTCTGCGGGGGCTTACAACAGATTCTTTGCACTTTGAAACGAGACCCCGGCTTTTTCCACCAAAGACTTTAAGACTCTCTCGCTGCGAAGCTTATTACATCTTCGTTTACTTTTCATCTGCGTCCAAGGCACACACACACACACACAAACACACACAGCATCACACCCAGACCCCCGAAACCAGAAGCAGAAGTTAATATTCACCGGCTTCCTAATCTCCCACGGCCATCTCTCTCTCGTTGCTCCTTCGGCTGTATGAACATGACCGGGTGGGCTTTTAAAAGTAACTTTATTCACTCAAATCACACGTAGAAGTGATGTCACGGGTTTGAAACCTTGAAACCAACGACTGAAGGGAGTGGATTCTGAAAGGCTGACCCTACAGCAAATTGCTGGTTTGAATGTGTAAAAAAGTAGAAATATTTATTGTTTTTGCTTCCATGGTCACATATATTTCCTGACATTATGATATGAACATTATAGGAAGTAAAAGCTACAACCCATCCAATACACACTAATGTAAAAAAACGTTTTTACTGAGCTTGAAAGAAAGTTTAAAATCTTTAAAAGTTTAACATGTTAAATAACTTCCTGAATGTATGAATGATGTTTTTAAAGTTTGAATGGACTTTATGTGAATGTATGAATGAGTAGCAGATGAAAATGCATGAATATATTAAAGGTATGAAAGAGAAAAGTAATAGTGTCCTAACTGAGCTGAATGTTTGTACGTTGAAAGATGAAGGAGTAAGAAGACGAAAACAACGGGTCGGGTCCAGTTGAATTATGGGTAATATACGTAAACCAAGCTTTTGACATGGATGAAGCTACTTTTTTAAAACAAATTTCTTTTCCACGTTGGGCTGAATCGTACACTCTTCACATTTCTTGACATATTTAGAATTCCTATTAGCTTCTCCAGTTGATGTGGATTGTAATCATCATATGACTGAATCCATCTTCATGCAATCCATCTTTTTGATGTATTTTTTTTAATAAAAATGCAATCTGACTGAGAAAAAGTAGAGGGGCTCTGGTTTCCCCACAAAATCTTTGGTATCTCCCATCAGCCAAGGAATCAACCAGCCCCTCCCCCTTTCCTATATTCACTCTGTCCCTCCAACTCTCTGGAAGCTAGGAGCTGCTACGTAGCGAAGCGGGTATTTACACAACATTTAATACTTGTCTCCGTCAGACATCTTCTGGTTTCTGTGGTTTCTCGGCTGCCCAGAAGAAGCCTTGTCTAAATAAATGTGGACCTGCGATCAGGGTTTTATAAAAACCCACAGTGACGTTCTGCGGAGGAATCGAACTTGTCAATCACGTCACGCATCCGCCAGCCCTGGGGTTACGAGCGGCGACTCCGGTGGGCTTCTCCCCCCCCTCCCCCTCCCTCCCTCCTCCTGCCATAACAATGGGGAGCGATGTGGAAGTCCAAAACACACAAATGATCAGGTGCTGAAGGTTTACTGCGTTTGTGTCTAACTGCTCGGCCCCGGGGTCTAGCTGGGCAAATGCCAAACCGCTCCTTTTCTTTTCTTGGTCCTTTTGTTTTTGTAAGACAGTGCTCGGTCCTCGGCTGATTATTTGGAAGGCTGGGGGGAGTTAAGGCTTCTGTCTGGCTTGTGGTGGAAAGCTGTAATAAAGCCTACCTTTTACCCCACTGCTGAACCGGAGCGAGGCGGGACGCCGCACGTCGGTTTGCTGCTACGAATGTCTTTATTAAATAAGTGGTTTTCTTTGCATGTTAATTATTGGTTGGAATGACTTTACTGATACTACTGTATAAGAAAGGTGTTGATTCTATTATACTTTCATTATACTGAGATGCTTCTGTTATTTAAACTTCCTGCATTTATATAAACTGGGTGGACAAAATAATCTAAAACGTTGTCAGTATAATGCAATCCTACTTTCACTTATTATCTTCTTATTAATAATCTTTATTGGAGTAGAACCCGCTCTCTCTCTGAACCACAGCCGCCCCTAGTCATGGTCAACCAAATCCACAAAAACCAGCCTGAAAATGTGTTACATGCTATGCTACACTGTGATTGGTCGTCTGTGTTTGAGGGGTGGGACTTATCGAAGGGATCGCAGCACCACTAACGGTCACGTTAGCTATTAAAAATAACATCCCATCTTCTGGCTTGTACTGTCCAATTAAATTATACAATAGTTGAGTTCCTGTCCCAAATAACTGCCACGTATTTCATAATTAACATTCTCAAATGAAGCTCAACATATCAGCTGTCAAAACGCCAAGAAACACACAAAGAAAACACATGATTATATTAGCAACACACACTAAAAAGAGCGGGAAACAACAAGCAGTCTCTTCTACAGTAACAAACCATTATTGGAGGTATTTCATAATAAATATGGCTGATAGAAGAGTGACAATTTCCCCTTTTTGAATGAAACAAACAGCACATTCACATACAGTATGAGGCAGACTCCGAGTCCAGGTCCAGGTCCAGGTCTAACTGAATCCTGATTAACAGTGTCACTCCAAATCACGGGCTTAATTTCAGCGCTAAACCAGACGCGAGGCTGATTGGGGAGGCATGAAGAAAATGACTTAAATAGGGGGGAGGATGAGAGTAACGAGGAGTGGGGGGGTTGGAGGTGAGGCGGCAGCAACGTTTTTAAAGGAGGATGAGGCGGAGGGAAGGAGAGGTGGATGAGAGGACAACAATCAGGGGGAAATGTTAAAGCAATAAAAGACACACTGGGATTTCCTTCAACATGTCACTCTGCTGTCAGCGAAAAGCCGCTTAAACCAAAACACATTTCTCCGTCGTAGAGTTTCAAAAACATTTACTGCGCCGTAAAAAAAAAAAAAAGCTTTTTGGACAATAATCACACTTGACGTTTTGGATTTAATTAGACGGTGTGAGTTTGTAGAAACGGTAGCGGCGAAGCGCGGGGAGTGTTTGTCTGTACACATGTTCCTACTTTATTGTGAACTCTGCTGACCGCAAAAAAGAAAAAAAGAGAAACGCACAGTCGTTGGCCAAAACCAGGACGCCAATAAAACGGCTGCAGGTAGAGAGAGAGAGGGAGAGAGAGCTGTACATATATAATGTTTAAAGGTTTGATTCCTGCAGCATCGTTATCAGGCAACTGTTCCATGCTAAAAGAATGTTTAATTCCCCAGATGCATTGTGGGAAAAAGCATTCACATATTAAAGTTTAAAAATACTTTAAAGTTAAAAGTAAACTCTTCTGTAAGCGTCAAGATATTCTTGGAAATACCAAAAATAGAAAGCATGGCTCGTTTCAGAATCATATTATATTATTGGGTTAAATCATTACACATCATAATGCGTTGAAGCAGGAAATTTAAATACAAGAAAGTTCATCATCTCATTCTTATGTATAGATGAGAAGTACATTTCCCAAAATATTTAACTATATACAAACTTGCATAAAAATATATTTCCTTATAAAAAATCTAACAAATTTCAACCACATCAGTTTTGGTTGCAAACAAATAATTATTGGAAATGTTGTTTGATTATTTTTCATGTGAGTTTAAAGTGCTAAGCTTTCATGCAGGCACACATATCAGATATTAAAATTATAAAAGGAAAAAAAAACATGATTTTCCGACATCTGTCACTCAACAGTAGATGATAAATGTTAACAATTAGCAAAACAGCAAAAATAAATAAATGACCAGTAACAATTCTGATGTCTGTATGGTGACTTAGTTGGTTCTTCTGACAACCGATATTTAAAAGGAACAAAACACGTCTTGTGAGAGAGTGGTGTGAGCAGAAAAACTAAAAGTAGGAAAGAATGAAATAGAGAAATAGTTAAAAAAAGCTGAAAAAAGAGAGCGAGAGAGGAGGGGAAAGACCAGAAACAAGTAGGAAACCTCCGGTAAATGTCAGGAGAGCAAACGTGTGACGTCAGTGTAGAAGGTGACACCTCAGGACCAGTGAAAGTTTCCACTACACACACACACACACACACACACACACACCAGTGTTTTGGTTGCTATGCGTTGTCGGGCAGGTTGAGAGGTGTGTGTGTTGTGTGGAAGGAAGGGTAGACCTGGTGACGATGTCTGTGGCGTTGGGTGGAGATATAGGTGGCGGCATGGGTGTGTGTGGGGTGGAGTGAGAGGGTGTGTTTGTGTGTGTGTGTGTGTGTGTGGGAGAGAGAGAGAGAGAGAGAGAGAGAGAGAGAGAGAGAGAGAGAGAGAGAGAGAGAGGGTGTGTGTGTGAGGGTGTGGCATGTAAAAGTGTGTGTTTATGTCCTGGTGGCACGCAGCAGCCGTCTGTGAATAAATACGAGCATGTCAATGGGAGGTAAAGTGACAGTGATGTCATGGGTATATTTTCCAATAAGTATGTTTCTATGTTTATCGAGTATTTGTGTGTGTGTGTGTGTGTGTGTCCTGTTTGTGTGTAAGCCTGGAGCAACCCAACCTGGAGGAAGACCATTTTAAAGGCACAATGAGTAGGATTTGTCATGACGTTATTTTGAGAGTTAGCGGAGCAGCTGCAATGTTAGCGTAGGCTAGCACCAGACTCCATTCAGAAAACAAGCATTTTAAAAGTTGTTTGTGTATCCTTTTGCAGATAGACTGAAAAAAGGCATCACATTAGACTTTTTACAAATCGACATCATTATGTAATCACTTCCGCATCCCTTTTATCTGTTTATTGCAATTAAAATGTGTATCTTGTGTTCATCTAGCTGTAGTAAACCAGCCAATGTGTGGCTTGCTAGATACGGTGAAAAACCAATGATGTCAAGAACTTTCCTGGCGTATCCGAGACTTTAACAACATGTGGAAAGGTTGCAATAGTGCTTATTTGTAGTGTGTCTTGGTATTTGTGTAAAATGTAAAGACTTCCCATCATGCAACAGCCTATTTCTAGCATTTACGATCGCCTACATACTTCTCCAATGTTCCACAAACTCATAAAACACAACATTCATTCTGCACCGGGGCATTTTTCCACGTGATAAAATTTGCACGTCATATTTTGCAGCTTTGAGATCACATGGTCCAACTGTGTCCCGGGAAAAGTTGCATTATGATGCTAATCCGCAGTAAAGGCGTGACCCCCTTCATGAGCGGGGCCTCCCTCGTTGTGCTGGCATGGCACCTCCAATCAGCTGCCTGTAAAGCTGTCAGGAGGGACCGCAGACCCGGGAGGAACCTGTTAAACCTCCACAGATCACCCTGCTGGTTCTGACTCTGGAAAACACAGTGGCTGCATGTTTAAAACATGTGGTTGAGGTGAAATAAGGTGGCATTAAATATATATTATCATATATAATGTTGCTAATCACAAATTAAAAGTCCACAATATAACGTCTTCGGTTTCTAGCATTCACTCGTGTGTTTCGCTGCAGCTAATAATGAAATAAACGTGAGCAGTCTGCGGCTGCTGCTGGCTTTTATAGGATATATATCGGTTATTTTAAACAACGTAGAGCACAGCAGGGGATCAGCAGAGGGCCGTTAAAAAAGGCTGACACTTGTGAGTGTGTTTGTTCGAATCTCACATTTCGTATTTATTTGGGATGTAAAGCAGAAAAGAGGAACAAAATCAGAGTTGAATGAAAGTTAAACCTTCCAGCTGTGAAAAGTGTGAATATTATGCTACTTAAATGTTCAGAATTACTTAATTAGTCCAATTAATTAATCCAAACATACTGAAAAACACATTAACGCACTATATAAGTTATAAATATATATTTTTCACATATTTAGTATTAAAATGCAATTATTATGAATAATGCAAAAGAATTAACATGAACGTTACAATATTTTGATATTGTGACAGGTTGCAGACCACATTTTTTAACAAGAAATGAATTTGTTTTTTATATTAACCTGTTGTGTTTTTCTTTAGTCAGTATTCCAGTTTTTTTTATTACTTTCTAATAAACATTATTTTATTTTTGCATGAAACATTTTTGTATCACGACACCAATAATGTGCAACATGAGTCAATGTGGTTGGTTGGTTGTTTGACTTAAAAAATGAAAATGTACAATTTATTTTCTATATCTGAAACTTATTTGAACAAAGTGAGTTAAAAATAATGTTCATCACACAATTCCTCCTAAATAAACAGCAGATGTTCCACTCGGTAAAGTGTTATAATTGTGTCCACTAAAAACATGTAACCCTGGAAGAATATCATTTATATTATTTTCATATCATCAATCATGCCAGAGTTATTGTATATGTTGAGAATGTAAAAGCACATATACATGTGAGCAGAAGACGTTGGACGCTTGTTGCTTTTCAAACCGAACAGAGGTGAAGTCAGATGGACAGTCTGCAGACCACCGTTCCCCCAATGCCAGCCAGACTCGGGTCTGTGGGCTCGGGTCTGGGGCTTCAGACCTGGCACCGGTCCGCCTGCAGCAGGACTAGAGGGGACCCGGATCAGCCACCTTTCATGTTGCTTTCACAGGCTTAGCTCCTACTTGACAGAGCGACATTAGCAGTCATAATGGCTGCACCAGGACCGTTATGGAAGGGATCCGGAGTCCCTCCTGGTTTTTAACCGGAACGTGTTACTTCACGAGCGGCTGAAAGGTTTTGTCACATGGTGAGATTTCCATTATGTGCGAGCCCCCGGCCAATTCAAACGCACCAGGCGTTGACACGCTGTAAACCCGCACTCGTGCACGAGGAAACCAGCAGCGCGAATTAACCTGAAGCTCAGCCAGGACGTATAATACCTGGAAGGTCCTTCTGTGTTGTCTACACACTTCTACATGGAAACTCTGACAAAACCTCCCCAGATAAGACACGGTGCATGTAAGACGGCGTGTTGGGACGACTGGAGGAAAAAACACAGAGCCGAGAGAGGGAGGCGGAGCTGAAAACACAAGAGGGACGGAGGTGAAGACGGATGGACGGACGTTTGCAGCTGCAAGAGAGATAATCAGCTCCTGTTCCCCAACTAGTGTGAACTTATGTCTGTGTGTGTGTGTGTGTGTGGGCCAATAGCATGAAAAGGAGGGGGGGGGGGGGGGCACAGTAAGTGTTAGATAAGGCAAAATATGATAATATGACAAAACAATGTCATCCCAATTAAAGACAATGTTTCCATTTGCTTGAATTTAGACATAACTTGCACACACACACACACACACACACACAGCGCTGCCACTGTCTGTCTGTCTGTCTGTCTGTCTGTCTGTCTGCCACCTTGTCATATAAATCTTTACTACACGACTCCCTGGCACACGCCGGAGTGTGGATGGACGTCCCCACACTGTCTGCACAGATGGTGTGTGTGTGTGTGTCCTGATTTGCTGAGTGATGTTCAGGCTGGTGGTGCTGAAGGATGAGGGGTACGCTCCAGTTAAAGGTCTCTGGTGGACTCGAGTCCAGACTGGTGGTCACATGACCTGAAGTTCTGCTCACCTGTGATGACATTAATACCTCATGTCTGTTTGGTCTATAGTTCATGGTTCCTGGGACGTGAACACAGAGCCCTGAATGTCAACCAGAAAACTCCACATGGTGCCTTTAACTCTGGATCCAAGTCCGATGAAATGGATGCATTGTTGCATAAAAATCTCATGCAGCTGTAAACTTTGTCCCTAATTCCATCATCCATTAAACAGCTGATTAAAGCTTCTAACATTATTGAAATCAATTCTATTTAAATGGAAACAAAAGCAATAAATGATGTCATAATCAATTAAAGTAATGACAATTTTGAATTTACATCCAAGGACAATATAATAAGATATTAAAAATGATTATTTTGGAGGGGGTGATTAATTACAGTGACCTTGATGTATAAAGTGGTGTGTGTGTGTGTGTGTGTGTGTGTGTGTGTGGAGGGGGCGGAGCTGCTGCCGGGGCACCTTGTCTGAATCCTATTCATTATCCTGCTACTGCTGCCCTAATGTGGCTTTATGGGGAGCGTGTGGCGTCCCACAGGACAAATTAGGCCACAGATCGCTACATTCGAGGAATAAAAGTGGCCATTCAAAAAAGCAGATTGTTCCAATTTTGTCATTAGTTTTACTGCGAGGCAGAGCGAGGACGTCTGAGTTAGGCTGGTCAGAAAGGTTTTATTCCTGACAGCCATAAAGACATTTTACCTGTTCTAGTTTTACTATCCAACTAACTTTCAGACACCAATAGTGCTTTTTTTTTTAATTCTCTTTTTATAAAAAGAAAAATAGTTAAATTTACATTTGTATCCCACAACAAGGACTTATTTATTACAACAAACAGTAACCGAACCGTATTTTAAAATAACATAAACTCTATAAAATTAGAACAACAATTGTTGGGGTGAACCTCAAAGACACAAATCCCTCTACGAAAACTAAAGGCAGGATAGAAACATTTTCATCTTGTTATGTTTTAATATTTAAACTTAGTTCCTATTAAACACACACACACACACACACACACACTCTTCCAGATAAACACTATCTAAGGATTATATTCAAACTCTTGTAAAAATACGCAGAAAAAAAGGAAAAAACGTGCCGGCCACCAATGAACACTAATTGTGTGTGTCGTTCCTCTTATAAAGAAGCAGTTCAGCGATGCCTGCCGAGCTGTTATTGCGTGGCCCGCGACCCTTGTGAAAATGTTATGGTAGCGAGGCTTTGGATTAGGTGTCAGCGACAGGGGGGGGGGGGGGGGGGGGACAAGCTTCTGGAAGGGCAAGAGGGGTGCAGGAGAATCCACCGAATGGATCGGCCCTTTGTCTGTCATATAAGCCCACACTGGCTGTTTGGATTCACTATAATATCACATATTATAACAGGATTACTGTATTTTTAGAAGACTGCAGAATAGATTGAAACAGTTGAGGTTTGAAGTCTTTGAATGAAAACAAATAGATTTTCTGCAGGAATATATTGAATGAGGAGAAATGAAAGCTTTTACATGTCATGTGACTTGCAGCCAATAAGGACACTGAGTCTGATTAGAGAGGGGGGCAATATTCAGGGGGGAAAAGTCACAAATTTGCACAAGTTTATAGAATCACAGATTTACTTTATTCCGATGCTAAATACCAGCATCTATGCTAGCTAACTTCCCATGAAGGTTTGTATTTATTTTCTAATTAATACATCGCAACGCCTCGTTAAGGCGCCCCCCCTCTCCTGGCTCCATTTTTTTTTTCTACAGTGACCCTCATACACCGTTGTAACAGTCTGAGGTGATGAAGGAAATAATAATAATAAAGGAGTCATCCCCCGATGGCCAGTAGAGAGAATGCAACAACTTTAAGGCACTTCAACTTGGCTTCACTCAGAACTGGAAGTCCCTGCCGGCTTGTTCCACGTTTTTATTGATGGGTGCGTCCGCTTCCTGTTAGCAGGATTCAGATTGACAGACTGACGTAGCGGTGGAAGAACCTCGGCGGCGGGTTAACGATGATCGACAGCTGATTCTTTATCATCCATCAGATTCTCCGTCAGCGCTCCACACGGTGGAGATGTGCCGTCAGGAATCTGACTGCTTAAAGCCCCGCAGGAAAAGCCTGTACAGAGCAGCCAGACTATCAGACTCCAAGAGCACCGGGACCCCCCAGCCCTCGACACCCCCCTCCACCACCACCATCCACTTGAGTCAAAGAGCCCTTCTTCTCCATGCCACTGACCGAGGAGGAAGGAGAGGAGAAAGTGGAGTGCATGGGGGGATGCAGGCTACAGGAGTTAGAAAGAGAGACCGAAAACTCATTTGTCCAACAGCCTGAAAACCCAAAATCATAGTTTATTATTCCAGAAGACTGACTTGAACATCCATTGTTTTTAGATCTCAACATATTTTTCAACCTAAAGATTGAGAAAATAAACTCATGTTTTCAATGTTTACTGAGATAAAAAAGGGTAATTTTCTCATAGACTTCCATGCAACAGACTTCTTTTTGCAGTCAGAGGAGTCACCCCCTGCTGGCCAGCAGAGATACTGCAAGGTTAAGGTGTTTCAGCCTTGGCTTCACCTTTAAGAACCAGAGGTTGCAGCCCACTATAATATTACCGTATAATTCTTTGTGTCAACTTTCGAAACAAAATGAAAATAATGAAATACAATATTCTTCTCTCAAATAGTGTGAAGCCAAGTATGTGTCTCCCTGCAGATAAAGACAAGCAGTGAAATCCTCCGACCTCAGCAGCCGCGAGCCCATCGTCCACTTCCTGCCTCGCATCACGTAACACCTGAGCCTCGCACAAACAAACACACGCGTCCGACGTGTTAAAGACGAGACCCACCTGCTAATTACTCAGACAGTCTGGCTACTGTAACCGACACACACACACACACACACACACACACACACAAATTAATGGACGCACATATGAACCCCCCCGACGGGCTGGAACATGCTCCTGCAGCACAGAGCACCCTCACAGTCCTCTGCTGACCAAGCAGCACAACTTCTAATAAGCCAGAAAAATAAATATGGAAAGTCAAATTATACTCCCGAGTCGGATTGCATCGCCACACAATAACAAAAGGTATTCACATCAGTTAAAATTCATTTGAAGGCTTCCGGATCAGCTTTCAAAACGGACAATACAATATTAAAACGGGGTAAAGCAGTGGAGAATCATTACTTTAATTTTTGGGGGAGTTGTGTGAAGGCAGATGAGAGAGCCGAGTGTCTGGAGGAAAGGGATGTTGGACGTTTGACGAGTGAAACTCCAGAACAGGATGCATCAGGGATGTGTCAAAGCTGAGCCTGATGGAAGAGCTGGCACACACACACACACACACACACACACACACACACACACACACAGGTTCGGCAGCTAGACGGGCAGGCGTCCATCACTTCGCGACGCTCCTCTCTCCGGCCTCGTGGCAAATTAGCAGGAATTTGTTGGGGAGGGCCGATTGTTTTCTCTTTAAACGCAGGTTTGTTTTCTCTCTCTCTCTCTCTCTCTCTCTCTCTCTCTCTCCTCTCTCTCTCTCTCTCACTCTCTCCCTGAACATCGTGTGAGCGGCGGTGAATGGAGGCCCTTCATGAGCGGCGAGCTGGCTGTGGTCTCCGCCGCCGCCACGCTGCCAGCCACGCGTCCTCCCTCTCTCCCACAAGCCTTGGTGCTGATTGGCCGGCCGGAGGTCTCCGGTAGAGACGCTGGCGTTCGGCGTCGCCTCCGAAAAAGCAGATGACTTCAGTGAAGTGACAGTAAACGACTGGTTTACCGACTGTTGATGTTATTCTCTTTGGTGAGTCCTGATTCCTGGGCCGAGCACTAATCGAGCACATCGATATCCAATCCAGCTGTTTTAGCCGCGATGTGACATCAGCATCGGTGCATCCCTCACTGAGACCTGTGATCCAGATCTGGGTCTGCCAAGGTCTGGGTCTGATCCTCATTAGACCGAGACCACGTCTACCTCCAGGTGTTTCACTGTGACCCGGTCCGTCCAGCAGTCACGGTGGCAGCTGCTGCAGCTGCACGGCCACAGCAACCAGCTGGGAGTGAGTGTGTGTGTGTGTGTGTGTGTGTGTGTCCAGCCAGCTGTGAGCGGCCTTTTCCACCAGAGTCAGCAGCACCTGGGCCAGCTCGGGGCAGCCGGGCCAGGCCAGCGCCGGCAGCCGGGCCGGGCCACCCAGCGAACCGGCCCGTCAGTCCCAGACGGTGGACTGTTGCTTTAAGAGAACGTTTAAAACCCTGGGATTCTCTCACACTTCTCATCGGTCTGCTATGTCGCCTGACTTTCAGGAGTTAATCTAACATGAAGTGCAGCCACCTTCCCCCAAACCTGCTCCTCCAGTATCCTACATTTCCCAGAATGCTGTTCAACACACACAGAATGGCTGAGTTCAGGCGGAGGAAGTACAAATGTGTACTTAAATGTTAAAAAGAAAGGCCAAGTAATGTTTCAGATTAATACACGTTCATAGCCCGGTGGAAGTATTTTCATATTCTCATAATGGTTATGGCTGAGGTGCCGCGGTTTTCTGGCCATCTCTGACGGATTTGAAGTTTCTGCAGCTTTTTGTAACCTAAACAGATTATTTGGTGTGACTTCGGTAAACACCCGGCAATTTAGAGTTTTCCAAAGATACTTCATGCTGTGTGATTTTTAAATGTGACAACCACGCCGGGAAGTAGACAATTTATTCTGTTTACACCTTCAGCTGACGGCCAAATTCCACTGCTGTCTCCGCCTTTAAATACATCGCTACGCCTGCAAACCCAACGATAGATAGATGGATAGATAGATGGATGGATAGATAGATAGATAGATGGATGGATGGATGGATGGATGGATGGATGGATGGATGGATGGATGGATGGATGGATGGATGGATGGATGGATGGATGGATGGATGGATGGATAGATAGATAGATAGATAGATAGATAGATAGATAGATAGATAGATAGATAGATAGATAGATAGATAGATAGATAGATAGATAGATAGATAGATAGATAGATAGATAGATCTTTTAGCCTCAACAAACCATGAAGAACCCTTTACTGCAGGATTCTTCTCCTCTTTTCTCTCTTCTTCTCCGTGGATAAACAGAACATAGCCTGCTATTCACGTCACATGTTGCCAGTAGCCATCACCTCGATGGGAGCCAGCGCTCGGCGGACCGGCTGGTGTTGAGTTCCACCAATAGGGACAGGTTACCAGCTCCCACTGCCAACAATGTCCGTGGAGTGCAAATGTTTATTTAAAAAGTTATGTTCGAGTATTGATTTTATTTCATTTTCCCCTCCTCCCGGCCCGCCTGCTCTTGGCTCAGGTAAAGTGCCTGTCCATCACGAGGTTTCCCCGCCGGAGCCAGGCGTGTTGTCTGTCTCATAAAAGCCGCTACTATAGTATAATGTAGCCCCGTGGCCCGAAATGTCCGCCTTTCCTCTCCAAGCACGCCGAGCTTCCACCGAGGATGTGTGTGTACGGTATGTGTGTGTGTAGTGTGTGTGTGTGTGTAGTGTGTGGGGCCCATCCAAGAAAAATATGTTAGGGGGCCTGACTTCTTATAATAGTCTGGACATAGAATATCTCACCTACTAGTAGGGAAAATATCACAGTTAGCATTAATACCTGATATGTCCCTGTGCCCACTTTTCTTATTTTATACCCTGACCCCGTATTTGTATTCAATTAGCTTTAAATGGGTTTATGTTTAATATATGGAACACATAAAATAAAACATATTATCTTTTGCTCTTCCTGTCAGACGAGGCTGCTCGCTTTCTGGGGTTCAGGTTTGGGTTTGGTGGGTTTTTCAGAAAGGACTCCGAAATAGCTCCGTCGCCACACACACACATGACGAGAGCCAGACTTCCTGTCATGCCTCGCAGCTCAGACAAAGGGTAAGGTTTTAAAGCCCTGATGGACGAGCTTCTGTTGGCTTTGGGGATGAAAGTGGTCTTTTCCAGGTAGAGTGGTCACTGTGTAGATGCTGCAGCGAGGCCTGTCACATGCCTGGAGGAGGGTCAAGCTGTTGTTCTGACTGAGTGATAGAGTGATGGATATCCTAGAGAGAGCTGGAGGTCCTGGACCTCAAGCTTCGTCATTGATATGACTGTCTCTCAGTATGGCACAGTGGGAGTCCCTGTTGCCATGGCAGCGGAGCAGAGCTCAGATCCCGCTGTGTACTTTTAAATGCGTCATATGTGGAAGTGCAAGCGTGCGTTCAGGCGTAGAGTGCGTTAACATCCATCCATCCAGCGAGGTACAAACACAGAATAAAGACGTGAGTAAACTGCATTCTTCTCTTCGGAGGCGGATTTCAACTGTTGCCAGAGTTTTTTCAACCATCACAAAATATCACTCGATCTCTTTTTGAATAAGTGATTTCAAATGAAATCTTATGGCATTTCCAAGTGTGCCGGCCCCTTAAATCTGATAAGTTTACTTGTTTTGGCATAAATACGGAGCATAATACTTCTCATAACTAAGCACTGGCTCATAAATCGGGCAATTATGGCTTAAAAATTGCTGTTTGGTCTGCTGCTGAAGCTTATAAACCCATCAGACGGGGTATTAAACTATCGCAGAGTTGGTGGGTTATGCCCTTTTTGCTTCTCATTTTCCCCAACATTTACCGTGTCAAGCTTTTTATTGGAATTGTTCTCGAGAAGCAAGTTTATCACATCGGAGTTTTTAATGCTGTCAGTGTGAGACAGTATGGAAAGGTCATGAATGTAATCTCTGGCCAGCATCGGTTTGTCCACGAGGGTTGTAGGAGCAGCACTGCTTCCCCCCCATTAACGACGTCTGTGCATGTGTGACTTTCAAACCAACAGTGAGCCAGGACAACACAGATGGGGGATCTATGATACACTAGCCGGGTCAATAGGGCCAATGAAAGGCACATTGAATGTGATGCTGGGAAGTTACTGCAATACCTTTGGACGATCAAGCCGTCTGACCTGATTGAAAATGTCCAAATACAGCATCTATATCATATATACTAACTAAAAGTATTGTTGAACATTCGTCAAACTGCTTTCTAGGCAAACATGGGGAAACACTATGTGTATTACAAACAATTGGAGAACCCCAGAACCCCATTTTTCAAACATGGTTTGGTCCAGTTTGTCCACATTGGAATGACCGATTCTCGACGACACCAACACACATCGCTGAAAGGTTTGACGAGTGTGAAAATGATGTTGATCACAATGCTTTGGCCTCCGTCGTCACCAGATCTCAACCCAACCGAGTTCCACAGGCGGACGGTGGTGGACCGACACCTTCAAGTGGAACTGAAACGGCATTTTAACCTAACGTCGGTCACATGATGGATCTCCAAGGGAAACAGGAAAGAGAGGCGGGACGGAATTAGAATTTTTGATTTGCTGATTGATTGATGGATGGATGTCATGATATTAATCACAGAGCGGATTACTTTTTGTCTTTTATTATATTTAGTTTAAACACCAAAGTAGAAAGTGTAATAGCCTGTTTGCAGAGAACAACCAGAGACTGACTGAAGTTAAAAACCAAAAGAAATAAAAGACAGGCAATGATACAGTGAGACAAGGTTGTGGGCGGGGCTTCAGTGAATGGGATGTGGCTCATTACCTGTTAATCAGATATCACCCAGCCACTGACGGGAGAATTAGGGAGCAATTATGTGTGTTAACCAGCCGGCAGGCCTCGCTGGCATCAAGAAACACTGGAGCGCTTTATAAACACACTCTATCTGATCACACACACACACACACACACACACACACTGTGATGATGATGAGCTGTGAACACGGTGCGTCTGTCTCAGCGGAGGATGGATGGAAGCAGCTGACGAGTCTGGACAGCGAGGAGGAAGAGATGAAGGTGGCGCTGTCAGACCCTCGCGCTGAATTATGGGATTCGGAGTTTGACAGGAGCAACGTTTCACAGCCTGTTGGGTTTCAGAGGTATGCAGTCGGCCTTACGATGCGAGGCTGATGTGTGTGCTACATGTGGGTCCGGGTTCCTGCTGGCACCAGGACGGGAGGTCCAGGTTTCATAATGCTCATGCAGCATTTTCTAAAAATGTGTTTGTAATTTAATTTAATTTAACGCAAAATGAATTGTCATTCACTCAGACAGCCGTTGAGAGCCAATAGATATGCTTGGTAGTTTGCATTTAGCACCTTTAGAGTGGGAAACAAAATCAAATTTTGTAATCAATGAGGAAGATTCAAATGTGTATGTGTTAAAAAAATCAGGGTTTGGTCCTTTAATGAAATGGCAAGAGGCTGCAGAGATATGGTATTTATTCCATACGTTCCTATATACACACACACATATATATATATATATATATATATATATATATATATATATATATATATATATATATATATAATGACTTCTTTTTATAAGTGATAGCATAGTGTTTGCAATGGTAATACAACAGTCCATCTAGTCCACTATAAGACCTAACGAGGCCCACATGGGGAGAAGAACGCTGTCAGGTTAATAACTTGACTTACTACCAGCGATGAAAGCGGTTTAACACCAGAGTTCATCTGATGACAAGTGATGACAGTTTGCTGGTCTCGTCCTGCATGTAAATGTGTCCGTACGCGTCTATCTCCCTGTATTAATAACCCGGATTTGTTCCAGGAATAAGTCGCAGTTGTCGTCTTTCAAAAAAAAAAAACAACAACCAGCGCTTCCTTCAAATAAACTCAAAGCAAGCTGAGAAAACTTCAGTCTCGTCCGCAGCTGGGCAGCTCGGAGTATTAGAGTTGACAAACGCCGTTAAAAATTCACAAATCTTTCAGCAGCCCGACACACACACACACACACACACACAAATATGCAGAAACACACACACGCACACATACGCAGAAACACACTTTCAGCAACTGAAACGGGGATATACGCTAACCTCGGCGGAGGACGTCCGCCGGGAACGCCGTGGCCCAGACTTGGGTTTCCCCCCCCGGGACCCCGACTCTGGCTAGCACACATGCTAATGCTTGGATGCCTCTCCAGCCTCTCCTTCAGTCTTCATCAAACAATCTGCTTCATCTGGGCCTCCGACCAGGCTTTTCACCACCTATTAGCGTTCAAACCTGCGGCGGTGACAAAGGAAGGAAGTTTTGACAAAACGCCAAAACACATTGTCACAACGCGCCTGCTACCTGATTACTTCCTCCCACTGAAGGGCCGCTGATTAGCCGCCGCTTGAGAAAACCCAACGTCAGGAACGCTTAGCGAAGGATTTAGTCACTGGAATCAGCAGACAGTGAGTAAGGGAGGACGGAGACAGCTCGGGTTAGGTGTGCTCGAGCCTCCGTGGCCAAAGACAAGCCGTCCGTGCAGCTGAGTAAAGCTCCGCCGCCGATCTCTCCGACGGCCGCCGCCGTGCCAGGCTGCTGCAAACAGGGCAGAAAGCTGGCACTGAGGGCAGGTGTAAGGTTTCTGGGTCGAAAAGGAAAAGCTACCAGCGGCCGCTTCGCTCTGCAGGAACGTTGTCATCACTGAACACTCAGCAAAATGATGTTGGATTACTCGGTCTAAAACTAACACATTATGTCAACCTTTATTCAAATATATAAAACCCGCCTGGTACCGTTGACCAGTCTGGCGTAAGCTGGGCCAACACTTTAAATGGGTCACACGTTAACATTTTATTTCCATGTGTTTCCCAGCATGGTGCATGCAATTATTGTCAGAATAAATACACATCTATGTTGCTGCTGCTTCAAATCTACAACATGGAACCAACAGATGTTGTAGTTTAGACAGCAGCTTTTATTTAAATAGCACAATATCCGACGTTTAGAAGATACCACGAGATGCTTCTGAGAGTCAAAAATGAAGTCAACGTGTCTTAAAAGTTCATTCTCTCTGCTGCCCATTAGGGGGCGACACCTCTGGGAGTATGGAAGTCTATGAGAAAATTATCTTCAGTCTTTATTATGAAATGATGGTTTGCATTTAGAGTAAAATAGACAATAAAGCATGGATGTGCTTTAGGACGTGGTTAACTTATGATTGACAGGTCGTTACCATGGCAACACTTCTATGCTATCAATGCATTTAGCTACTAAGATAACTTTAGCTGTAAATCAATGTTGAACTATCAAAGCTCACCACATATGGTCACTTCTGTTCACTGGTTGCAAAAATATTTCCGTTGTGCCAGGCTCCTGGCGTGCCCAGGTTTTAACGGATAACACTGAATTAGCATCGCAATTTAGGGAAGAATTCTGATGCCGTCAAAAAGTGACCATGAAAACCATGAAAACCATTAATCATCTGCAATAATTCAAACGCATGCAAATGACAGAGTCGTTTAGAAATGTTAAGAAACTACGGCCACGCTTCGTATCGTGAAGCTGCTCCGCCTGCAGAACGGCGGCACGGAGACGGACTGACTGCTGACACACACAGGGAACATGCCGGCTTTGTCAGACTTCCACATGTGTTTCCAATGGGGGGGGGGGGTATTAGATTCCGGGGCTGGGGCTTTCGTACGCACATAGACACACTAAGCGTCGACACAAAATCCGCTACGAGACGGAGACAGGCTGCGATAGGAGTGCGGTGTCAGTGGGTCACTTTGAATACAAGGCGTGTGTGTGTGTGTGTGTGTGTGTGTGTGTGTGCATGCACGGCGGTTCAGGTTACTGCGTGGCTGCTGAATGTCTAACCAGGGAGGATGTCAGTCTTGTTTGAGAAGCGGGTGTGACAGCAATGAGATTCAGAGGAAAATGAAACCTCAGCAGAAAAAGATTATGTACACAGTAGTCGCCATTTTACAAGGTTGTCCTGCTCTTAACGCACTCGGGGCATTGCTGCAAGTAGATTTTAATAATTATATTATTTTAATGTTACTGGATAATCAGTGCTAAAATGTATTAACCGGACCATTCCTTGAAATATGAATGTGGGAAGAAAGAGGGAACGCTTGTTCAGGAAGAGGCTGTAAGTTGGGAATGAAGTACGACGGCATCGCTGGCAACAATCAGAAAAGCAAAGCTTGCTTTTTAAATAAGTTTAGTAAAAGTAAGAGAAGAAGAACCATATAGGCTGAACAAGTACTTTAAAAGATCAGTCATTCTTGTGATACAACTGTATAGTTCCTGCAACAAATGTAACAAACATGTAACAAATATGTAACAAAATGTAACAAATATGTAACAAATATGTAACAAAATGTAACACTCTGTTACAAAGCAGCATATTCAGTGATGGTACTCCCATAAACATAAACTCTTCTATCCAGATAAATAGAGGATGCTTCTCTTTCTCTTCCTTTTTAATCTGAAGACCAGAGGGGGAAACATGGATTTTTGTCGGCTTGAAACCAAACATTGACATAATAATACACCCTCAATAAGACTTTCTGCCTGCGTGTGGAAATGAAACATGGAGTCTTCATGTTTGTTTATTTGCGGTCGCGATCCATGACTTATCCAGATAAACATGCTAATGATTTATGTAATGTCTTTTAAAACAAGTGTCTGGATGCTTAATCAGTGACGGAGTGGAGAAGGAAAACTAGACATGCCAACACACACACACACACACACACACACACACACACACTCGATCCCCGACCTCCTCTATGGAAAGAAAGCTTACATTCTAATAACACACAGCTAAGTAAAAGTTTATGTTTTCAGCGTCCGACTAAATAAACGGAGCCGAGCGAACGTGAACGCTCAGCGGTGTTTTTATCGGAGCGACGTGGACGCGAGGACGCGGCGAGGAGTGGAGCACCTGTTTATTTGCAGAGTCTTTAGGTTTTGTGATGTCATCTTTTAACAGTCAACATTTATCTGTGTTTTCTAGTGGCGATCCAGATCCAGGGTCATTAGCGAACATGGAGTAAATGAGGGGGACCACCATCCGAGGCCTGAAACTGGACCTGGGTCACAGCGTCTGGAGGTTCTGGAATGAACTTGGAGTGAGTTATTCTTGGTATCCCCAATGTGTTTGTACTTTGTGAGTCCACAGTGAGCTTTGATCACCAAAACCTAATCAGTTCCTTGAGTCCACGTAGGAGTTTTTGCCAAATATGAAGAATTTTACCCCCAAAAAATAAGCATTTCATTGGTTGAAAATCAGATCAGCATCTGATGTTTTAATGCTAAGAGAGAGTCGACCTTTGTGAACTTCTCTGTGTCATGAAATACAATTCAAAAACAACATGATGGTAACAATACTGTATAATAAATGTCCCCGAACACGGACTAAATGACTGAATTTCACAGATTTACTTCACAAATCCACTAAATGTGGTGACTCCTTTGATTTGGGGGCAGAATTTGTAAATTTGTAAAAATGTGTAACTTGTAGGGCATCCCAAAAGATCTCGACACAAGATGTTGGACAACTCCACGCAGGTCCATCTGCTCACGCCGCCGAGGATGAAAGTCTACCAAACGGCAAAGCGCTGCTGGCTTTTTTTTTTTTTACGGCTCATGCGCGATGGATTCTGGTTAGCAAGTCTCCCAGATAATGGTGCGGAACCTGTCCTCCAGCGGGAGGTGGTACTGGTGTCCACGCTGCAGACGGTAGTCCCAGGACCGGTCTCGGCGGGGGGTCCGGGCCCACACACAGCTTTAGTGTAGTCGGAGCATGGAGAAGGTAAACAGTGATGAAGCAGCGGGTCGTCTCACCACAGACAGAAAGAAAAGCAATGAGAGCGAAGTGATGATCCGTGTGAAGGTTTGGACCAGACAACTGGTGCTGTCGACAGGTAGAACCAGAATCAGGCATCTGGTCCTGGATCAGCAACATCATGCAGCTTCTCTTACAACCAGCTTCTTCAAATCACAATACTTTAACTAAAATCTGCCCAAAACAAAACGTCCAACATGAGTCTGTTTGTTTGAACGTCACATGGTTACTTGTGTTTAGACACACGTGAGGCGTTCGTTACATGAAAGTTATTTTTAGAGTAACTTTATGCCTTTTTTTATTGACGGCTGCCAATAGAGCGATGACAGGAAATGAGGGGAAAGAGAGATGGCAAGCAACATATAACCAAAGGTTCCCATCTGGACTTGAACCCAGGATTTTGTGGTTCATGGTCTAGGCAGACCAGCAGGCCCCACAATTGGGTTTTTATAGAGAAGGTGTTTTCATACCTCAAAACAAAGTATTGGAAAAAGGTATATATATATATATATATATATATATATATATATATATATATATATATATATATATATATATATATAAAAATATGAAACACTTCAACGAATAACAGCTCTCCTTACCTTTCGTGTTCCTGCTCCATGATCCTGTAAACAAAGACTTCAGGTTCTCAGCAGGAAAAGGTCCTGATAAGAACTCTGAAAGACCACATAGGGGTTTCTGTGTACACAGATACACTCCCTTATCAACCAACCTGAAAGTGTGATGGTCCTCCTCATTGGCCAGTCGGTGATCCTGGTCTCCATGACGACAGTAACATCTGGGAGAATTGAACTGAAAAAGCAAGTTCAGAGAGAAACGAGGTTTTGGGATCTGGTCTTCATGATCAATCCATTTTTTTAGAACAGGACACATACAAACATATTTGTAAGGATGATGCTCTACCTAAAGACAAAGTCTAATATATATATATATATATATAATATATATATACCCCACTGAACTGCAAAGCAAGTCATCTGGAGCACATCATTTCATTTTAAACGCTCTGACTGATGTTTGCTGTCGTGCCGTCACATTGTACCCTTTTATGAAGAGAAATAAGTCAACCAACGAGGTCAAAGGGCGCCAAAAAAACAAAACAGGAAGTGATCCGACGCAGCACGTCACTCATTTATGGTGCCGGGACTGTTTCTGTTTCTTTGACACCTCCGTAATTACAGCTCATAAATAATGCTGCTGTGGGCCGAGAGGCAAGAGTTAACCTGGGAAGAGAGTTCAGGGGGTCTGGGGGTCCGGAAAGGGTCTAGGAGGACACCAGCTGATTAATGTCAGATAAGAAGAGTTTAAAGGACGGTAAGGTGAAGAGAAAGACAGCAGTGATGGTCTAATGAGTCTAAACTTCATGTCAGCCAAAAGAGTCTTGATTCATGATATTATCCTGATAAACGGCAAAATAAAAACTTTTTTGTTTAGAATATATTGTAATTGTATCACAGACTTTTTTTTTGTGAAAAACAATCAAATTATATACATAAAAAAAAACAGGCTCTATTTTTTTAATTGTCTATCATCATAGAAAGCAAGACAGGTTTTTCAAGTCACTTGTGACGAGATTTACAATTATCCCTATAGATGAAATTTACCAGGTCCAACCATATATATATATATATATATATATATATATATATATATATAAATCATATTGCCTATCTGACCGTCTAAATAAAGCAGAGATATCATAAGGACAGATGTTCCAGGGGGAGTTGGCTTCGGATGGCAGGATGGAGTGATGTCGGACTCATTCTAAAAACAAACAGCGATAGACTCGGAGCTCTGGGCTTCGTTGTGTTCCATGTTTACGTCTGTCTGCTTCGTATCCATGCCGAGGATCGGACTGTGGAGGAGTCTTCGGCTGCGTGGGACCGAAGAGGAACCGGCTCGTACGCATCTCTGTTTGTGCACGTGTGTGTCGGAGGTTTCGGTTCAAATGAGAGGCAATCAAGCAGCGTTTGTGTACCTAGGCAAGGCATGAAACCTCCACTCTGCTTCCCACAATACTTCAAATACGTGTGCGTTTCCGTCAAGAACACACGCAAACACAGGGAGATACTCCGGACTACCACAGAGACCCCCACAGACTGAAAGCCGTTCCTGTGATCTACGTTCAAGGGTAAAAGATCTAAATCTGAGACTTGACCCCCCAGATTCCAACCTTGTCCATTTAATCCCCGTCTAGTCAAGCCTGCGTCCTCCCTTCTCCCCGGATCAGACAGGCAAACATACATCGCTTCCACAAGATGAACACACACACACACACACACTCTTCTCTCTCTCCGTTACGTGACCTTTCTCACCTTTTGTTCCCTGTTTGCTTGTGCGATCCACCAAAGTCTCACTCCTCCCTGCTATTAACCCGATCCCCAACCCGTTGCTCGACCTTTGACCCCTGGTGTCATGCTATTTAAGTGATGTTGTTTTGTTAGAGGGGCCGACTCGCAGGTAGAGATACATTATGATGTAATCTCTTCATGTTGAATTATGGGGTCGACGTTTTGGCACATCTTACCGTCATATTTTACCAACAAGAAATGTGCCAGAAAAGTAGAAATGATAGGATCATAGTTTTTAACATTGAGTAAATATATCAAGAAGGCCGATAGGATCAAACTAATAACTCTTCAAATGTGTTTTCTAGACTTAAAAACCTTATAGATGAGGCAGCACAGTCCCAGATACTTATGTTTCTAATATTTGATATTTCTAATTCACTTATATGCCTCGATAAGCAGTTCCCAGAACCAATCGGCTGTATCAGCTCCCTGCTCAGTCGGGACCGTACCAGAACCAGAACCAGAACCAGAACCCTAACAGGACCCATTTTGTGATTTGTGGTTGTCCCGTTGTGTTCTGGACCGTTTCAAGCAGAAACCAGAGATGCATTTTTACAACATCGCCGGGATCAAAACAGAATTAAGTAATGGACCCGAATGAGAACAAACGCACAAACTAAACTGGCTTATGTTTGATTCCCCAAATCCTTTAATTGGCATAAGCGGTCCTAAACGAAGGCTAATGTGCTGCTCTTTACAAGCCCGGCGTTCCTTTTTACCAGCAGGTAGCTTTCCGCCGCGTCCGTCATCTGCTCTGTTTTCCACAAAAAAAAAGGCCGATGTTTAAGCTATGCTTATAAAAGTCTTGGTTTCCGGAGCGGTGCCAGAGTAAACTGGGTGGTATATGGGTTTAGAGACATTTCCTTCTTCTGGAGTGAGGGTCCTCGGTCCTTGTTTGTGATGGAACAGTCCAACGCTTGCCAAGTGCCGGCCATTTCTTAGACCTCTTTGTGGCTCCGAGGAACACTTCAAAAACCGCAAGTTATCATTGGAGCGGGGGAGGCCATCATCCTGCACCCCATTATACTCTCCTTTACTGACCCTGCACACCTTGCAGCAAAGAAAAAAAAACCCACATGGTACTTTCCATCTTTCCGTCCGCTGCCAGTTTACACACCTTCCTCCGTCTCCTCCTCCGCCCGTCTGGTGGCGGCGGTGCCAACCCTCCGCACCTTTCCGTCTTTCTTTCCTTCCCTTCCCCTCCGCCCATCCATCCACGCCGTCAGCACTCCATCAATCACGTCCCGGCTGAGTTGTCAGGATGAATGGCAGCGCTGGCCGCCAGGTATGGGCTGCTTTATAAACACGGCTGATAGCTCGGGTCGGACGTCTGTGACTCGTAGACCGACATGAGTGTAATATAGCGGCAGGGAGTCTGAACTGTTATCAGATCAGCCGCCATGGATGTGCAAACACATCATTTATAGTTATTCATAAACTGTTTGTACGCCGGACAAATCTTTTAAAAGGTTCCTTCTTCACATAGAAAGAAAAGTATGTCCTATTCATATAAATATGTTTTACGGTCACAACTGTTCCTCATGGGTTCCCTCCATTAAAAAGCCAGTGGGATTTTTCCATCGGATATTGGTTTATTGCAGAGAATGAGCTCTTTTTCTTTTATGACTTTTTTTTATGTAATACCAATGCCAAAAGTAAAAAAAGCTTACGTTTGCCTAGCAGCAAACCATTTACCGTGGTCACATGACTTCACGTCACCACCACGAAGCCAAAGATGGACTCTGGCTGATATTGGAGTCCAAAGGCGACTCACTTCTTCCCGACTGGTCGACATCCTCTCATCGTCTCGTTTCTACGACACATAACGGAGAGAGACGTCTACGGACTTTTGATTTTAGTCATCTCACCCAAAACCCATTCAAATAACCCGCTGGCTTTGAGACAAGGGTACCCAGCAGTGCAAAAATGCTGAGTCATTTCTCACTCCTGCAGCACTCGTTATTAATTAGGGTTAATGAACGATTAGCCGGTCGTTAAAGCTAAATTAACACTTTCAGGTGAGCATGGCTGCACGTTATCAAACTGATTAAATGCCAGTGGACCTGCATTCATACAGCACTCACTCACACCAATGGCACCGCAATTTGGGGTCCCCAAGTAAACTATCATTACATATCTACATATCTCCTACTAAGATATGTTATACATATGCTATATCAGTTGTTATCCCAACTGTAAATGACCCCCCATCCCGACGTCCCGCTCCTCACTCATACCTCATGTACTCACCTCCGCCTACTCCATACAATATTTTCACGGGAAATAGAGTGAGGTCTTAAGAAAATACTTCTAAAAATCATCCTTGTCTATTTTCCTTGTGTGAGCCAGTCACGCGTGTGCGAGTACAGTGCCCTGAGCAAATATTATCATTTGGTTTTTTTCGCCGTTATTTTTAGTTGCCTTTTTCCTGTATTTCTTTGACATGTATAGGTGCACCTTGTTCCACAGGATCACTCCGATTTCTTTTCTGTAAATACTGAAAATGTGACTTGAATTATGTGTTATTTTATTCTGATGAATGTGCCTCTTTTTACTAATTCTTTTTAATGGGACACGCGAGGCATTCAGCATAATATACATAACCTGGAAAGTACACACTCATATTTGGGGAGCATTTTAAAAAAAAAAAAAGAAGCCACAATCAGAATTGAGCTGTAAAATCCTGCATGAAATCTGCCGTCTTTTAGAAACAATATACAAAGCTGACATTCGGAGGAATGATGAGCCTCGGCTGTCCCGCCGCGTTTCATCATCATCACTCACAACCTTAACCATTGTGTGCACTGTATTATGATTATCATTAAAAGAACATCCACATGCACTTGAATATGAACTGTTATGCCTCACTAATAAGCAAATGGCAGCAATTATTGAATTTTAAATTCCCTCATTAATCAGCGTGGATGAAGGAGCATCATGACGCCATTCCTCTGACCATAACATCCTTTTCACCAGCCTGCTGGCAGATTAAATATTAACGTTAAGTGATCCAGAATATTCTCTCATGATTAGACAGAGGTTGCTTTCACAGCGGGTCCCCATGGTGCTACTGTAGAGAGAGTAAATACTGGACTGGGATCCGCCGAGACCCGGCTCGGCTCCCAACATTTTTACTGACAGCTCCGTTCCTGCTGGCAGGAAGAAGCAGCCGGTGATTAATACCGATGCAACACTCAATTACTAATTCAGGAACACGTAAACATTCGGACACGGTCCAGGAGCAAATAAGTCCATATTTATCTAAATAAAATGATTTACCGTTAGAGCTGGAATTAGAACGTGAAGCTAGCCGATAATACGTGCGAGTATGCAGACGGCTGTGATGTGGCCTGAAGCGCTGAAGTCAGCGTGACGATCGTGGAGAAGCCTGTATGACATTATGAAATGGTTATGCATGTCCACAGCCAGTGATTGGAGTTATGATTCTCCACTTTAACCTGATGGTGTACAGCCGTCAGCCATTTATTCATCCAACGACGAAGGACTGAACCTCCGAGGTTCAGGACAAACGTGTGGGAATGTCAACTTTAGCAGTTTTAGTGCCCGAAACCTCAAGTGCTAATTGGAAGACAACTTCTCCTTAAAGTAGGAGCATCTGTGTGTCTGTGTGCATATCTCAAGCACCATCCATCACATCTACTTGGCGGCTGGATTCAGGGAAGCTGAGGACGCGCATCTGAATAACTTGTGAAGGAGAAGTCGAGCTCATCGACTGCAGTTCAAAAAAACCGAACTCTTCTTCACTTCCCTGGAGTCAACAAGCCATGAGCAAACAACTGGTTCCCATAATATAGTTTGTCCTTTTGATTGGAGTCATAAATCCATGCCGTGGTTTGGTCGTGGTGGAATCTGAGCCGTATGCTTTCATCCATAGCCACAACATGCATGATATACAGGTAAAGTCTCGGAACTAGGCAAGAGAGGGTCTAGTCTTCTACTCAGGATGTTTTCAGTCCAGATGCCCCTCATCGGCCATTACCGGGCCTGTATCACGTAGTCGGATCCCCAAAACATCCTGCCACAGACTCGTGAAGCTCTTTGGCAGCTCGACTCCATCACCCGAGTGTCTCTGCTGTGTGAGCTCCACCGGGAGGCTGGAGGGGGGGGGCAGCAGCCAGAGTGGTGGTCTGGCCTCGTGGATGGAGCCGCGGAGACCCACCGTACCTGTTAAAGAGAGTAGCCGAGGCCACGGCGGACGAAAGCCCAGTCACACATGAAACCCGAGGTCCGCTGCGGATCGAAGTCAGTGCCAAAACGAAAATGTGGGTTTTGGCCTCGACGTTCGAAGGATTTTTTATTATTACTATTTTTGAAATCCCTCCGCTGTTGGAGTCTCCCGTCGACGCGGTTCTCGGATGCTATAAAAAGCCTTTGTGTATTCAATAATTGCTTAATAGTAATATAAAATGTCATTAACTGCTCTCGCTGGTTAGGTTACATCCACTCCGGCTTCCAGAGGGACCGAAGGCCTCGACATCCCTCCGCTTCCTTTTTGTCATTTTCTAAAAATCTCCTTATATTTCCTCCTCTTCAAATCCCCCTTTCTTCCTCTCTTCCAATCATGCATCCCTTCTTCCATCCATCACCATCCACCGTGTTAGCGATACGCCTCTTGACAGGTGAGTCATCTGCAGCTCCCCGGCCTGTCAATCAGCGGTGCACGGGTCAGTCCAAGTGCTCCTGCAGCCCCGCCCCACATGCAGATCCAAAAAGCCCCCCGTCGGCTGCCTCACGTCCCCATCACCATCACTTTCAGGCCTTCTGCATGAGGTCATCACTGCACTGCAGTCAATTTATGCCTTCCGCTGCTTACTCGCTCCACGGCCATTCTTTCTTCAGCTCCATTAAAAATAATTGCTATATCGCTCCAGAATAAATGTTGAGGGGGAAACCGCGACTGGTCATTCCGCCTCGCTTCAACGTAGAAGGATCGAGAGTATCGGCGTATGGTGTAAAAGTTCACCATGTATTTAGTTCCTATCACTCATCCCACTAATATTTGTTCTGGTGACGATGTCTTCCAGTGGCTAATTTTCTGAAAAGTGATATCTCTTTACTTTGGTGTGGAGCGCTGCCGGAGAGCACGTTGGACGCATTATTCTCACCGCTGTATAATTTCCACTGTTAATGACGTTAATGAAAAAATAATTTCTAATCTTATTAGCACGTCTCTCCAATCAGTCTCATTTCCCTCTTTGGGTCAGACTATCCTGTGGTATTGGCATCCAAGGTATTTGACTCTCTGCAACAACAATGGCTGCATATTTTTGCAGGAGCATTGTGGGTAAAGTCTGGAAACAGACAGTGGAGTTGGGTTTTTTTTTTTTCTTTCCCAGTGAAATTCTGTCACATTACTCGGTGTTTAGCCCAGAACGTCTGTCCGGCACGTCAACGCCTGTAAGCTCCTGAAACGGCGTTTGTCATCGAGGACACCGAGAGTCTGAAAAGCGTGAAACAGTTTCAGTTGTGGTGATTCTGAAAGGCAGCGTGACCGACTGGAATCCAATACGGCCTTTTTAATGAAAAGCAAATTTACCCAGGGATGACGTGCACGGCTGATATGAGTTTGTGTTTGCTTAATAAAACGCCAACAATGACCTAATATTGAGTCAGTGGCTCTGTGTACTTCCTGGATAATTAGGTCTGTTAAATAATAGATTTTGCTTTATATTCCATCACCCTGTCATCTTCCTAAGACCTTCATTCAGGCCTTCCATACACTTTTCTGATGACATGGATGCCTCATCATTGAAATTATAGGAGGAGCTTTTAAATACTATTCTTGCAGAAACGTCTTACATTTACATTTACATTTAGGTCATTTAGCAGACGCTTTTGTCCAAAGCGACTTACAATAAGTACATTTGTCAGCAAAGAACCACGACGTATCATTGCCGATGCAGTAAGAGCTAAAAATAGAACAAGTGTTAGGTCCTCATCTGAGTAAAGTAGTACTTCAGAGCAACAGTGCTACGATCAGAGTGCTATAGGTAAGTTTTTTCTTTTATATTTTTTTTCTTCATCACTACATTTTTGTCTTCATCACTACATTTTCTTTTCTCCAAAAACTCAGCATTTTGCTGCCATCTGATAATCTGATATTGATGCACGGCAACATTTGATGGTGCACATGTGTTGTAATAAGCATTTGCAACTCCACAACTATTGATTATGTCCATTTTAATATAATTATTCCTGTAAGGAGAGTTTTTTCTTTGTCTTTTTGATGTCTAGTGAAGGTCAACATAATGGGTGAAGAAATTAATATTACAAATATGCATACATTAGGTCCAGTTTAGTCGGGAATGTGTGTGTGTGTGTGTGTGTGTGTGTGTGTGTGTGTGTGTCTACATGCTGTTCTCCAGCGGGTGTCCCATCTTCACAGCAGGATGATCTGATTCCCTTCCATTAATCATCGACTAATTTGTTTTCACAGTGCTGTGCTGACAGCCAGCGGTTCCTGTTACAGCACCGCGGCTCAACGAAGGTGTGTGCACATGCATGTGCACGTGCACGTGCGTGTGCATAATGTGTGACAGAGGGAAAAAAAACGTAGTTAGTCTCCTGCACTCAAGTTTTGCACAAATGGATGTTTACTTCAAACAACTTTACAATTTTGTGAATTTTTCAAAAGTATTTTGACAAAATGAATTTACTTAAACAATAAATGATACCAAGATGTATGGTGTTAGTTATAAAAGTCCATAAAAGTCCACATGGTCTGCTTTTGTCACACTTCCATTCCTTGTAATAGAATGATATAAAATGATAACATGAATCACTTTCCACCACTATCTCCATGCTGTTCTCCCGGAGTTTCGATTCCCCCGATCCCCCTCTTACACGATGACACTGAATGTCTCTGAATCCATCAGGACTGAGTCAGCAGGACATCTCACCAGAGTGTCTTCACCCTCTCACCTGGCTGCAGCTCCTCCAGCTGGAGCCATGCACCGGTGACGGAGGGGACAACAAATCCTCCCAGAAAGCCTCACTCGGACCACCCAGACCGCCTTCCCCACCGGGCAAACAGCTTCTCTGCTGGAGGAACAACAAACCACCGAGCCCATGCATTTCTGTGTCCGGCGGTTACCGTATGTACTCGTGATACAAAAAACAAACATCATTTTTGCATTGAGGTTGTTATTGCTGAGCTAACTATACTGGATTTTATTGGCATTGTAGGAAATGAGCGCTCGTGACAACGGCCTCTGGTCAGACGGCTGGCTTATTCAGCCTTTCTACCACATTCTGTGTCCAGTCAGCAGAATTGTGCAGAAGGATTTTTGCTGAAACAGTGATGGGACGTCCAGGATACGCTGAGCCTCATCCCTCTAATGGGCTGCTTCTTTATATCCAACAGGGCCAGCGCTCCAGGACATTAAATACTGCAAAGGAAGAACGTCATCAAGAAGGATAAAATATTATTATTATTATTATTTTAACCAAAAGGTAAAAAAAGGTTGGTTGAACCTATGAAAGCTTCATTCTATTGCTTAAATTCTATGAAGCCTTCCAACAGTTCCTCGTTATGGCCACTGGGGGCTGCTAATGTGCTAAAGTGTGTGTGTGTGTGTGTGTGTGTGTGTGTGCAGCACAGGCATGTTTTCCTCAGAGTTGGTTTGATTATGTCTTTGTCCGTCATCGGGGGCTTTTAAGTGCAGAGGCCGGACCCCGTTGCCGTGGTGACATAATGACTCCTCAGGTAATGTATGAGGTTGTGCAGCTTTTTAAATAAGCCAGACTGAGATGGGACGCAACCAAAGGAAAACACGATCAATCTAAAAAAGGCCTATTAATGTGTGAATGTAGCGGTGGAGAAAACAGATCCTCATTTGCAGGAATGGACTAAAAACTTCCAAAAGACGAGTTTCCAACACATAACAAACACAGCATTTCTTATGAAAAAATACGTTTTCCATTCAGAGACAAAACGTGTCCAACCTGCTCGTTATTTCCGCCCGTTGACCCGATCAGCAATTCATTCCAATCAATAAGAAGTCTTCAGCCTCATTTGTTGTGTTGACCCGGATCCAAAGTACACACAGACATGGAACCTGAACCTGGACCTGAACCGCCGGCTCACTGGATTACATGCAAACTTCAGTCTGTGTGGCTCCCATGATGTTATTACCTGGTTACTTCCTGTTATACCAGTGTAATCACCAACAAAATCAATATCAATATATCATCAAATTCATGTATGTTTGTTTTTACCCATAATCCCCTCACAGGTTCATGTTTATGCCTTTATCAGGAATTTGTTTTTGCATATCAACGCTGTTTATTTGAAACGTCCTCCCTCCTGATTTAAACGGGTTCAACTGACTGAAAGCTACTTTCACACCTGACTGAGCAACGTTTCAGGATCTGCTTCTCATAATAAACCATTTCTACGGCTTTAATACTGTTTATGATGATACAAAAATACTCCTGTAGGCTGGAAATGTGGTCAAACTATTTCTGCTAATAAAAAGCGACATTAAACTTAGTTTAATGCGTTCTCCACCGCGACCTCTGAGGCTGCTGTGATTTCTCAATCCATCCCGGCTTCTTCCTTGTGACATGTTTTCACCCACATAAACATCACATGACAAAAAAACACCCAGGAATGCAAAATAACCCAGAATGTCCCGATAAACACGCGTGTGTACGGAACGCGGCCTTTACGTTAAAGTGTATTGGAGGTTGGTATTTATTGCTTCTGCTCTTGAAGTGAGGGCCGAGTGGAAAAGCAAACAGAGGTGAATGAGCTGCTTGTTTACGTGATTTTCAGAGGCAGATAAGAAGCGAGCCGTCGCCGTGGAAATACAGAACAGCGTCCACTTTCACAGAAAAACTCAGATTCAACAGGAATCCAGCAGGAGACGGGGATGAGGAGGGTGAAAAACAGACGTGACACCTGTTATGTCAAAAAGCACTTTATACTTGTCTTCATGGATTTACAGGGAAATACTAAAAATAGAATATGAGTGGGAATAGAATAAAAGTGTGTTATTTAGTGATGTTTAAATCTCTGTTAACAAAAACAAGGGAACCCTCAGTGCAAAAATGTAACATGAACTATTTCCTGCAGCACGAAGTCAAACAATTAACTAAGAAAGTGGAGTGAAAGTGGAAAACACATTCAAAGTGGATTAACTTAATTTAGTTGCCCCCAAAAAGCTGAAGATCTTAAACCTGGACATCCAGGCTGCCAAAGCAATCAAACCTGAAAGTTAGTAGAACTCTGTCCAATCTAAGCTAATGTCCTGGATCAAAACTGCGTTTCAAATAAAAATCTACAATACAAACTAATACCAAATTATTCTCAATAGTCCGGTTGTTCAACTTTAATATTATAGATGGATTTAGTGAAACATGGCGAGGTTTCAGGCCCTCGGCTGCAGAAGACTGACGAACATGAGTTGTGTTCACGTGTTGATAAGATAAAGCATCTTTCATTACTTTACTGCCTAAAACATTTGGCCTTTCAGCCGTTGACTTTTAAGGAAAGGCAAACGGATGCTCCTACAAGTGAAGCGCAAACAAATGGAAATGTACCGTTAGTGCTTTGGAGACGCAGCTTTCATATGTTCAGCCCGAGGGCAGCGAGGAACGTACATGAAACAGTCTTAATCCTATATTGGCTGGAGCAATCACCTCCATAAAAGAGGGTGTGTGTGTGTGTGTGTGTGTGTGTGTGTGTGGGGGGGGGGGTTGGCCGTTAGATTTATAGACAGAAAACAGGCCCGGTGTGACAAGAACCTGAAGCAAATTCACAATCCTTAATCACCAAATTGGGAGTTATAAATTCACCGGGTTTTTAATAGGCTGTCGACACAGCAGTTTACCGTAGTACACGTATATATATATACATGTATATGTATATAGATACGTATATAACGCAGCACATGTATCTATATATACGTATAAGGAGGTCCAGATTCTCCGTATGACAGTGAATGTTTGTCCTCATGTCTTTATATCTCTGTTGCCGTCTTTCTTTCCTCCTCCAGCGTTCGTTCATGCGTGTGGCCCCGCAGTCAATGGCCCGTTGCATTTTCCCCCGATAGCCGTGAAGAAGGGAAATGACCTTTAATATGCTCAGCCGTTCTCCCCCAGTCCATATTAATGTTAATCTATCAGACTTGGAGTCTCCCTCGCCATACAACGCCGCCAATGTTTCCCAGGGCCTTGGGGTGCAATCAGTGGCGTCGAAGCAAGCAGCGCTCACTGTAAGGGTGGGACACACACACACACACGCACGCACGCACGCACGCACGCACGCACGCACGCACGCACGCACACACACACACACACACACACACACACACACACACACACACACACACACACACACACACACACACACAATCTCATCCTGTTTTTTTTAAGCTAAACAAAGCCAAAGCTGCTGCAGCGACATCAGTCAGTCAGACAAACAAAGAGGACGGTTTCCTGAGACGAGGAGGTTATTGACTTGACTGGATCGGCTTGGTAAAGTCTAAAAAGGCTAAAAACCTCAGCAAACGTTTGTTTTATATCTAATAATAAGAATTTTGCGACCTTGGGTCGATCACCTTCCTTTGAGCCTTGGCAATGGAGTGCTGCTGGTCTGGCCTTTAGCTTGGGGCAATAAAGCTCCTATATTATACTTTTTTTTAAGATAAAGCAGAGGAATTAATCAGAGATCAGAAGTTTTGGATTTACTGTACCATGCTTTATCCATTTCAAGTCTAGAAGTTTGAAAACATGTTTCAACTTCTTCTATATAGCCTTCCGTCAAAAGGAATGAGTTTTTAACATTTGTTTTTGTGTAAACTACAACTTTCATAGTCATTTTTGAAACCACGGGTCTTTAAAGACAAAAGCAGGATTGGCATTGTTGTCCACAGACATTTTGACAGCTACAGCTCCAAAGGAAAAAGTGTTTAAATACATTGTTTGAATTATTAAACCGTCCAAAAATCTGATATTTTACTCCTCCAGCTCAGCCAAATGGGCTGCTCCGTGCTAATTCAGCATACTTTAACCTTGTTTGGCTGCACGTAGGCTAATTGTTCTGTTCAAAGTTTCAACTTCACAAGAGAAGACAGGCTTTGAGGATGAATCACTAAATAACAGCTGGAGCTTCTCTAAATAAAATAACGAGCCGGACAAAGCTGCTAGCATTAGCTTAAAGTCGTCTCCAGGATCTGCTCCACATAGTGGACAGTTGTGAATTTAATTTTTGCAGACATGCTAACGTTAATGTTACTGGTTTTGGGAAGGTTAAAAAAAAAAGACCCAATTTAAGAAATCCAGAGCTGTAAAGTTGTGCCATAGTTACAGTTGCTAGGCATGATGCAAATGCTGTGTGAGGAGGGTGTTAGTGAATGGTCAATTGTCCTCGCCGAGCTGCAGCCGAGCGCTGAGGTTACGCTGGTCGACTTCCACGGAAAAATGTGTTTACCTGGGAGAATATTTACCCCAGAATTGGATGCTCAGAGATATTTAATTAGAAGCACGCAGGAATCTCCAAAAAAGCTTCCGGGCCAAAGTCAATATGTACGCATATGAATTCTTCATCGACAAAAGCGAGCACAGGCCGTTCCATTTTTCAGGAACAGATTCAGGCCTGAGGTTTGGTTTGGTCTCCAGTGACCATTTAATTTGATTTGAGTAATCAGTTTAGAAATGTGCGCAATCTGACTTCTCCATCTCCTGACTGGCCTGATTCACCACGGATCCCTGCCGCCGCTCGCTGCCCGAACCCAGGCCAGACTCGCTTACAGGAGAGCGGCTGCAGCTCAGAGGCTTTAAAGCTGTGGTGGCGTTTTAAAAAGGTTGTGACTAAAAGGCCAAATACCGGCCGTACACAAGGAGCCCATTAAGAAAGAAGTAAAGGGAATATAAAGCTATTAACAGGTAAAGGATGAAGATTACATTCCCCATTTCCACAAGAAATCAAATCCTGGACAATTCATCTGTACCGGACTAAAGTCCAGTGATTCTGAAGAAACATGAGGGCTATAAAGGGATTGATGGGAAATACATTTAGGTCTGCAACTTTCATGAGGCACGGCTCGGTGGACTAACTCTGGTGGATAAATCTGGTGGACTAACTCTGGTGGATTAACTCTGGTGGACTAACTGGTGGATTAACTCTGGTGGACTAACTGGTGGATTAACTCTGGTGGACGGGGTGAAGGTGGTCGGAGGAGATCCAGAGAAAGGCTCCGCTGATCTGGGTTAATCTCGGTCCACATCTGCCCACTTACCTGAAAGTCCACACTAAGTGCAAAGTGAGGAGCAGCAGTTTTTGAGGCAGGTTTGTGGAAACAAACTGCTAATGTGTTTTTTATTTGTAGCAGGGAGATCTTATCAAGGTGCATGGCGTAAACGGTTTGGACTGTTTAGAAAAGCCTCGCTACATTTCACCCTCCAGACGTCCTTCCCTCTCCGTCTCTACGTCCTCGTAGACTTCGTCCAGGCTTTTTCCACGACCACAAATGTCTTTCTGTGGTTCCATTCCAACACTATTTTTATCAATTAGCTCGGATTTAAAACAAAATGATCGTATGATTTTGTGGGAGTCTAATTCATTGACAGTTTAGCTTTATATGAATTGAATTGAGGTTAAGTTAATTTGATTCTAGCTGATCTTATATATTCAGATGTTTTCATGTGTAAAATTTACTGATATGTACAAGGGCTTATTAGGGCCACTGACAAAAAAATATATACAAGTTTCTTTGTTCCGCTAACACCGGATGTTTGCCGTTGCTATGACAACAAGTGAAAGCTACCGCTAGCATCTTAGCCCATCCGCCCGATCAATAAACACCCATAAGATGACAGTTTGTCCTCATGTGAATAAAAGCATCAATAAGCATCAACATCATCACCCTAAGGACCTTAACGAGGTGATGTCACACGTTGGGATGATTCATTAGAAACATACATGTAGCCTACATTCATGGGACGTTAGCTAGCATAGATGCCGGTTGTTAGCATCGTAATAAACTTTTTTTCTCTGAATATTGCCCCCCTCTCTCGGATCTGTTTTTTTTTCTACGGTGGCCCTGATACGCCGTCGTGGAAATGACCTAAAATAAATGTCTTTTTTTAAGATTCACTACATTTCTTTGCCTCAAATCCAACTTTCTGTATGAATTCAATAACTGGCACAATCCTAATCTGCAGGTTTGGAGTGCCCGTGGTCCCTGAATAATTCCTCCTGCACACCAGCAGCCCTGAATCTGTTCCTGATGAAGTGGAACGGTCCGACATGTTCAGCTGATGTGTTTCCCCGACGGCGGTGACGCATCCTGACTCACATCATGGTTGTCGACCGCACACACACGCCTCTCCTCCCGCCATCACAACACTGTTTTCTCATCTTTTGTCTGTGTTTTGTTGCCCGTTAATATTTGCCTTCCATGTTATTTTTCGGACCAGAATAGCCGCCCCCCTCTTCTCGTGATTCCATCTCGTAAACGTCAAACAGTCACGACCAGGTGGTTCAATACATCAGTTCCCATCTGCCGTCACTCGGCACCTCGCCGTGGCTTAATGTTGCCGTCTGGTTGTCATGGAAACCCGGCCAGCATGCAGCAGGTCCCCCCCCCCCCCTATGAACCATGGTGTGCCTGCGACGGCCAGGAGCCGGCGGTTTGTTATGGCGTGTCGCCACCCTCGGCGAACCACACGGCCTCCTGTTTGTTTGAACAAGGCCCCCCGACGCCCGGCCGCTCGCTCGCTCGCTGTGGCGGGGAGAAAAATGAAACGTAAAAAAGCTGTCAAAGCTCAGCTGTCACTGTG